>CM061531.1:133838270-134438270 GCA_030545055.2 Neoaliturus tenellus | reverse complement strand
CCTTTTTAGGTATCCAAGAATCTTCTGTCTTATTAAATCCTAACCATCGCACTTTAACTTTATCTTTTTTCTTTTGCAACACTTTTTCAACAAGATATACATCTCCTACTGTTGACTTTAACATTTCATGCCCATAGAATCCTCCTGCGAGCAATTGTCCTTTATTATCTTTTAAAATATATGTCTCGGGTACTGTAGGTTGTACTTTGAATACAGTAAAGACCTCGTTGGTCCAATTCGGCAGATATCTCTTACTAAAAACACCTTTATATTTACTTATCCGCACTTTATCCCCAACATTAAATTTTTTAGGCTTTAGTTTTTCAACTTTTGGTTTAGTATTCATTTTTATACGTTTTAATACCAGTTTTTCATTTTTGCTAGTCACCTGGTTTGGTTTCATCCCAATAGTTCTATGAAATTTGTTATTGTACTCGTTTATAAGTTTTGGCAACATATCAATCCATATGTGCGATCCTCTGTTGGAAAACATTTTATACATCGCACTTTTTAAAGTTCTGTTGAATCTTTCAATTATTGAGGCTTTTACCTCTGAATTTGTTGAATAATGGTTTATATTGTGTTTTTTCATTAAATTTGCAAATTCCTTGTTAAAATATTCTTTTCCATCATCGGTTTGTAAATGTTTAATAGTATGTTTGTCTCTTTGTATAGCTATTCCCATTGCTTTTGTAACACTTTTGCCGCTTTTATCTTTTAGCGGTAAAGCATCTGCCATTTTTTAAAAACAGTTAATAACAGTCAATATGTATTTATATCCTTTATTTTGTTTGCTATAAGGAATCATTTCGATTAAATCCGCTTGATATAAATCATGAATTCCTTTTATCACCGTATTTCTTCGTGGAAACTTTCTTCTTGCAGGTTTATGAAGTTCGTTGACAATTTGTTGTTTCAAGTCCTTCATATTGCAGGTTTGAATGTTTCTTGTGTCACATGTATAATCACAATGAATGTTGTCTTAAATATTCACATCATTTATATAGGTCAAGGCCATCCAAACTTGTGTAAAAAAATGGGGAACACGGCATTGGACTTGCCGTGTTCCCCATTTTTTTACGGAAGGAGAAAGGAATAAGGTCGAAGTTGTAGAAGGACGAAGAATAGGTTACTAGTCGATAGGGTTTAGAGAGTAGTGGCCAAAAGGAAAAGTATGAATTTTGTCGGGCATAATGTGTCTTTTATCATCCCGAGCTGACAGTGCTTTTTTAGTTTCAGTCACACTGTAGACTTGATGTTTAAAGCTTCGGATATTATTGAATGTGGCCGAGATGGTAGTATCTTCAAACAAACAGGTCTTGTAGTGGTCAAATGTCACATGTTTTTTCAAATAAGATGTCTTCACTCCTTTTGCTTTCTTGACTGTCGGTGTGTTGTTTTCGTTGTACATCTTAAATGAATACAATTTTGACATTAGTGCTACTATTTCTTCTAATGGCATTCCGTTTGCTTCATCTTTAAATTTTCCAATTACCTTTTTATTTTTTTCATTATAGTTTGGATGGTTCTTCGGATAGTCAGAAAAGTCGAAGTCTTCTTTGTATGGAAAAGTCCTTAGGTCTTCATACATGTCTAAGGTCTTTATCCAGTAGATAAATGCGTCAGTATCCATGTATGCGACTCCGATGTTGTCCCTTCCGTAGTGTTTAACCATTTTGTTATAATGGAAATCATACATCAGGGTTTTACTAATATCCAAAATCGACATACCGATGTATAACGGACGATCCATCACTATTGTTGTTTTCTTCATACTGACTGCAACTAGATTTTCGTTTATAATCATGGATGTTCCGAAATTTGGTTTTTGAACTAATTTTTCCAATTTTATAGGGTCACTTACTAATTTTACATTTTTGTGTTTTCTCTTGTTTTCCAAAGTCTTCCCAAAGATGGCGTTGTTCATTAATTTGTAGAAGTCCTTTTCAAATGCTGTTGTCGCTGCAGCTCTTCTTGTAGTGTTGGAATCGATGTATGGTTTCAACCAACAAGACTGGGTGAATTCAATTGCTCTGTGAATTCTCACTATACGTAGACCTAATTCAAGAGCTTGTTGAACTACCCAGTAGTGAGCCACATACCGATCTTTATTCTCCAAGGTCATCATCAATTTTGGCCATCTTCCTGTCGGTGAAACTTCAGTCTTCGCTAGGAGAGGCAAGTCGTAGTGATGGTCATGAAGGTGCTCTGGATATTCAAAATCACAGTCCAAAATATAACCTTTTTGACCATTTTTTGGAATCTGTGAGATGTCACCTATGGTGGCCGGGTCAATCCATTTAAAGTCAGCATACGGAAGCGGATTTGACATTGCCCAACCATAGAGGTTGTTTGCGTCAAAGTAGCCAAGGTAGAGTGATGGTTGTCTCTCGTCGAAGCCGGGGATGTACTTGTTGTTGGCTTTGACATGACGTGTTACAGCTTGTGTCAAACCGCCCCGTACACCAGATTCCATCATGAGCACCATATCAATATCTGTTAGAAGTTCCAATCTACAGTTGGTTGACTTTAGCATAGCTTGCCATGCTAATCCTGGAGACGTATACGAGTGTAGAGGGTCCAGTCCATAGGCGGAGAAGCAGGTGTTTCGAAATTCTTCCATCACATCGCACAGCAGCGTTACATCCAATTTTATATAAAAGTCTGAATATTCCCCTAAGGTTTGAATGTTTAGTTGGTTCCAAACATTACAAGCATGATTGTAGTCTTCAATGGAGATTTCACTTTCGGTTAGTTTGCTGTTGAAGGCTTCAATCGGTGGCAGTTTGGTTTCTTCAAACTTTTCTGTAGAAGTTATATAATCATAGGGGAAAACTCCTTTCCTCAATACTAGGTCCAATTTATCTTCAGGTACAATTTTGCTTGTTTCTTTTAAGTCTTCTCTTCTTAGGTTCTCTGACAATTTGGCTAAACTAGATGGCATAAATCTGTAAGAGTCTACGAAGCGAAGTTTAATTTTACCTACTGTTTTTGAAAAACTGATGTACTTTTCCAATGTTGTAGCAAGAACATCAATTTTACCATCATCTCTTCCTAACTCTGGGATAATAAAGTGGGAGTCGTAGCCGCTAAGATTGTGTAAAACAACAGGAATAAAGTTTGGCAGTTTGTAATTTATATTGCATGAATTACAAGCAGCTCCTCTGTATAACCCTGTCAGATGATCGTGGTCTCTTACTTTTTGGTTTTCTTCACTAAAGGTCTTCTTGCATAAATAACATCTTGTCGCTACGTTGTATTCTTCTTGTTGATTTTGGTTTAAAGGTTCCATAGGTACGACATTACCGTATAAGCGTTGCGCCTTTTCAGCAATGTCATACAACAGGTCTACAAAATACTTAGCGGCTTCTTCCCCACGGTAGAGTATTGGAGTGGATGTTAAACCATAGTCTTGCAATTGGTTCTCAGACAAGGTTGACTTCACCAATAGGCAAAAACTATTGGGCTGGTGCAGCTGGTATTTTGTTCTTCTAGTCACCTCACCGTCCGGCAGCTCCTGTGGTATTAACGTAGATTCAAAATCTGCGTAGATGACCAGTGGAATACGATATTGGTGGATTGTTTTGTTGAATTGGATAAACGCTCGAGATGGTGGTGGCAGACTAACCTTCACTTCATAATTCTCGTTACAGAGTCTTTTGTGTTCCGTCATCCATTCAGATCCTCCACGTCTTAGTTCTTTATATGTGAAACAGAAACATCTTTTACACACTGTTAACCTACGTTTATGTTTTGATAATTGATTCCATACCAAGGCTACAAAGTCCTTTATCCATACATAATGGGAATTTTCTCCCTTAGTTATCAATAGCAAATCCGTGTGGTTTCTCTGCTCAACTTTTACTACCCGCAAAGGATAAACGTTGTTCGAATCATCCAAACCAAAAACATTGACTGAAACGCCAGGATTTCTCTTTTCAAATTTGTCAATGTCTTTCAAAGTAACTGGGTAGGTGAGGCCTTGAATCAAAGTAACTGGGTAGGTGAGGCCTTGAAAGTTGTAGCGGTGTTCATTCTCGTAATATTCTCTACCAACTCTACAAGGATTATCTTTAACATACTTAGTTAACATTGCATACTTGAAACATTCATTACCTTCATTTTGCACATTCCTACACGATTTAGTGTTTTGGATTTTCTTTGGTAGAGGGATAAAACTACTACCCCTTAAACCATATCCATGCTTATGAACCCTTACATCCATACCTTCAATTGATGACAAAGTCCATCCAGATCCTCTTCCTTCATGTTCTTGAAGTTTTGTTATAAGTTCCTCCAAGCATTCTTCAATAATATCATCGATGTTGGAGGTAAAGGTAAGGGTTCGGTTTTTGGTAATGAACGCTCTCAATGCAGTTTCACCATCAGTATTGTTAAACATAGCCTCTAACACCATTCCAAATTTAATAAAATTTAATCTTTGTAGTTCTTCCCTCAAGGTTCGACCAACAAGTTCCTTAGCCTGGGTTATGAATGTTTCCAGTTCCAATTGAACATTATTAATTTTGAAATGTGTTACAACTGGTCCTGGCAAGGCTGTGGTGCGCAGTTGTCTCACATCTTCCAGTTCTTCTTCCATGTCCTCTTCTTCCATGTCCTCTTCTTGCATATCCTCTTCTTGCATATCCTCTTCTTCTTCAATAGGTCTTCGAGTATTGGATGGTCCAGCACCAGCAAATTGGATCACACTAGGTCTTCTTCTTTGCATTTGCTGTAGATAGCTGTCCCAGTAGTCCATCTGCTTCTGGTGCTCTTCCAAAAACCGGTCAATTGAGTCTAAGTCTATTTCATCGATGATAATATCTTCTTTTCCATCTTCTTTTTCATGTAATTCTTTGTGTAGGGTAAAAAGATCTTCGTCTTGAAAGATTTCCCCACAAATGTCGCAAAGAGCCATTTCAAACAGTTTGGCTTTGAATGTACACTCTGCGAATGTCCACGCAATAATGAGCAGCGCGCTCACCGGGTCCCTTTATATCCGAGGCAGAAAGGTGGGGGAAAGTGACGTCATGTAGATCCGGGTTAACAATCATGTGGTAAATTTGGCTTTTACACAACCATTTTTAATACATTTATCAGCAGGCTTGATAAATCGATGATATTTGGTCTAAATCCACTAATTTGTACAAGTTTTTTCAAAGACGTCTGTTTGAACAAGTTTATGTAGGTCAAGGTCATTTGGAATTATTATTTTGAGCGGGGGATAGAGCACTAAGCAGCATCAATTACTACAAAGTGCTCTATCCCCCGCTCACATTTTTATTTACTTTTTGTTAAAACTTCTTACAAGGGTGAAACATCACCATCAGAGTCGGAATCATCCTCATCACGAAATAGGTAGCGCTGACAATACATAAGTCTTCTGGCAACTAACATCCTATCTATTGGACGATGAGGAGTGTCTTGTTCTTCTTCTTCTTCAATTTCAAGTTGGAATTCCATTTCAGACTCCGATGATGACTCCAATGTTTCGTAGGCGTGCAAGTCCATTTCATTATCCGTTAAACCAGCTTCGTCCGAGTCCGTTTCAATGTTCATTATTTCTTCTTCCTCCTCTTCCTGGTTAACCACAGGTAGTTGGTCCTCAACTTCTATAATTTCTAAAGGTATTACCTCCAGAATAGAAAGGATTCTGTTGTGATGGAACGCAGTGTTGTCAAGTGGAGCCATGGTATAGAAGTGGTGTATCCATCAAATTGGTTTACCCTTTTTATACCCCCACCAAATATGCATTTATGTGGGTCAAGGTCACGTAAAGATACCCTTTGAGCGGGGGATAGACCACTAAGCAGCATGCTAGTCCATTGCTGCAAAGTGATCTATCCCCCGCTCTGTTCTACACAACTTCGATCAAATCCAAGTCCTACTTTAACACATTTTATTCCGCCAAACACTCATATACAGCCATACACAACATGTATTTCAATATGACTTTTCCTTATAAGCTTGGTAGGGAGAATTACATTAATTTGATACTTATTTCTACCGTTACACTTGCTCCATTCTCAAAAAGATGTAAATAATATAGTCCTGGATACTGTTTTGTTTCACGTCCTGCATGTTCCTTAATAAAGTCAAAAGCCAATCTTTTTGAATATTCATTATGAAACACTTCTCTCACACAAACAAGAATTTTGTCTTCCACCAATTTCAGTTGAATTGATGTTAGTTTGCATACATCATCCTTGTCTATCAGTGGTAGCTTGTAGGTGAAAGTATTTGGCGGTAGTTTTTGCGTTCTGTCAAGTAAACAACAAAATTTTTTATACAATTTCTTCTCATTGTCTGTAATACTATTAATACCGATCAGATTATAGTACGAAGGTTTATAAGGTATACGACGAGACATTTTTGGTAACCGGTCTTCTTAAGAATGAGCTCTTGGATAGCCACTTCCAACGAAAGCTGGAGCGTGAATGAGAAGCGCGTGCAACCTGGCCGCCTTATATCCCTACCGGTCGCCCCTTAGGGGTGGGAGCGGGGTGGAGGTGGACCCCCGCCCCCGCCCCATGGGTTCGCCCCCAAGGGGGGGGTGGCGCAGGGGCGGGGGTGGGGGCGGGCGGGCGGGGGCGCGGGGGCGCGGGGGGGGGGCTTTACTATATGTAGGTCAAGGTCATGGAAAAACTTTAAAAAATTAAGCCCCACCTAGGGCATTTAGGTTGCCATCGCTGTAGCCTCCAAAGAGACCCAACTATGGACAACAGCAGACTTGTATGTTAGTAATACCTAACCGTTAAGAATTTAGAAAACTACTGTATTTAGGTCAAGGTCACGAAAAAACTTTAAAAAATAAAGCCCCACATGGGGCATTTAGGTTGCCATCGCTGTAGCCTCCGAAGAGACCCAACTATGGACAACAGCAGACTTGTATGTTAGTAATACCTAACCGTTAAGAATTTAGAAAACTACTGTATTTAGGTCAAGGTCACGAAAAAACTTTAAAAAATTAAGCCCCACCTGGGGCATTTATGTCGCCATCGCTGAAGCCTCCGAAGAGACCCAACTATGGACAACTCAAACATTCCAATGTTGTCTGACCTTCACCACGCAAGACTTTTACACATTTACTGCATTGCTAATAGATAACTTTTTCAAAAGCTAACAAAACTCATTTACATAATTTTGAGAGAGGTTGAGGACAGCCCTAGTGGCTTACGTCCTCGGTCCGAGTGCAGAGGCCGCCGCAACCTTTTGCCTGCCAGCGTACAAACGGACCGGTTCCCAACCCAGCCGCAACCTTTTGCATGCCTGAGAGGACCCATGCTAGCGTTGGTATAAAATGATTTTACACGGGGGCCTACTCCCGTTCCCTATCTTTATTATTAAGTTTAGCAATGCAGTAAATTTGTACAAGTTCTTACTAGGTCAAGGCCAAACTAACATTAAAAAAATTCGGCCCCCGTACATCCATGGCGAACCACGAATGTTCGGGGGCCTTGGGGACAAAAACACAAATAGCTAACAAAGATTCATTTACATAATTTTGGGTTTCCAGAAGGGAAACAGAGGTTGAGGACAGCCCTAGTGGCTTACGTCCTCGGTCCGAGTGCAGAGGCCGCCGCAACCTTTTGCCTGCCAGCGTACAAACGGACCGGTTCCCAACCCAGCCGCAACCTTTTGCATGCCTGAGAGGACCCATACTAACGTTGGAATAAAATGATATTACACGGGGGCCTACTCCCGTTCCCTGTCTTTACAATTTACTTTGAGCTGTGAAAAAGCTCAAGGGGGAGTGCTAAAACAAGCGTATACACATTAAATAAATATAACACACAGAATCAGTTAATAAATAAACACATATAAAGAAGTATTACAGAATAAGTTTGGGGACAAAATCTCAAATAGCTAACAAAGTTTCATTTACATAATTTTGAGAGAGGTTGAGGACAGCCCTAGTGGCTTACGTCCTCGGTCCGAGTGCAGAGGCCGCCGCAACCTTTTGCATGCCAGCGTACAAACGGACCGGTTCCCAACCCAGCCGCAACCTTTTGCATGCCTGAGAGGACCCATGCTAGCGTTGGTATAAAATGATTTTACACGGGGGCCTACTCCCGTTCCCTGACTTTAAAATTTAATTTGAGCTGTGAAAAAGCTCAAGGGGGAGTGCTTATTCTGTAATAACATTCTGTAATATAACACACTTACGGGATGAGTTAAATCTTAAAACTAATACAAATCTTAAAACTAATACAAGTCTTAAATCTAATACAAGTCTTAAAACTAATACAAGTCTTAAAGTTACATTAGACTTCGCTAAACAGTGAAGGCGCCTTTCAGTGTTTAGTGATGCCCATGGCGGTCCGTCCCGATCGTTCACGTTCAACGCTCGGGAGCGGACTGCGAGGCGGCTGTGGCCGGGCCGCCTTATATCCCCACCGGTCGCCCCACGTCACCACGTCATGGGGCGGGGGCGGGGCTCGCCCCTCGGGGGGGGGGGGTCCGCCCCCCAAAAAATGGAGACGGGGGGGGGTCCGCCCCTCGGGGGGGGGGGGGGTTGGTCCGCCCCCCAAAAAATGGAGACGGGGGGGGGGGGGGGGGTTCGCCCCTCAGGGGTGGTTCAAGGTCACCGACTACACTTCTACTCTAAGTCTGGTTCAAAGTCACCCACTACACTTATACTCTAAGTATTGGCAGTACCCCCACCATAGTCGAGTCCCTATGCTACACGACGGTGCTCAGCCAGTGTGTCTCAGGCTTGCATGCGGTAAACATCGCTGTGCTCCAACTCTATACATGTAAGTATTTTTACAAGTTTTGAATCTAGGTCAATACACTTTAACTCTGGGACGATATCGACTTGTAGTATTTCTGTGTTTTGACTCAAGGTCATCACACTTTAACTCTAGCACGTCGGTTATCGTACCAGAGGTGCTCACTATCCTAACTTGTAATGTTTAGGGTGGCGTTTTCACGCCACGTAGTATCGCCATGAGTGTCCGGTCCAGATTTTAAGTTAAGTTAAATTAATTCTACTGTGATCTTTTCCATTTCCAATTCGTTTTGCCAAAGAGTGAGGTGTCGTTTTATAAAGTGGTATTTCTCTAAAGTTATTGGGGATTGCAGGGATACAATTAGTTTATTTAGACTACTTTTCATCTTGGAGTTAAACAAAACTTCCACTTTGACTTTACTTCCTCGCCAATCACAGCCTAAGCTGTACAGGAATGTTTCTTCTACTGCCAACTCGGGCCGGGAGAACAGTGTGTTGACTGTAGGACAGCTCATGGTGAAGTGATGCGATACTCCAGCGTACAGCCTCACCTTCCCCCACCACTGTGACCTTCCCCCACTCCTGCTGTTGCCCCCACAAATTTTGCCTTGGCTCAATCGCTACCAACAGTCTCTCAGTATTGTGCGGACTTTTGTGAGGGAAGCCATGTCGCAGGACACTTTGGGTAAGAAACTTAGTCGTGTTAAATCTTTATTAGTTGCTCAGTGTCCACCGCTCAAGGTCAAGCGGGTTTCGACTTTAGCCAAGTAGCGTAAATTGTTGCGCGGACACCCTAAGTTTTATACCAAACAGACTAATATAAGTTTTACTGATGAGGATTTGTTTAAAATATTGGAAGAAATGACTTTTCCTTGCAAAGTTCAGTTAGTTACTCCCATTCCTGACAAATTAGAGTCTTAGTCTCTCGAGCCAATATACCTAGAGTACGCGGAGCCTGGAGGTCAGTCGGTCGGTGACTGTCGTGGGGTGCGCGTCGGTGTCGGCACTCCGTTGTTAAGTTTTCAAAGTAACGATAATATTAAATTTGGGGGTGTTGTGCTGGTTCAAGGTCACCTGAGGGATCACCTATTGACCATATAGGCAAGGTCATGTCGCAAACTCAAGTTTAACTTGGCACTTTTGCCGTTTCTCGTCGCAAATTCGCTCCAAGTCGTCAAGGTCACGGGGAATGTGACTGAAACTCGGAGCGTAGTGCGAGAAACAGCAAAAGTGCCAAAAAATTTTAAGTTTCGGCGTGACCTTGACCTTCATGGCGTCGATGACGTCATATTGATGATGTAATGGGTGATGACGTCATCAGCACGTCATTTCTGTGACGTCATGGGTGTGACGTCATGGAAGTGACGTCATTGGTGATGACGTCATCAATTGCGTCATCGATGACGTCATCGGTGAGGTCATTGACCTCGATGACGTCATCCCTCAGGTGACCTTGAACTGAGCCAGCATCCTCAAATTTGCACTACTAGTAATCTTAACCGTGGTGGTAGTAACCCTGGTCGAGGGAGTCGTGGTCGTGGTGCCAGCAGTAACAATTCGAGCTCGGGACGAAAGGGTCAGAGCCAACCATCAACAAGTGGCGCAGGTCGGGAAGCGAGTAGGCGTCCGTTATCAGACGTGGAGTGTTATCGCTGCCACGAGAAAGGGCACTACGCAAACGATTGTAGTAAACCCACCACTGACTCGGGAAACAGGAGGGGTCCGGTAGCCTAGAACGGCGCCCACCTATCGGACCCAGTATTACCTTGACGCATGCGATTGTTCCTAGTATCCTAACCACCTCAACAGGAGACCTGACTGTTATTGGTATTATGAAAAAATAAAGAAGTGACTTTGCTTGTGGATACTGGGGCAATACTGTCGTTGCTTAAGGAGGGCGTTAGTAGTCAACTTATTGTCAAAAATGATGATACGGTGAAAGGTGTAACTGGTAACGATTTAGAAATTAAGGGTGTCCAAAGATTAGTGATTAGTGACATTCCGAGTGGGGACACTACAGATACCGTATGGGGGAATATTAGGTCTGGACATTTTAAGAACAATAGGTGCCATTATTGATTTAAGACAAGATAAAATCGAGTTTGAAGGGGATCCACCAGTTTGTGATGATGACCACCCGCTGGAGGAGGAAGTAGCTAATCCTACTCCAATGGATGGTGTCGTGTGGCAGGTGGTATTGCCCGAAAAAGTAATTTTCGATCCAGCCAGTGAAGTTAGAGTCAGGGCAGTACTTAAGCCGTTGCCTGACTCTCTTGGTCTTGATTTTCCGGAAATGATTTTATGCTCAGCCCGTGGATTTTGATATGACAGGAGTTTTAGGTGCGCACGTAGTAAGTCGAGTTTTCAAGGAACCGGGTATTAAAGGGAATACTACGGTGTATAGTGTACAATACCAGCTGGTTAATTTGAGTAAGGAGGCTTGGAGCCTGAATAGAGGGGAGCGAGTGGCCATAGCTACCCCTGTTGTGAGTGAATGTGTGTGTGGTTGAGGGTCAGCAGAGAAGCCGGGAGCTTGTGCTGCCAAGCATGAATGAGAACAGTGTTGAGTCTGGAACGGGATATTCTGAGAGGGTACCTGTTCAGGAGTTGAGTGATAGACCCGAAGAGGTTGAAGGGTCGGATTTATTTGTTTCCGTTTTGGGGAAAGGAGTAGTCGATGTAGACAAGTTAATAGAGAATAAACTCGCTCATTTAGAGGGGAAAGAGAGAGAACTAATGTTTAAGGTCCTGTCTGAATACAAGGATGTATTTTATGACGGACGACGGGCTCTGGGTTGTACGAGCAAAATCGAGCATAATATTTACACAGGTGATGCACCACCCATTCGGAAACGTATCGGTTGCCCCAGGTCCATAAAAGCATTAGTCAGAGAACAAATCAAAGACATGTTAGAAAAAGATATCATTGAACCTAGTGACAATGAATGGAGTTTTCCATGAGTTTTAAACGATTTTGGTCATGGCCTCATGAGGTGGTGGGTCAATTAAGTGATTTGGTGTACAAAATTGATATCAATGGTAGGATTGTTAATTGGCATTTGAATCGGTTGAAGAAATGTGCCAAGCCGGGTCTGGAAGATAAAGGAATTCCGGCGATAAAAGATAAAGTTACGACTCGTAATACAACTGCGGACGTAGAGATAAGCGATGACGACGCGGGCGATAGCGGGCCAGCTATCGACGGTATTCTGTTGGGTGAATTAAATTGGGTGGATGGTCCAGTTTTAGAACTTTGATAACTTTGTAGATGACGTGGTTCATGAGTTGGAATCTATTGATTTGGAGTCGGATGATAGTATAGAGGAACCACCCGATGATCCGCGAGATGTTGATTGGGAACCCGAGGTACCACCTGTGCTACCCCTAGATAATGCGGAGGCTGATGGCCCAGCATTTCGCACTAGGTTGCGTGTTAGATTATGAATATATATATATTTTTTGCTACTTATTGTAAATCGTGGGAGATGTATTATGTATCGACTATACAGGGTGTTTTTTTTAACTGTGCCACCATTGGGATCTTGTAAACTATTGATTTTACAGTAAATTTTAAATGGGGGACTTTACCTTAATTTTTATGACAATCAAAAATATGAATTCCATATTTTTGTAAATAGCCGCCATTTTCCAATATGGCGGCCAACTTTGAAATTTCTTATGGAACACCCTGTATTTTATGATGTTTTTAGAATCTACATACAATTTTAAGCCTTTTTTATTCTTGTGTAATTTTTGATATACCCAACCGTTTACGAGCTACAGAGAGATAAAGGTACTAAATTTTTTATGTTTTTCTTAACTATGCTACCATTGGGATCTTGTAAACTATTAATTTTACAGTAAATTTTAAATGGGGGACTTTACCTTAATTTTTATGACAATCAAAAATATGAATTCCATATTTTTGTAAATAGCCGCCATTTTCCAATATGGCGGCCAACTTTGAAATTTCTTATGGAACACCCTGTATTTTATGATGTTTTTAGAATCTACATACAATTTTAAGCCTTTTTTATTCTTGTGTAATTTTTGATATACCCAACCGTTTAGGAGCCACAGAGAGATAACGTTTTAATATAATTCTGGCATGCCTAGGTGTATTAGTTTCAGTGAACTAGTGGCTTATTCTTATTTTACTTGGTGCTTATAATAAGAAAATAATTAAAGTTATCTACAGAACACACAAAACAGATTTTTTTAATTGTAACAATTTCATTTTTGATACAATAAACATATTTACAATAGGTGTTCAAAGTGGCCACCATCTGTATAAATACAAGCAGTCGCCCTTTTCAAAACATCATTTACAGACTTATTGAGTGTGTTGTGGTGAATTCCTTGAAGGATTTCTCTGACTCTGGTTGTCATATCTGCAACATTATTGTATCGTGCTTTGTACAATTCGTCTTTCAAGTAACCCCAAAGAAAGAAATCCATTGGAGTTAAATCAGGGGACCTCGCTGGCCATTGTAATGGGCCATTTGTACCAAGCCACCTTCCAGGAAAGTGAGTGTTCAAGAACTCCACTACCACTCGATTGTTATGCGGTGGGGCACCGTCTTGTTGGTACATCAACTGGAGTCTTTCATTTACAGGTACATCCTCAATTGCGTCAAATAAAATGTTCTCTAAAATCTGTAAATACAAATGTCCTGACAAATTACCCTCATAAAAGTGTATTGCTATTACTGCATTATTCAACACAGCACACCAACAGTTAATCGAGAATCGAACTTGATCATGCCCTTCTCTCACTACTAACGGATTTTCGTCAGCCCAGTAATGGTTGTTCTTCCGATTCCACATTCCCCTATTCGAAAAGTTAGTTTCATCAGTCCATATGATGTTCGATAAAAAACCTGGTGTATTAACAGCCTCCTGAGCTAGCCATCCACAAAACTGTAGCCTCCTATTTTCATCACCCGGCAGCAAAGCTTGAACTTTCGCATACTTATAAGCGTGGTACTTGTTTTTTTTTTAGTACTTTAAAAATTGAGGAGGTTGAAGTTTGCAAAATGGATGCAACTTCTCTAATAGAAGCATTAGGAAAAGCCTCAAAGTATGCCAAAACATCAATTTCAAATTCATCAGTAACAACTGTGCTTACTCTCTGACGTGGCTTCGCAAAAGAACCATTGGCTGCCAAGTTTACAATAAGTTTTTTGAAATACCTACGATTCGGTACATGCCTATCAGGATACCTCTCTTGATATGCGATATTTGCTGCACTACAGTTTCTGTTACACAGAAAATACACTTCGACCATGTCAAGTTTTTCACTGTTTGTAAATTCCATAGTAAGAACACTTTCACAACAAGCAGAATTATAAAAAAAAGAAAATAGACAAGTTAATAACTACATGAGTTGATAAATAAATTACACGGTGAACGACAAATATTCTCAGACTGCAAGTTTACAGGTTAGTGATTATTGTTTATTATTCCAACAATGCTAGTAAACAGCTGGAAATGGAAATGGTCGATACAATAATAACAGCTGTTATGAGAGCCTTAAGCCTGCCTAAATTAAACCTTTATCTCTCTGTGGCTCCTAAACGGTTGGGTATATCAAAAATTACACAAGAATAAAAAAGGCTTAAAATTGTATGTAGATTCTAAAAACATCATAAAATACAGGGTGTTCCATAAGAAATTTCAAAGTTGGCCGCCATATTGGAAAATGGCGGCTATTTACAAAAATATGGAATTCATATTTTTGATTGTCATAAAAATTAAGGTAAAGTCCCCCATTTAAAATTTACTGTAAAATTAATAGTTTACAAGATCCCAATGGTAGCATAGTTAAGAAAAACATAAAAAATTTAGTACCTTTATCTCTCTGTAGCTCGTAAACGGTTGGGTATATCAAAAATTACACAAGAATAAAAAAGGCTTAAAATTGTATGTAGATTCTAAAAACATCATAAAATACAGGGTGTTCCATAAGAAATTTCAAAGTTGGCCGCCATATTGGAAAATGGCGGCTATTTACAAAAATATGGAATTCATATTTTTGATTGTCATAAAAATTAAGGTAAAGTCCCCCATTTAAAATTTACTGTAAAATCAATAGTTTACAAGATCCCAATGGTGGCACAGTTAAAAAAAACACCCTGTATAATCATGTATGAATATTATATCTGAATAACTGAATTAGTATGTTTTTTTTGTATTATGGGAATATATTGTCGTAATTATTTTATTATTAAATATGTTTATATATGTACAAAACAATATATATTTTTGTTTTTACTGTCCCAGTAGACGCTTAAAATAAAATATAAAATCTAGAGCGTTGTTGAGCTTTGTAACGTGTCTAGTAAATAGAGATTTATATGAAGATATTTGAGATGATTTTATATGATACCATTATGTTTATGCTTGGTCGTGACTTTCTCTGAAAATAATATGTGAAATAGTATCATTGATATAAAATAATGATAATAATAAGGGCAATAAAAAAAAATATATATATAAATATTGGTTATTGTGTATTATATTAATATATTAGTACGGATTTGAAAGGTTTGAGCTTTAATATATGTTTAATATATGACATTGAATGTAAGACCATTGAACACTGTTATTATGTCTTTTGGTTGGTTGGGGAACAATGCTACGCTTTCAGATATTTGTAAATATTTTAATTTAAAGCCTATGAATTTAATTACTATTATTCATTATAGAAGTTGTTGTCTTGCTGATAAGAGGATTGAAGTCTCGATTAGAAACGCTTATTTGATCTAGTCACTATAATATGCTATTTATTTGGATTATGCATTGGGTGCTGTCGTATCATAAGTTAAGTGCCAAAGACCAGGTTAAGGCCTATGGGTGATTTCTAGTCAAAAAATGTAGAGAGTTTAGTGACCGCTTATTATCCTATTTTTATTCCTTATTTTCATCAGCATGGATTAAAGAACAATATTACGTTGTATTAACTTAATTCTGTTTGAGTTAAAGGAGCATACCTTTAAGGGCGAGCAGGATTGTGGAAGCAGAAGAATGGGGACCAGGACGACGATGTAGATCCCGTGTTCGAGGACAGAGCCGGGGTTGGAGCAGGAGCAGGTCTGGGTGGCAGCGACGGAGGTCCAGAAGGGGTCACGTGGCCGCTCAGCGACAGGTAGTCCACCGCTGTCGGCGGTGACGGGACAACGTACGAATTGGTCGCGGAGGCTGACGGCGATGCGGCTGGTGGAGGCGCCGGCGGTTGGACGAGTAGCGGCCCGAGTATTACTGGGATCGGCGGAGGGCAGTTGCATACACTGCCCCTCAAGGGGGTGATCAATCGGCGGACTACTAGTGTCTCGGTATCCAGAGACACCGTCACACGGAACCACTCAGGGGATGTACTCGGCGGGATCCTGGTGCATGTGTCGACGGAGAACTCTGCCAACATTACGATCACGCACAATGGAGAGACAGTTGCGAACTGAATGGCGGTGCGTTTGCCTGGCAGTGAACATTTCCCGGACATTATGGTGATAGTGACGTCCGACGCCTACACTTCGTCCTACGCTTATGGTTGTTTCTTGAACATTGGCCTGAAGCAGTATTATATGTAGTATGATGGGGTTTTATTTGTATAATTATACCATATTATAACGGAGTATTTCTGTATTATTAGAAATTGAATATTCTTTAGTTACCGAGCCATTGCTAGTCATTATTGAGTGAATTAATAACTTTATCATATGTATTCCCTATCATTTACGAGTACTTTGGGAATCTTTAATGTTCCATGATTTCACTGTTTGAAAAATATTGCAAATTGTAACCTATGTTAGTGTGATTTCTTTTGTGTTGTCTATGTAGCTTATTTTATTAATTCATTGTGCTAGTCTAGTATATGTGTAGTCAAGGTTATATTTTAGTAGGGTATATCTTTATGTCTATTATGTGGTAAAAATGTGTCATTCATTTTATTGTAATTATATATCTTGGTGTATAATTAATGTGAGATGAAGAGTACACGATTCGTGGGTATCCTGGTAATCTGTTGTGTGGTCAGTTCCAAGCGCCGCTTCTTATCAGACGCTTGATATAGTTATCATCATGGGAGTTCCGCTCCGTATGAGCGCTACATTCTGACATGCTATCAACTTTTTCATTCATGACGAAGGGGTACCTTAAGTGAGAAAATCACCCCTTTTGGTGATGATTTTCTCAACTTCTGGTGGGGCGAATGTGATGCTGGTGCTATCATATTAAATTTAAATATAATTCCTCATATACCTTTTAGTTAATGTGAATAAGGGTTTATATTAATGACCAATGATTTATTAATATTTTTCTAAATTATAAATTTTGTTAGAATCCACACAGTTTTTTTTTTATCAGTCGCCACGCGCCGACTTTAAGATAAATACATCCTGTGGGTCATGCCAGTGTCCTCTGACTGAGTCCACCAATGAAACGCTTTCTTTTCAAGGACTTACCAAATATGGTCATGAAGATTCGCCACGGATTGGAGGGGGCAATCCGCGGATCCTTAGTTTTAGCGAACAATAAATTATTATTCCCTCCCTGGTCTTGGTGACAGCAGCATCTCTAAGTTTCACTGTAAGTAGCTTGTAGCCCCAACCAGTAGCCAATGAGACCTTAAGTCATTTAATTGTCTATTCTTGAATTTACTAAATTCATTTTAAATATGAAGTTTCTTTTCAATTTATTTTATTAATCTGGATATCCCAGGACCCACTCGCGTACTCTTATTATGATAAGTCTTTATCGGATGTTGGACTTGTGTCTGTGTTAAAGTTTAACTGCAAAATATAATCCATTATTGCTTGTTTTGATGTAATTATTTGACCTTGATAAACTCGAAACTATTTGAACGCAGCTGCCTAGGTGGCCAGCATGACAGTGTATTTTTATTTTATTTTTCGTATAAGTTTAATTTCTTATTAAACAATATTCAGCCTAGTTGTAATATATAAATTGTATTTGTAGACCCTTCTAGTGGCACCCAAAATATCAAGACTGCAGCGAAATTGCAAACGGGAGCTCGACGAGTAAAGTTATGACGCCAGAGTTTAACGGGTAGACCTTTTTGAAATTGAACTTTAAAAACCGACTTTTGAATTTAAAAATTAATCTTATTTTATTGATCAATATTCCATTAATTTTATATTTTTCAATTAGTCTATTGTTTATTTTAGTTTATATACAGGGTTAGTCAAAAGTCTGGATACCCCCCGTTACCTTAAGAGTTACCAGTCTAGGCCCTAACCTTAACATTTACATAGAATATCAAATAAAGTAAAAATTACATATTGATTAAAACTAGGGATTGCTCACTGGTCAAAATTCGACCTAAAACACAATTCATTTGAGCCAATGAGATATAAAAGCTTTCATAACTGAAACATCTGTTCTTCCTGGTTTATTAGAACTTATTTATAACAGCTGTCTAATGTTTCAATAAATTATCCTTCCCCCTAAGATTAACATTGAAACTTTGAAAGCCCATGGGGCGTAGCCCTGGAGGCCAATGAAACAAAATAAAGTGACTCGCCTACGGCTCGGCCAGAAATTCGTTAATTGTTGTTTAAGTCGCATATAATGAACAGAATACATATAAATATAAGAGTTTGTAAATGAGCAAAATAGCAAAATAAATGAGTTTGTCATTTATTTATAACATAAATTAACTTCCACGACTGCAGAAATAACCTAAATTTTAACTTATGCAACTAACTCTATCTAAGTAATGAAAATATATTCGCCTACTGCTCGTTTTCAGAGACCCTTTCCCCAAACCCCCTTCCTAATTCCCCGAATTCTATAAAGGTTAATGGAGTTTTAAATAAATTTATTATGTAGGTATTGTATAAGTATTTACTTAAAATAATCAAATAAGTGTAAATAAATATATGAAACATTAAATGGGTAAACTGAATAAAAAATGTGCAGTAGATCATCGATAACGATGAAAAATTCCATTAAACAAAATAATTGGAAATCTTAACAAAGTGGATAAAACCTGCCAAAAACCCCTTTTATTTACAAAAATGCTATTCAGTTACTATCCTTCAATTAGTTGTGTTGAAATTCCAGGGAATAACATAACGATCCAGTAATATTAAACATACAATGTTAAATACATAATGTAATATTGGCATTCATTAAATTCCTTCATTTCAGTTTTCAATGGTGTTAAACTTTTAAATTTACCTAACTTCCTAAAA
This sequence comes from Neoaliturus tenellus, assembly GCA_030545055.2. NCBI lineage: Eukaryota > Metazoa > Arthropoda > Insecta > Hemiptera > Cicadellidae > Neoaliturus > Neoaliturus tenellus. The sequence goes on along the minus strand of CM061531.1, from coordinate 134,419,325 downwards.
AATTACTGTCATGGCAAATAAAAAAACTTCAAGCTTCTAAATACAATAATACAGTAGTTACTAACAAAAGTATGTTAAATAATGGTTAAAATATCAAATTACCATAAACATCAAAGGACGTATGTTTTAGTTGTAGGACCAGGTTAGTAAATAACAATCAAAGTAAAACAATCAGTGATTGATATAGCAATTCGTTCCGACTAACAGTCAAAAGAAGAATGCGTGATATTGGAAATCATCATGATAATTTTTTAAGATTGATAATTTAATTGATATTGGTACTGTGCAAGATATGTCTATGCGCAAAGTGAATGTTCTGAGTAAAATATTATAGTAGTTGTAAAAGTACGTCTACATGGGGTAAAATTCCCCGCAAAAAATAAATAAACATTTAAACGGACTGAAGGGCAAAAATTCATAGAACCAAACTTGTAGTAACTTGAAAGATGTTCGTTAGCATTGCCTCAGATGTTATAATTTTGGCCGCTAGAGTAGAAAAAAATAATGTAATATTTATTTTGGGTAAAAATGTTTGGTCGCTAAATTTCGAATCAGATAGTTTTCTATGGGCAGGAAATAAAAAAGCTTTTTTTATTTTAAATGAAAATACTGTACTGCCACCTTTTTTTTTTAATTAAACGTTAACTTAGTACGCACTAAAAGATAAATCAATTGTGTAATCTGCTATTTTAGTTAAAATTTTTGTTGAATTGTAAAATTTAAATTAGCATGCTATCAGGTAAAGTTAATGATGTACTTCCTAATGAGTTCGTTAGAAATTAAGTGCCATCCCAAATAAAGAACCCATTTTAGGGAGCGCTATCGTTCAAATATGATACTGTCTTACCGGGTGTCCCATACCAACCTGCACCTCTTTTAAAATTGTACTAAAAAAAAAAAAAAAAAAAAAAAAAAAAAAACTGTGCCGTTGTAAGTAAACCTATTTCGCTTTGTTAATTGACACTGATTTCAATACAGAGGGGACCAGACGTAATTTTGAAGCAACTTTAAAATTTAATATTTTAAACCCTAATCATAATGATTTTGAAGAATAAATAGCATGACATTAATTTGTTTAACTGGGGAAAATTAACATATATTATGTCTGAACATTTACATATGACAGAACTTACCAAAACATGTAAATGTCTAAGAACCTCATTTAAAATAATGTACCATCATAAAACATCAATTATAACGTGATTAGTTTTACTAAACATTTAAATACATGTTCATTAATTTTCGTCATGTTGTAAATTTAATAAAAAAACATTTTGGACCACACTGAAAATTTTTGTTGGAAACGCATTTAAAAGAGTCTAAGACATTTTTCAGCCGAGACATTTTTGCTTAACCTAAAATGCTCAGAGAAGATTTGTAAATTTGTTCCATGTTCTTCTAATGAGGAAAATCTAAATTTCAACCGCAAATATTCCTAAACTGCTAAAATTACAAGATCAAATTGTAAAGTTTTCTTAAAAACCGTGTTAAACTAAAAAAAAATTATTTAAAGTGAGGGTTTGTATTTGAAATCAGTGACTTCCGGTCTGGAGAGGTAATTTTAGGTACACCCTGTACATTAAAATTACTCTCGGTGGATAGACCGCTTTACCTATAAAAGCACAATGGTTAATGTTATAGATTAGTTTTGTATTTTTAAAAAGGGTTCCGGTAATCCGCGACTCCCAGTATGTTGGCAATTTTTGTAGTAATCAAGGTATTATTTATGTAACTTTAACTGTATTGTTTATGGAATATATAAATTAAATAAAAATTTTGATATGAAATTGAACTTTGTCAGAGGTCAATACATCAGTAATTGTAAAGGTGGTATTGAGAACAATCAGAGAAATTAAATCGAGAATATCATGAGAAGAACAATGTTTACCCATTAAAATCCATTGTAGTGATATTATCACTATGAAACGTTTGTCATGCCGATAAACCAGAGTGTACAATAAATTAGTTCTATAATATAAGTACGGGAACTAAACCTGTCACCCCAAGGGGGCATGGGGGCGGAGCCCCCATCGAGCCGTAGGCGAGTATTTATATACATTACTTTTGCCAGTAGTACCTCGACAGGACTATATGTCAATTGTATAATAAAAGGTATTATTAAATGAAATAGACTTTTATTACTCAAATTTGTTTAATTTTTTAACAGATTACAATTCAAAATTTCAAAGTTTGTTTTACCACCCACTCTACTATACATCTTCAAACCCAACATTTTCAACAACTTTACATATAAGATACATCTTTTTAATCATCTAAAAGTATTTAATTTGTATGTCCTAAACTGGAACGACTTCCTCATCCAGAGAAAAAAGACAAATGGGTTTTCTAAACAATTTTACCAATTTCGATATGTGTAATCAGTATCAAGTTTTTAAATATTAAATCACAATGCTTGTTTACTCAACTTGACAAAATCATCAATTGTTGTTTTGTTGTTTGTGTCTCGGCCTAGGCCCTTGAAATATTGCAACTACATTAAAATAAAGAACAAACATGTTTAGTGTACATGATAAGTAACAATATATAGGTTTTACATTGTATAAGTTGAAGGTAAATGTAAAAAAGATCTATGCTTCACTGTATATGATTGAAATCCATCATTTTCAATAACTTTACATACATTTTCTAAAATCCAAAATTATGTACATTATCTGTCCAAAAATTGGAATGTAATTCTCTTCCAGAGGCAAAACCACAATTCAATCAGTTTTGTAAAACAATTATAACAACTTCGATATGTGTAATCAGTGTCATGGGTTTTATTAAATCAATCACAATGCGTAACTCTACTCGACAAAAGCATCCGTTGTTGTTTGGCCTTTGCTATTTCCCTTAAAATATTGCAACTACATTAAAACAAAAAGAACAAACATGTTTCCCATAACAAGTAACAGTATGTAGGTTTGACATCATTTAAAGTCGAAAGTATAATATTAAAAAGATATGAATGCACTTAAACTTCATCTGATTCATAGTGTGATTAAAACCTAACATTTTCAACAAATTTACAAACAAAAGATACATTTTCTAAATCATCTAAAAGTATGTACTTTATCCGTCCAAAAACTGGAATATCATTCTCATCCAGTGAATCAAAGAAAGTTGAATCAGGTTTGTACACAATTTAACTAACTTCATGTGTAATCAGTGTCATGTGTTTAACATTATCCAAATTTTCTTAATTTTATTTATAACTTAACAATACTCACGTACCTGTCATTTAGTGACAGAAGAATTACTCCATCATCCTTAATGAACTATAACAACTCTGAATGAAGCGTTATGGCGTTGGAACATTTCAGCGAAGATGAAAGTAAGCATTACGTAATGAGGCAGGCGTCAAAATGGGGCGAGTTGACGGCGAAAAAGACAGAAGGCGTCATTGAAAAGAACGAAGGAAAGAAGAACATTCTCGAAAATTCTAGAAGAAATTTCCCCTCGCTTCCGGGAGTGCCACGCAAATTACGCACAACATAACTAACTACATACTATAAGAAAACTGAGCAGGGACTGTCACGGCTCAACCTCGCCCACCAAAGGGGCACCAAAGAACACAAGGGAAAGAAAACTTGGTAATAAGCAGGGGAGGGCATTCAATCTTGAAATAGAGAATGTGAGCGCTATGGTCTCATCAGTACTGTAGTGTGGAAAGTTTCATCACTGAGTTCCGAGGAATCAAAGCCGTCACTGTTATCTTTTGGTGGGGAATCCTGAACACTTGATACATCCAGCTCGGGCGGTTTCATTCCCGTAAAGCACAGTCGAGCATCAACCGCATCGGCCGGAACTCGTTGTTCTGTAATCCAGCTACTTGGAGGCTGGGTGTTTGGATCTCCTCTGTCCCCGGGGCGGACTCTCGGTCGCTTGGCTCGGATATCCACATCCGCGGTGCCTGGGCCGGTCTCCTCGCTAGAGGTGCACATAGTGGCATCTCCAGGACATTCGAAGGCTAGGACAGTCGATGCTCGACTGAGCTTTACGGGAATGGAACAGCCCGAGCTGGACGTTTCAAGTGTTCAGGATTCCCCATCAGAAGATAACAGTGACGGCTTTGATTCCTTGGAACTCAGTGATGAAACTTTCCACACTACAGTACTGATGAGATTATAGCGCTTACATTCCCGATTTCAAGATTGGATGCCCTCCCCTGCTTATTATCAAGTTTTCTATCCCTTGTGCCCATTGGTGCCCCTTTGGTGGGCGAGGTTGAGCCGTGACAGTCCCTGCTCAGTTTTCTTATAGTATGTAGTTAGTTATGTTGTGCGTGATTTGTGTGGCACTCCCGGAAGTGAGGGGAAATTTCTTCTAGAATTTTCGAGAATGTTCTTCTTTCCTTCGTTCTTTTCAATGACGCCTTCTGTCTTTTTCGCCGTCAACTCGCCCCATTTTGACGCCTGCCTCATTACGTAATGCTTACTTTCATCTTCGCTGAAATGTTCCAACGCCATAACGCTTCATTCAGGGTTGTCATAGTTCATTAAGGATGATGGAATAATTCTTCTCTCACTAAATGCCAAGTACGAGAGTTTTATTGAGTTATTCTGTTGTGAATTTTGCAAAGATTGAATTTTGATTGTGAGTTGCAATGGGCGGCCTACAGGCGAAATAATTGTTGGTTATTTAAAGCGTTCCTTGTTTCAAATAATTAATGTTATAATATAAGGTAATTTTAGTGTTAAATGTAATTTTATTTTTCCAATGAAAATTTAATAATTGTTTGTTTAATTATGCACGAAGGATTTCCTGTCATGACTGGTAACCATAAGCACATGTTTTCAAGTTAACAGTTTCATTTAATTCATTACAAAAATAGGCCTATAAGCTTTATTTAGCTGATTCACACAAACCTCAACAGAGGATTTTAACTTTGGAATGCCTGACTCAAATTTCATTCTGTTCTGTTTGTCACACTTTGAGTAATAATGTATAGCCTAATTAGGATATTCTGTCATAGTCATGAGTATAGTTTGTATCTAAAGTGATTTACTCAAGAGTGAACTAATTATTCCAAATATCAGGCTCACGTTTTTTAAGTAATCCAGGTTATAAAACCATGGCTATGACCTAATGCCTGCTTTGTTCTTTTATCTATCAAATTGTATAGGCCTATCCCCTACTCACAATGTTAAGTAGAACTGTGATCTTTTAAAGGGTCCTAGCCTTGGGCTAGCTTCATGAACAATATGGACACTACGTAAGCCTAAGCCAGCCTAACTCCAGCGGACTGCTGGGTCATCGCTGCCAGCCTCTCGGACAAGCCTCCCATGGACACCACATAAGGTCTAATCCAGTCCGGATTTAAACTCCGGACTAGCGGCCTGGGTCATCGCTGCCAGCCATGTTAAACTTGGACTTATTGGTAACTTTTGTTTTTATATGATTTAGGTTAAGGTTAGGGCTCATAAATATTTGGTTCCATAGGCACGTTTTGGCACTATTGTTCTAAATTCCGATTCGGCCCACACCAGCGCAAATTTCTGTCTACGGGCCACATAGATTTCCAGCTCTCTTTATGTACACTGATTCCGTTTAACTACCGTAGTATTAAGGCTTTAGTTTTGGAGAACTTCCATTCGTATTTGTGTAATAAATGTTTTATGTAATTGTGATGTATATTTATTTATATGTAATTGTAATATCTATTTATTTATTGTTTCATCTTTACAAAATCTTGTACAAAAGGATTTATCTCACATGTCATTCTTGAAATTATTGAAATAGATTCAAAATATTGAAAGTATTGCATAGGCTTTTTTAACAAAGTCTTGCTAAAAAAAACTTAAGCTTAAGTGAATTGCTATCATCCATTTTTGCAAATAAATTGAACCAAGTATTGTTACTCAATTTTCCTTTAAAAATCGATGGGCCTATTTTTGGGACTAGGTTTTCGTTTTTCGTTACAAATGGTAGAAGGGCGTGGTTTGTAATCTGCAACTGGTACTTACCAATCTGGTTTGTTGTATCTGCAACCACGGTCTGCCACCATTTGTAACGCTAAGGAAAACCCAGACCCATGTTGTTTTATTTACTATGCCCATATTTTTATGAAACTCAATTTTCCTTTAAAGTTCTACGGCCTTTTTTTGGGTCTGGGTTTTTCTGTGCGTTGCAGCCTATTGTTCGAAAACTTGATTATCTCCACTAACTTTTGTGGTGGTCTCTTCTCACAGTATGTTTTCCTTTTAAACAGTTTATTTTTGAAAAACTACGATTAAACCTAAGCTTTTTTATTAGATTTTGTTGTCGTCTGATCTTTACACCGTGCTGTTTTCGTTGTTGAATATTGACTGTAAATAAAATACAAATAAATAAATAAATACAGTTATTGCCAAATCCATATGTGTAAATTTATTTTCTTTTTAATCTTCAATGAATATTGTAATTCTAATTGTGAGACTTTAATGTATATTGGAATTCTTATAAAAATGTAATTAATACCAAGACATGTTGAGAAAATTGTGTTACATCAATAACAATTAAATACTACACTAATTAATATAATAATTTCGTATGTTAATTATGATTTTATCACATAAGCTCATGTGTGATTTTCTGTCACAATAAAATAAATGTTTAATTAAACTAACAGTAGTGAAGTAATAATATTATAAAATAGAAATTTTACGCGAATCAAACAAAATTACTAAAACTTTGGATTTCACCAAAGAATAAAAAAGTAAGTAAAAATGGAAATCAATGATAAATTATACTGTTGTATTCCTTAATTCATGCAGATTACAAAGACATAACATATTTGTATATAATCTTTTAAAGTGTGAATGGTGGTAAAGGATTAATGAGCGATCGTCTATGAAACCCCACATAAACGCATGTATTGCCGCGGCTTTGAGCGATCCACTGCTGTAACGTCACCACGGCATGACTCCGGACTGTAGGTGTTGCCCCACGAGAAGACTGAGAAGTCTGAGTGAAAAATTGGTTTGTTTATGGAGGTAGTCAACTGCTTCGGTGGTAGTACAGAATTAATATTTTTAATATTAGTAATGTTTCTGACATTGTCTTTAATACTGTAACTGTTATAATCTATTTTTTTTATCATATTGTACCTAAATTCGAGGTGATGTTATAGTTTTAAACTTAAGAGAAGTGTAAGTTTTTTTAATTTTGAGGTTAAGTCTTTGAAAAGCGGACATTTTGTTTTCCTAGTTAGCCGTGACGTAATACTTGAAATTTGAAAGGCGCTGGTAAAGCTTTGACAGTTTCACACCAATGAGTAAAGGCGATATTGAAATAAGTGGTAATCGGGATCCACCAATAGCATTTATTGAAAATATCGTACGATACAGACAGGATTCATAGTACATACGATCGGCCCGTCACAGAGTAATACAACGTATTTGAATAACAAAAAGAGGAACAAAACACAAGTTATATTATATCTATGTATCACAGTGTTGAAGGCTTGTAAAACTTAATCATATTTTTTAGAATCGCCTTCTGAGAGATTGAAAGTGTTATATGCTTCTAATGCTTCATCACCAACACAATTGAGTTACATTGTTTTTTACCATTTACCATTTACCATCCGGATCTTCCACGCAGTCCTCAAAGACAGGGGAATCGTCTTCTTGTGTTTGTGTTGATGTGTGTGTGTGTGTGTGTATGTGTGAGAAGTGTCTCGTGAGCGTTTTATTTAAATTTATGAATCAGAAATCAGAAATCAGAAACTCTTTATTACAATTTCATAGAGAAATGTACAGTGTCAATAATGTTACAACAAATTTTTATGTCAGTCATGTAGTCTTCCACTTTTGAATTCTTCCATGGTGTAGAAGGGTCTTGTTGTCAGCCAGTCATCCAGTGCTGTTTTCAACTGCTTTCCCGAGAGATTCCTTATTTCTGCAGGTAAGAGGTTGAAAAGTTTTCTGCCAGCATATGACGGTTTTCTCTCGAACAGGCCAAGGTGGTGAACAGGAAGTGCGTAGTCTGTAGCATGCCGGGTGGGGTAGTTGTGGTGGTCAGAAATTCGTGGTAAATTCAGCCTATCAACATACAGTATTGTCTCCCGAATATATAGGGAAACTGCAGTCATTATCTGTAGTCGTGTAAAAGCCTCTCTGCAAGAGTCAATAGGTCCAAGACTATCAATCACTCTTATGGCTTTCTTTTGAAGGAGCATTATTCGATTTAGATTATCTTGAGTTGTTCCTCCCCAGACAACTATTCCATATCGGATGTGCGATTCAAAAAGTGCAAAGTAGGTCGTTTTTACTGTCTTTGAAAATGTTCTTTATGTTCTTCTATGAATTCATCTACTTTATAATATGGTCGGTCAATCAAATAATCTTTAAGTTTTCTTTTAAAAGTTTGAATGTTGTGAATTTCTTTGAGTTTATTAGGAAGTAAGTTGTGCATTTTGATGCCCATATAATTTGGGGTTTTAGCGGTTTTAGCTAGTTTATGTTGATTTAGGTCAAAGTTAGTTTTAGTTCGGAGATTATATTTATTGCAATCAGTTCTTAGTTGAGGGGGATTAGTTTTTGTTAAAGTGATTACTTCAAAGAGATATAGAGAGGGGACGGTCAGGATGCGGTTTTGTATGAAATAAGGTTTGCAGTGTTCAGTTGGTTCTATCTTCTCTATGATCCTTAAGGCTCGTTTTTGTAATATCAAGATTTGCTGCATGTTAGCTTCACTTGTTGTGCCCCAGGCTATTATTCCGTATCTCAAATGCGAGGAAATCAGTGCGTGGTATGCAGTTATAGTAATTTCTTTGTTGGTTATATTGCGTATTCTTCTTAGAGCATAGAGAGTTTGTGATATTTTCTTGTGTAGGTCTTGAATATGGTTGTTCCACGATAATCGATCATCAAGAGTTATGCCAAGATATTTTACTGAGTTGCTTATTGTTTGGTTTGTGCTATCCTCTGTATTTGTATTATAAGTCTTGAAATTAACAATTACAGTTTTCTGTTTGTTTACTTTGAAACCGATTGAGTTGCAGGCTGATGTTGATGTTCGTAATAAAGATTCAATGGTTATTTCGTTGGTCTTAGGGCTATTGTAATCTGTTGGTGATATAATGGTGGCATCATCCGCGAAAAGGAGACATGGGTTTTCTTCAGAGAGATTGCTCGGGAATGAGTTTATGTAGGTCAAGAACAGGAGTGGTCCCAATATCGAGCCTTGAGGGATTCCTTGGTAAGATATCTGCAGGGCTGACCTATATTTAACTTCGTAATTGGATCTGACGAATTCAAGTTCAACCAATTGTCTTCTATTGGAGAGATAGTTTTTGAGCCAATCCAGAGCTTTGTCGGTTATATTTAGTTGGCGGAGTTTGGTAATTAATATTTCTCTATTGAGGCAGTCAAAGGCTTTTTCAATGTCCAAGAAGATGCCAGTTGCTTGATATTTAGTTTCCCAGATTTTGGTTATCTCTTCGCATAGGTGTGCCAAAGCTGTATTTGTAGATCTTTTTTTTCTGAAGCCGTGCTGAGAGTTGGTTATCTTATGTCTGGTTTCTAAATAATTTATTAACTGGTTGTGAATGCTTTTTTGTATTTAGGGTAAATTAGAGCAATCTTGGCTAAATCCGGAACAGTTGATTGTTCAATGGAACAATTGATGATATTTAAAAGTGGTGATGCTATCTCAGTTTTGCAATGCTTTAACATTTTATTTGTGATTTGATCCATCCCTGATGAGTTTTTTTGTGGAAGGCTTGTGAATATCTTTTCTAGTTGGCTTGATGTAATTCTGGTAAATGCTTTCAATGCATCAGGCTGTTCAAGGGTTGGTGCTTGATCAGGCTCCAGGTTTGCCGGAAATCCGGTAGGGTTTGGATTAGACTTTCCCAGAGTAATATAGTAGTTATTGAAGAGATCACAGATTTGTTCAGGGTTGGTTATGTAGCGCCCGTTGTTTACGAGGTGAATATCTTCATGCTTTTTCTTGTTGGTGAGCCTTTCTCTATTGATGGTATTCCAAACTTCCTTAGACCTATTTGTAGATTTTTTTATTTTGTTGATAACTGAATTGCTTTTCTGAAGTTTTGTTTCCAAATCGTAATACCGCTTTAGTCGCTTGTAGTTGTCTTTATCTTCTTTTTTATTACTAAGTAAGTATTTTTGCTCAGCTTGTAGAGTGAGTTTTCTTAGGTTAGTCAGTTTCTCATTCCAGAATATCTTTGCTTTATTTCTGTTATTAAGCGTCTTATAGGTCTTGGGCATAAACTGTTCTATTAATCCTTGTAGAGTTTTTACAAAAAGGTTGTATTTTTCATTTATATCTTCGGTTGCGTAGAGTTCCGTCCAGTCTTGGCTGGCTAGAGCTAGTTTTAATTTGTCAAGGTTTGCAGTAGTTATGCTCCTAGTTAATCTTTTTACGGGTTTAGGATTTGTTTTCTCCTTTTTGTCCCTTACTGTGAGGATCAGACCCATGTGATCCGATAACGTATTATTGTGCCTTGAGATGTGAAGTTTTGACATATCCAAGTTTGTACAACAGACATCAATGGTTGATTCCGAAGTGGAAGTTATTCTGGTTGGAGGGATTTCTAAAGCTTTTAGATTATGTTCAGATAAAAGATTTAAAAAATTTACTGTGTCTTTATTTGTTTCTTTTTTAAGGTCTATATTGAGGTCTCCCATGAAGATAATTGATTTTTTTTTGTGTGACAAAGTAGAGAGAAGGTTTGTAAGATTGGCATAGAATTTTTCCATGTTGCTACTTGGTGATCGATATCCACCTAGAATTACTAATTTTTCTTTAGGCAATTCTATGGCTGCAAATTCGGAGGTTAGTTCTTCATTGAATTGGTCGGTATTGATGGAGGTTAAGTTTGGGTTGGGGTCCTTACTATAAATGGCCACCCCTCCCCATCTATTAGTGGTCCTAGCATAGCTAGCTACTAATGTGTATCCTTCTATATTCACTGTCTTAAGACCTTCGTATTTGAGGCCGTGTTCTGTGATAATCAGATGATCAGGGTTTATTTCTTTAGTTTCTAGTTGCAATTTATCAATCTTATTTAGTAATCCTCTTTGAATGTTGAGATGATATATTGCTATCCTACCTAATTTTTTTGCTTCTGAAATATTTTTGTTTTTGATTTTAGGTAGGTCTGTGTAGTTGGATTTAGTTAGGTAGGGCTTTTAACTTCATCGTCTTCCTTATCATTGTCAGAAGCTTTTAAAAAGTGATCAAAAAATTTTTTAAACAGTTTTCAGTTATTCGCAATTTCATCATTTATAATCAAGTCTCTTTGTGGATGAAAAACCATTTCTACTCACATCTAGTTCAGTCCTTCCTAGTGTTATACCAACTCAGGCTAAAAACACAACAAATATACAAATATATAAACTGAAAATTCGAAACTATTCTGACACCATGTATCGTCTGTTGTATTGTACAACAAGATGTTAAGGTGAGTATTATTTATTAATAAGCACATTTTGCAAATTAACACAACTTTATTAAACATTCAATTAGAGACGCAATTATAAGAGAGAGATGTGCATCGTCACAGACGTCTAAGACAATATAACAAAGACATACAGTTAGTTGTTATTATTGAAACACTATATAAAGGTCGTACTATAATATTGGTACATATTTTACGGGGTTGAGAGTAAGGAAGTTTTTTTTATTAAAACGAGCTAACGAGTTTAAGAAATATCAAATTGTCAAAAGTAGTTTATCATAGTTTAATACAAAGGAACATTAGATATTCCATAGTGCTTTGGGGCTTTTCAAGCAAACAAAACCTCAATAAAATTGTTGTCATAAAAAAAACGAGCAATCAGAAGTATCCTCGGTCTTAGGCTCAGGGATTCTTGCCGAAATCACTTTATTAATTAAAAAAAAATTGATCGTACCTGCACTTCTTATTTTTGAAACCATATGTAATGTTAAAGAAAATGACATAAACACAGTCACAACACAAGAAATCGATCAACTATTCCATGAATTCATCATAGTTTTAAGATTTTTAAACAGAAACCAGAGTACATATGTTTTAAGTTCTTTGCACTTATTACTTCAGAACTCAGAGAAATTCATTGTCTTAAAACATTTAAAGTTAAACTTCATCTGATTAATGAATGTTACTATGAACTATCCATCACCTCACAGTCTTAGCCTAAGCTCTTAATTAGTAATTAAGTCGAACCAGGTCATTGGAGTAGGGTTATGCCTACTCCAATGACCTGGTTCGACGAACAAGAGGACTAATACGGTAATTTTTTGGATATCGTTTCGCCCGCGGTGTTTTTCGACTTTTGTTTTCAGTTTAGTGTTTTCAGATATTCGCTCGTCAGTTTGTGTGGACACTTCAACTGTATTGGTTCGTGATCGCGGTTCGTCTATCATCAATTTAAAAAGGATTTTTCAAGCATTTTGACTTGGTTTTCTCCAACGATTTTAAAGTAGCAGAATCAGTGCATGCAACACGGGTTGCAGGTACTGATCCTTTAGGAGGAGACGCGGGCGTGGCTTTTTTCCTCAAATTTTGAGCGTTGTGTTGAGCGCAGTTAGCCCTCGAACACAAAGCTTTTCACCCGGCTGTCCTTTTTATCACCTCTCTTGATCTCCACTTTGCACTTTGGACGTTCATGTTTCGGGGGAATTAGTATCGCGGATGATGTTACCGGTTTTTTTTTTTACCCCCGTAAGTTTTTTTTTTTTTTTTTTTTTTTTGACGTGGGAGCTGGCGTGCGCGATTCATCAGCTATGGGCTGTTTCAAAGCGGGATTGTCTGAATTCGCGGGCAAGGTGGTTTCGCACGAATGAGCCACAAACATCGCGCACTCGTCGTCGTTGAGGTCCAGTCGAAGTTCTTTTAGAATGTCCCGCTAAATCAAACTGCCGACACTAACACTCTCAGTAGTTTCCGGTATATTTTCACTTGTTTCCACTGGAGCAGTGCTAGCTGGCGGTTGTTCAGTTGACGAAACTTGAGCATTGCGAGGCGATAATAGAGGAATCTCAGGAAGTCTCCTGGAGTTGGTGGCTCCACTTGTAGCTGAGATAGCGGGGAGGTGGAGAAATTATTGTCGGTCTTGTAGGTTTCCTTGCACTTACGATGGTTTCTGAAGTCGTGGTGACAGATTAAACTGGTTCAAGTTTAAAGTTAAAACTCTTAACTGAAATTAAAAATAAAAGTAAATACTTAAAAACTGGGTTTTTAAAATGAAATTAAAAACTACTAACTGAATTTTAAAATAAAAATGAAAATTTAAAAACTGAGTTTTAGAATCAAAGTTTAGACTTAGAAGTCGTTTTGAGAAAATCGTCTACGAAGCAAATGCTTCTCAGCAGGAGGTTGAACGAAGACTGCTTGTAATAATGTAGATGCCGCTTTAATATGCGCACATGCACCACAAGGACGTTTGACCAGTAGCATAGTTGTACTTAGAACGCCGACCAGGAATACGGAATTGAATTGAGGTGGGCGTGCCTCAACCGGGCCTACAATTGCAGTATAAACGGGTCATTAAGCGTGCGCCGGCCTTCAGTTAGTGCAATCCCGCTTCCCGAGACACGCCAGACGTTCGCGTTCGCCGCACAAGGGTCCAGTCAAGGTTTTTAGATGGTAATCAAATGTATTTTTGTTTTCTTACTTTTCTGAAATTTTCATTTTGTGAACTAACCAAAGTTTTATCTATATATTAATACGCAAGCATGTTTCATTTCCTCCTTTTTTCTCAGCTCGTGTACATCGTAGGAGAAATCCGCGCATACCGTTAGAAAGGTATATTCCTGAAGAAGAGCAGAATCACATTCTAATTCAAATCGGACACCAGGGCTACGCCCCACAGGCTTTCAAAGTTTCAATGTTAATCTTATGGAGAAAGGAGAATTGATTGAATCATTAGACAGCTGTTGTAAAAATAACTGCTACAAAAACAGGAAGAACAGATGTTTGAATTATAAAATGTTTTTAAACTTCTTGGGTCCAGATCAACTGAAATTTTGATCGAATTTCGATCAGGAGGCGATCTCTAGTAATTTTAAAACCATGTTTGATGGAATATAAACAAAGATTGAATACTGCAATATTAAATGTTTCAAAGTGTTTCTAATTAGATATCTAATTGTGCGACGAGCAAAGACAGTGGTTAGGTTTCTGAATTATAAACACGCTTTGTGTCGAACAAACCTTACAAACTAAATTCCGTTTACGCCTATAGTTTAAAATAGCTTCGTTTTCTTATTAAAAGTGAAAATTAACTACTGCTAGTTTTCTGTTGGCGGGGGAAATAATATAAGACAATAACTGTCGTACAATTTACACATCGTAACTGGAGTCATTGCAAGGAGCACGACAATGGTTTATCTCATAGATTTACCCGTTCAATATAATACTGTTTCTTCAACAACAAGCTCAGACACTTGTATTTAAGATTTAAATACAACCGTATCAAATGATGCAATTCAAGTGCCTATTGTCGACAGCTCTACCAGCAGTGATACACAAGCAATTATGTTATCTTTATTAGGATTACACTAGCAACTCATGAACAAAAAGTGGGGGTAACACATCTAACCAAAACTATACTTGGAACAAAGGACCCACAAACACCTCTGAAAATAGTCAGTCGTCCTTCAGCTCCAACCAAGTGAACATCCAACCCAGCAGAACGTTTTAATCATGGATTTCATAAAAGTTAACTGCGTTCATTATAAAACAGTTCATTTAGAAATTTACCATGACCTGGCATTATTCACTAACGATTTGGCTCATCTGTTGGAGAACGGCTACAGCATGACTTTGGATCTATACGCATCAAACCACTCCACGGACGACGTTTTAAACTTCATGACAACCATCGACAAAAAAGACAACAATTCTAACATCGGCTCACCATCTTCACAATCCTCACCTGTAAAAACTGAAATCTACCATGTCTTGTAAACATATAATAATAAAACTCAATAACTACTATCTCGCATTCGGTTCTACCGATGCGAGGTAGCTATTTTTTAAAAACCCCTCACTATGTCCTTGACCCGTATCAAACCGTATCACATCACTCAACAATCGTGACGTCACCACACACCCTCACCCCATTACACTCACACCAATACAAATCACACTACGTCAACTCACTACGTCAGGGAGCCATCTCCGCTAAATAACCACTATTTTAGTGTTTATAATTAATTGTAACTTGGCTCGTCGTTAGAGTTCTATTCTGAAATTGTCAATATTTTGTCAAATTATATAGTATATGTCAATGTGTTTTGCTATTATGGATATCTGGTACTTTTCACTAGGGTCACTGTACTTTGATTATTGATCAATTACATTCACTGGTGATCTATCACATTTGAATTGCACCAACTCCGTCACTATGCCTTTAAATATGTCACAAATTACCGACCGCTAAAACCTACAAGCTACTACGGTACAAAGATGGCATGCCCATATCTGTATGTAAAGGCTAGCAAGACTTTTAAAATAAAGTGGATGTCTTAAAAAATGAAATTTTTATTGGTAATAACACATTTTTTTTATTCTTGTCAACAAATTTTCAACAAATAGGTGAGAGAACAATCAAACTTTTGCTAACAACTTTACAATATAATAATTATTATTAGATAATCGAGGATCGTTGAATTAAATAATAAGTAAAGAAGTTCCCTTTCAAAGAAAATAAACTTAATCTTAACAGTTTCTAGCTAAAAAATTCCGTCTGTACCTATATTACTTTATTTATGCCCCTCGCCTCCCTTTTTAGCAAATTCTTTTAACAATTATGCCTCTACCGGCATGGTTTTAAAGCACACACCTAGTGGATTAATTTTACTGTAAAATGATTTTCTGAGTCAGCATAACATTAATAATTTATGAAAAAAGTTGCAGGTTAAAGCCTCAGTATTTAAGCTGTTGAACAACTTTCTGTCCGAAGATGGAGATCAGTTCCAGCAAATCTTACGGAACTGATGGTGCTGTTTAAAACAACACCACTGATAGTACTGGCGGGAATTCTCCGTAAGTTAAATCGCAATCTTTTTACTTTTATCTTTTTATAATTTTTAAGTCATAAAGAGGGTTTTTGGGTTCACTTAGTGAAATGTACTAACGGTTGTAATGATATTAATTACTTTCTAAAAGTATAAATCTCAATGTTAGTGCAATTACCCCACAATGTCAATGTCAATGCAATAAAAAATTACAGATGCATTATAGGACCTCCTGTGTTTTTAAAAGCATTTCTCTTAGTTTATAATTTATATACATATATTTAATTTGAAGAACGGTAATTATACAGTTCTTTTAGTTGCTCTTTTAGTTCCAACTCTTTAACTCTTTGTCAGAGACAAAAATACAAGATATTGTTTGGAATGTAAAACTTTCATTTTCTACCAATGGTGATTGGTATTAACATTATGATAAAAAAATAATTAAATCTTTCAAGAACAATTTAAAATATAATCTTGTGCATATTTTAAAAGGTCTAGAATGTTTTTAGAAAATTTATAAGGAATTGTAATTATT
This sequence comes from Neoaliturus tenellus, assembly GCA_030545055.2. Taxonomy (NCBI): domain Eukaryota; kingdom Metazoa; phylum Arthropoda; class Insecta; order Hemiptera; family Cicadellidae; genus Neoaliturus; species Neoaliturus tenellus. The sequence continues at coordinate 134,402,839 of CM061531.1, read as the reverse complement.
GAATTTATCAGAATATCATAAAATACAGTAGACTGTAAATTATTCTAGTCAGTTGGGACCGAACTTATGTTAGAGATCAAGAACATTTCATCGTTTGGAAGTACCTTATATTTAGAGGTTAGAGTCTTCAAGACAACATAAAAAATATATATATTTTTTTTTTTTTAAATTAAAAAACACCTTCAATGTTTATTTTTTGAAATTAAACTGGACAAACAAAAAAGTTACTTAAATATTGGTATTCTATTACTTAATTTGAAACAACACATTAATTACGTGAATGCTCAATTAAGGACAAAAATGTGAGAAATTAAAATTAAAACATCCTTGGATAAGCGAAGGACTCTGATAATTTAGGCTTGAATGATTGATAACTGCTCTTTGAATGTTAATAAAATGTTGTGATAAGAAAGATAAAATAATAGTGAAAAGCTTACAGGACTGTGCAAAACAGCGTGTGTATTAACAATTGATGCATAAGCTGCTATTATCCAACTAGTAATAAGTTTATTTGACATAATAAACAATTTAAGAATATGATTTCAGATACAAAAGGAACGTTCAACGAGGCTAAGCAGTTAATAGACAGAACAATCGAATGTTTTGGAGAACCAAAGAAAAATATTAAGATAAAAAAAAAATAGAAAGGTCAAGAAATTGGAGTCGAAAAGGTTTAGACAAGCTGAAAACCAAAGCACGTTATCAACAATAGTCTTAAAATATTGCTATTGTTATTAATATTGTAATAATTATTAAAAAATTAGTTTAATAAAATCTACAGGGATGTATGCTCAATCGTTCAAACTTTACTGATTAGGCTAGATTCCAACAAAGTTACTCCATTCAGATCGTGTGAACCTCTATTTACCACATATGACAAGTATCATTTTGATACATTGCTGTCAGTAGTTCACCATACTGGCCCTAGGCCGATCTATACTTATTCAATGCGATAAGGCTTTCTTGTGTTGAGAACTCCTCCTACAGTTATCAATCGATTTTTAAAATTTTGGTGTTGCAGAATGAGGCTTGTAGTTGTTTCTGCCAAAAAATTATGAGAATTGGACTTAAAATAAGAGCGCTATCCACAATTTAAATTTGAAATTTTCCAATTAGAATAACATTGGGATTGGGTTGAGTATTTTAAACATATGTTAACATACATGCAACAATCTCAATTATGCAGGAAGTAAAGCAAACTATAGAGATACCAATACAGAGGAAGTAAACGCTCGTATTGGATTACTGCTCTTAGCCTCAATTTTGAAGTCTAACGATGAAAATATGGAGTCTCTCTTCACTAAAGACAAGTTTAGCCGTCCCGTTTTTCGGGCAACTATGTCGGTAAAGCGCTACAAAATTTTAGTAGCATGTCTAAGATTTGATGATTGTCAAACACGTGAGCAGAGAAAGAACAATGACAAACCTGTCGCCATTTCAGAAATTTTCAATAAAATCATCCAGAACAGCCAAGCAGTTTACTGTCCCTCTGCCTACGTAACCATTTTCGAAATGCTGATACCATTCCGAGGAAGTTGTAGCTTTAGAATGTTTATGAAAAACAAACCTAATAAATATGGAATTAAATTATATTGGCAGATGCAAAGACATCGTATCTTTTCAATGCATACATATATACAGGGAAGGGGAGTGATGGTGTTCAGCACTTTTACTACTTTGCCTGTATGGTATTTAATTACAGCTGATTAGCTGAGTTTGTTATTTTTAATATTGTCATGTGATTTTTGTTTGGTTTGTTGTTGTTTTACTAGTTCTCCTTTTGATATCTTGGCCATGTATTCTTTTATGAAAAGTAAAACTATTCAAAACGCTATACAGTCCACTTTCTCTATTAAATAGATATATTTTAATAGATATATTTTAATAGATATATTTTTTAAATAAATTTTATCATTTGGTCCTAACGAGCCGCATCAAACTAGATATTTTCCTATGGACATGTTTTGTACCCCGCTTATGTTTGTGATTTTTAAATATAAAAACCAATTTGTCTTCCCCGCTAAAATGATGGACTACTTGTGTTGGACCTTGTAAGTGATACGCATAGTACTTAGAAGAAATATTCTCTGAGGTATTCTTACCAACCACTGTTTTTGTTAATTATTACTAATTGTAACTAATTTTTATTCAATATCACACATATCTGTTTAAAAATATGGTTCCACCTCGCATGGAGTTCAAAGTAGACTCATACTATCGTATGGTCAAGAAGATAAAAAGCCGCCTAACTACTATTCAAAATGCTGTCGGTTCTGTAAATGCCCAGACTGATACACTTACAAATGTGCAGCTTAAGAAACTCGCGGTGTACCGTGCTGAAACGGAATCAAAGAGGACAGAATTACAGTCCCTTTCATTACAAGCGAGTACGCTTGATGGTGATGAGGATTTGACAGACACTATGGACAAAGACCAGGAGGAAGTCTGTGAAATGTGTGTTGATATATTAGGTCAAATTGACTCGCTGTTAAGCTCTACTGAGCCAGCCGCTCCTATACTTTCAAGTAGTCGTGATACGTTGACTTCATCTAACGCTACTTCTCAGTTACGCCTCCCTAAACTGAATCTTCCTTCGTTTCGTGGGGATCTTTCATCGTGGACCTCATTTATAAATTTATTCAATACAACAATTCATAACAATGACAGTATTCCCGCCGTGTTGAAATTCCAGTACCTTTTGAGTGTACTACGTGATGAGCCTTTCAATCTAATTAAAAGTCTCAGTTTAACGACTGAAAACTACAAGATCGCATATGACCTGCATCACGACCGGTATCATAATATTAGAAGACTTCAAACTTTACATCTAAATCAACTCATCGACTTGCCTGAAATTGAAGCATCGAACACACAATCCATTCGTCACTTTGTCAATGCTTTCACCGAGAATTCCCAAGCTCTTACTGCTCTTAAATGCCCTGTACTATAGTCCAATCCAGTATTAGCTAATGTTTTGCTACGTAAGATGGACGTTAAGCTATGCAAACGTCTCGAAATCTACCGCTCAACTTCAAATTCTGTCCAACGCTCAATTCCTGAAGTCAGTGAAATAATTGAATTTTTGAACAATGAATGTAACCGTACAGAAGATGCCACGCTGCATGCTCCATCCCTGTCCTGTCAGATAATTTCCGGGTGAATATTTTTAGAATGACCATTTTCATGTAACTAAGTTAAATCACAAATTATTAATTTTAATTTTTGTTTAAGAAACAGTGATTAATATACTAAATCTATTAAGTATTTACATCAAATGCAAACATTTGAAAAATAAAATAAATTTTTTAAAGAATCTACTGCACAGCGTGTGACATGTCAACTCCGTGTGTTGTAACCGCTCTAACTTTTATGTTATGTATTAATTTTTTTTGAATTTAGAAATAATGAAAAATAATAATAATATTGGTTTTAAAAACTAAATAGTACAAAAAACCAAGAAACAATTACTTCTAGTCTTCAAATTCATAAGGATGTGTAAGAAAAATTAGCAAAGTTTGTAACTGTGAAATTGGTCAACTCCGTGCATTTGAGTAAAAACATTTGAATATCCCGCCTTTTTATCTTCTTCTCACAAGTAGAGGTTGCATGTTAAAAAGGAGGGAAACTTACATCTGGTCACCATCTTTACATCACTGGGACAGTTGGTTAATTGTGAGTTTGGCTTAGTTACAAGTGAGAAAAAGTATTGTATCATGCATCACGTGTAAACTCCGTGTGTTGAATACTGAAGTAAGTATAACTATTTTTTGTTTAACTTCATAAAGTATAGTTATTATTTGGGTTTCAGCACTCACTTAAGTGTTGGTGGAAACATAACCTCAAAATTCCAGCTTTGAAATAGGTTTATAGCCATTTTGTCAACTCCGTGCATGATTTCATTTGTCAACTCCGTGCACATAATAAAAACACGGAGTTGACAAATTTGCACGGAGTTGACTGTTAAGGATGAACTTAAAGGCCTAAATATGGTATTAATGGTTAATTTGCATTTATTTCAGAATATGCAGTTACATTTATAGTAGGCTACAATACTTTTTAAGATTTATGTGTACTTGACTTGGAACCTTCAGATAATATAAACAAATATACGTAAATTAAAACTGTCCATATGATTGAATTTGATGCTATATTTGACAAAATAATTTAAATTATTTTTGCATTATTAATAGGCCTATATGATAATTAACTCTTGTTTAATTTCAAGCGAGTTTCAATTAATTAACAATTCAACAGGTCTTTCCTCAAAATAAAAAAAAAAACTCAAGTTCACTGATGTTTACTCAGATTCAGATGAAGATGTGAAGAGCCAGAAAATAAAAGTGAACGACTTTGTCATAGCAAAGATTACAAGCGCAAAAAAACGTCCACCTCTACATTGGAGTGGTTGTTAAGAAATTCAATGATGAATTGCTGATAAAATTTTTGAAAAAATCAACTAGCAATTTGTTTATGTTCCCTGAAAAAGAGGATGTGTCACATGTGGAAATAAAAGACATTGTTAAAATCTTGAATTCTCCGGACATCAACAATCGCGGACAGTATCGCATTGAAAACATCAATGAGTATAATATTTCTGCTTAATGTAAAAAAGTTGTATTTCATTCCAAATAACTAATAAATATCAGCTTACCTCTCAATGCAAAACATGATTTAAAACCTCTGTCTAACCTAGAAATAAGGATATTCCTAAATATAATCTCACCTCCGTTACTCTAACCTCACCTCCGTGAGTAGACGAGACGGATATTTTTTATTTCACTAAAACGTATTCGTGATCTTTTGTGACCATACCTACGATATTAAGGTACTTGAACTGAACATTATAAAAATATATAAAACATAGATTTTTGTAACTAAAAAAAATAAATAAAAATTTTATTGAAATGTGCCCGATATTTGAGAATGACCCACCAAGCATTTCGTCGCCGTAGTTATAGAAGAAGAGAACAATGACTTTGAAGTTAAATTTATGAAAAATATTGGTGTCAATACCTTTACATAGACATACATATGAAAATGAACAAACGGTGTTTTTTGGCTTCTGGGGACCTCAAAATGAAAAAGTAACATGGTCCCGGTCTTAGGTCTTACCATGGCTACTACCGTAATAGCGTATTCCCTGTAGCGAAATTCGCTAAAAAAACAAACATTTTTAAAAAGTTTGTCAGCAAATTCTATCGGGTCAATTTACATAAGATTTTTACAAAGAAGAAAATTATAATGATAAACCTTTTTAGTTCCGAATTGGCAGATTTTATTTGTTATTCAAAATGTTTACGATGTATTGTTAAAAAATAAAAATAAACACATTTTTTATGAATATGTATTCTTGCGATAAGTTTGCCTTGAGAGAGCTATACAAGAAACGATACAAATTAAATTATTATTTTTTATCAACCTATATTTTTAGGGGATTCAATTTGAAATAACTAATGTAAGGATTGATTTTTTTAATGTAGCCCTAGTATGTAATGACCATGTGGAATTTTAAGTGAGTGATTGGCTGTAGGAACAATTGAGTTACAATTATTAATATTGAATTGAAAGATTTATATATATCTTAAAATATAAAAAGTCACAAAATTGCTAGCCCAATTGATGAAAATTGACCATACGCAAATCCTTCACAAAAATTAATGCTGTGGTGCGGGCTGAATCTACACACCCTAGGCTATAATGTAAGATTTTACATCAGCACATCTGTCTGGGCAAGGCTTCCAAATCAAGCGCACATTTAAAAGTTTCCCAATCATTTACCAAACTCCAATTAAAAGATAAACAATAAGTTGAGAAATGTCTGGTATTATACGTATGTGCGGGACTGTCGGATTCATGACTATTCCACCTAACCTAGCTAATAGTGATGGGCGGCTCATGAGCGAACCGGCTCACTGAGCCGGCTAACCTGGTGATCTGTTTGATCTTAGATCAGCTCTTAAAATGAGCCGGCTCAAAATGATCTGCATAAAGCTGATTTTCTGGTTGAGATCTTGATTTAATTTATCTGCAACAGCTCTAGTTATATCTCAGTTCTCATAGATCAGGACTGAACTATGTAGTGTTAAACAACAAATAATCACATTAGGCCTATTCAAATCATTTTAAATGACAATGAAAACATTACGGAATAAGATAAAGCGTACTATTTATGGAAAGGACTCAAATTATAACACAATGCTATATTTTTAATACTTTAAATAACACGCCAAAGGAAATGCGTTGAATACATGTAGTATAAAAACTGGTTTAAGAAAGTTTACTTCAATACATATTTCAGTAATTAAATAGTTGCTTAAATATTTTTCAAAGGACATAACTTACATATTGTAGTGCAGGAAAATTATTTTAGATAGGTGTTTGGACTTAATCCTATTTCTTCGTTCTGTAATAATTTGACCAGTTTTAGAAAATACTAGTTCACAAGGAGCCGATGATGCTGGGATACACAAACGTTTTTTCATAAGTTCATAGAGTCTAGGATACACAGATTTCTTTTCTTTCCACCATTTCAATGGGTTTTTGTTTCTTTTTATTAAACTGTCAGCTAAATATTTATCGACTTCTATTACAGCTGCTGCAGTAGGGTTTACATTCTGTAAAATAGGTTTGACAGAAGTGTCGAAATCTTCCCAAAGCATAGATCTTTTAGTTTTTTGCCGTTTTGATTGGTGCAGTGTTTCCACTTCCTCTTCTTCCTCATTCTGGGGCTCCATTATCACGATTTTTGCTGCTTTTTCGGAGAGTTTTCTTTTAGCTTCGTCGTATGTCGAATCATTAACAAACCCATGCCTCTTGAATCTTGGGTCTAGTAGTGTACTCTCTAGTAAAATGTAGTCTTTGTCGATGTCTGGAAATCGTTTTTTAATTTGGTTATACATTGTCTGACACATCTTCTTTACTTTTGCACTTGTCACTGTAAATTCCATCTCAATAACAAATTTTGTCATTTTTTGCAAAGAAGATTCATCTTTGATATGGTTACACATTTCTGCGAACTCATTTCCTCCGTAATTTCCTCGAAAAGTTTGAGGACTTGATATGCTTCATCCAAAGCTTTCCATTTACTCTCTGTAAACGTAGGCAATTCTGGGTTTGTTATGGCGAGTGCTGAAATTAATGGTTCCTTGGTCTCCAAAATTCTTTCCAACATTGCCAAGCACGAATTCCAACGTGTTGGACATTCCTGAATCAACTTAAGTTCTTGGCCACCCATTTGTGTTTGAATACTGTGAAGCTTTGCATATGATTGGGGGCTTCTCTTAAAATATTCAACCATAGCTTTTGCCTTCGCTTTGATTTCCAAAATATCGTTGATTCCTTTTTGTACAATTAGATTGATTGTATGCAAGTAGCAATTTATGTTACGCCACCCACATATTTTAATAGATGCTATTTCATTAGCGGCATTATCTGTAACTACGGCCACTATTTTATATGAAATTCCCCACCGATGTACACAGTCCTGTAGTTGTGCTGCCAGATTTTCTGCTGTATGACCGTCATTGTTTTCCATACAATCTAATAGGGCAGTCTGCAACTCGCCAGATTCATTTATAAAATGGCAGGTTACGGCTACGTAATTTCGGTAACACAGGGAAGTCCAACTATCGGTTGTGAGTGCTATAAATGTACCTTTGAAAGCTCACTAACCAGTCTTTCAGACACTCTGGCTTACTCCTGAGGAATCAAATTAGTGGTTAGTGTTTTTCTACTCGGCAAACTGTAGCCTGGATTGAGCATATGGACGAATTTTTTTAATTCTTCATCTTCTACAACAGCCAGAGGTTGATATTCCTTAACAACCATCCTAACTAGTTGTTGGTCAATTAATTTGCTGCGAGATGCCGCTATAGGTCGTGTGACAAATGAGTTAAGGCTGGATTGCTGAACAGCCGGTCGCGATGATAGCGAAAAGATTGGAATTGGCCTAGTCGAGTCTGCGATGGAGGAAAGTGATGAGGGACCAGGGTTGTCAACGTTAGGCCTAGGCCTAGTGTCTATTTCCATTGCCACGACACTAACCGAACCTACAGTCGAAGTTCCTGATGAGGTACCGGGACATTGTTGACTGCTATTAGTATTAACGCTTACTGCTGATCTCGTGATATGAACCGAGGGGTGTTTTAATTTTAAGTGTCTGTTCAAATTTCCAGTGGATCCCTTGGAGTATTTTACAGTATTTGAACAAATATTGCTCTTGGCTTTACCATTTCCCCCATCAGTAAAAGATGTCCAAATGAAACTGGTTTTACTTGAGTTGGTTTCCATTTCTATGGCTTCGACAGTACTGTCACACAAATTAATTTTAACATAAATTAAACCATTAACTTTACATTCAATGATTAAACACTATCAATTAATTGCTGTTGCATATAAGAACGATTTGACACATAAACTACCAAAAGACGCCAAACCCTTGACAGAGGCAGCTGTCAGATTTAGTTCCTCTGGAGGCCACAGGTAGCAGCACTTGACGGGTCATTTCAACGCATTCTGTCATCTGTTAAGTCTGCGTGAAACTACTCGGCGCCAGAGCCGGTGCACGGCTCACATTGACCTGTGACGTAGTGATCTGTAATGATCTGAAATCCCGGCTCATGAGCCGGATCATTTTACTGATCTGATCTGAATGATCCGGATCGCTCAAATGATCCGAATGTCCCATCACTACTAGCTAAACTAATGTAACCTACTGGAGTGTAGTTAAATACGCTCAATAATATAAGTACGAGAGCTAAACCTGTTAAGTGATCTATATTACCACGGCTGCGGTAATAGCTTATTGCCTATGGGAAATTCGCTAAAATGAGCCATGTTTGTTGGTTTGACCAGTAGCGTTAGACGTCGAGAAAGTGTTGGCTAATTTGTCCAACTTGTCGTTGACTTTGAACGACTCGATCTGTTTAGTAAACTTCATCGTAACGCATTGTCTGTCCATGAGTATAAAGGTCAACTTAAAGAGGATGTACTTCCAGTATGAATCATCGGTTCAAAGGAGCAGGAATACTTAACAGCACAATCAACACGCTTCCATTTTAACTACATATTCACGGATACAACTACTATGGACCGGGGACGAAACTGCAAGAACGCTTAGCTTGTGAGGACAAACCAAAAAATCCATTGGACGAATTCTGTAAGGAGCACGATATTGCGTATAATCTCAGCACTGATTTGTCTTCATGTTTAAAAGCAGACCGCCTATTAGTTGAAAAAGCTTGGAAACGTTTCAAGTCTAGTGACACCCCTTGGGGAGAGAAAGTCTCTTGAAGCCTCTTGGCTTGTAACAACGTAAATGAATACAAAAACAAAAATGGGTGGCAACATTGTTAAAAGAAAACCTCGAAATTTCACACTATGTAAAAAAGTCCATATTTTTTTTTTAACCTAGTATTTTAGAAAACTGGTTATTTTATTTATTTATTCAATGATTTGGTTAAAATGTTTTCGGATTAAAAAACTTTTAAAAGATTATTTACGGAATATCTACGCTGTAAATTATTTGAGTTAAAAACTCTTCCGTTTCTCGGGAGACACTCTTAGCGGGGATGGGTTGTCTGTTAGGTCAATTATTTTCGCTTGGTTGTTTGACGGGGGAGTCAATGGGCGGATTGGTAGTGGAGTCAATGGGCGGACAAGAGGTGGACAGGATTGGTTGTTTTTTTGTAAGCGGCTGTTGCTATCTCTAAAACGTAAATTAAAACCAAGATATTAACTATTCATAAATAATTTTTTTGTGTATTAATTTTTTTATAGAATGGAATAAAATAATATTAAACTGTTTGTGTTCTGTATAAAAACACCGAATTTTATTTTAGAAACTTGTAGTTAAAACATTGGTTTTGAAACCGATGTTAAATACAAAAAGGACAGTTGGTTTTTTCATAGTGGATACCCTCTGGATCACTAATTTAAAAAAATAAAAGGTTTAGGTTACCTGTATCCGTCAGTGATCCTTGTTGTAGTGTAAGACTACAGCTGTTTCGTCTTCAAAAAAACAGTTGGTGTGTTTGGTGTGTGTGTTGTTGATCGGTCACAAGAACAAAAGCACAAGTCTGGAGAGTACCCACGACGCCATCGAGCTGAATGGAAAGTGTGTGGGTCTTTGGCATTAAATAGGGACCAGGGAAAAGTTGTTATTTTCAGCCCAGCTTGAAAGACGAGTGCGTTGTCATCGGACGAGTATCCCTACTGGGTGTGATGACTGTTAAAGTCACCTACATATACCACAGGATGTTCAAAAGTTGGGAGAACTGTATCTGACCACTGGATGTTCGGCGGTTTGTAGACATTTACAATGGTAGTCTCAGATACCTTAACAGCAACAGTAAATATGCTGTTCACACAACTTTTGTGGGAGACTGATACGTCGTCTATGTCTTGCCTAACGTAAGTCGCCACGCCATAGACCCTGTGTCCTATTGCATCCACAAGCCTATATCCTGTGATGTTGCCCCTCGCACTGTTCTCTAAGTCTTCTACATGTGTTTCTTGTAGTGCGAGGACATCGACATTATTTTCTAGCAGCACCTTGCTGAGGCAGTCACTTTTGGATTTGCTCAGACCCTCTACGTTAAAATGACAAATATTTAAAACTAAGCCTATATTTCTAAAGTGGCCCTGGAAAGGGCCGTTTGGATTTGGTCTGGCAGCTGGCATAGCGGAGAGATCACTTGCGCAATAGTTCAGCTGCCAAAAATTTTTGTTCGTTTAGCACCACCCGGGGAGTACGTGCAACTTTAATGGAATGCTGCGGACGCGAACAACATCACCCCCCCAAGAGTGATGATGAGTGATTTTACATCATCAAGAGTGATGTAAAATAAATTAGACTATTTACCTTTCAATCTTTAAACTAGGATATTTTATAAACCTTTAAGTACCTTCATTTTACAATAAATATAAAGTAAAGGAATAGATGATGATTTGAAGTTTCATTTTTTTAATGGGTTCATTAAAGTATGACATTGTGACTCTGATTGAATTAGTTGAGTCTAAACCTTGCTTATGGGACAAAACTGACGAATCAAATAAGAATAAAATTTTTTCGACAGAGAAGTTGGCAGGAAATATTTGAATACCTAGAAGACGGATACAAAACACTAAATTCGGAAGAAAAGAAAAAAGTTGGTAAGTAATATTATGTTTTAAAAAATTCCTATTTTTAATAAACAAATAGTTGGACAGATATAAATTTAACCCAACAACATTCTCACAAATTTTGAATTTTTTCTAACGATAGTTTAACCATAATTAAAAATCAAAACAAATTAAAACACAAGAAAAAATAGCTTTTAATTAAACTTTGAAATCTCAAATAAAATAAATAAGAAAATTTACAAGTACAAAGTAACAAAATAATTAAAAATAAAAAAAACTTAACTTTGAACATAACCTATTCATAACAGTATGGCATTGAGGATAGGAGTCGGTTGGTCTTAAATCTTTGTTAATTGCCAAGGCAATTCGCCCTCTTTGCTGACAAAATAGTTTACGAAATTAGTGCGCACGCCTCTTCCTGTTTTTCCGGTAGTTTTGTTTACACAAACTGGCAAGTTCTTCAGTTGGTTTGTTGCACTAATCATTTTTTCATCTTCCCTACTAAATTCCCTTGATAATACCAAATTGTGCAAAATAACACAGGCTTTAACAATATTGATTGCTGATTGTTAGGAAACATTTAGTGGCCGATGGAATATTCTCCACTTATACTCAAAATTCCAAAAGCACACTCGACGTACCTTCTTGCTCTATGCAATCTATAGTTGAAAACACGTTGCTTAGTGCTGAGGTTCGTATTAGAAAAATATTTTAAAATGTTTTCATGAATAGCAAAAGCACTGTCTGCAACAAAGACGTGCGGCACTTTTATCATCATAGGCGGTAGACGTTTGGATTCGGGGATATCCAGAATCTAATTTTCCAACCTTCGCCAGAGTTCTGTCTGGAAGAAAACGGACGAATCGCAGTCTTTACCATATGCCCCAATATCTACAAATAGGAATTTGTAATTTGCACTAACGACTGCCATTAGAACAATGGAGTAAAACTTTCTGAAGTTAAAGTGCATGGAGCTAGAGTGAGGGAAATTCTGTACCCTATTATGTTTACAATCAATGGCACCTAAACACAAAGGAAAGTTTGCTTTTCTTTTATATTCCTCGGCAACTTCTTCCCAGTCACTCCTGACCAAATCTTTCAGATAAATTGGACGAAATGTCTCCCGTAGGCTCACACATACACTCTGGATCACGTTGCTCAATGTTGAAATCCCCAGCCGGTTTTGATATTGCAAATCTGTTAAAGTTGTCCTGAAGCCAAGTATGTGAAACAATTTTCAAATTAACACTCAAATCAATAATAACAAAACTATACCTGAAATTATCTTAGATGTATCATTTATTAAAAAATTAATATAGTATATATATATATATATATATATATATATATATATATATATATATATATATATATATATATATATAGCCTATATTAATTTTTTTTAAACATATATATATATATTTTTTTTTTTTAATTTTCTAATTTAATTTTTAATTTTTTAATTTTTTTTAAATATATATATATATATATATATATAAAATAAATATTTTTGAATATTTAAAAAAAAAAATTTTTTATACGTGAATCAATTATCAACAAATGGATCCACATCAGAGATGCGTTTCTACGATCACTAAGAACAAAAAGTGGACAAGGCGCCAAAAGGAGTTATACTATGTATGGCGAACACTTGCAGTTCCTCTTGAAGACTTCCCAAAAAAGTTCTACTGAATGTAATTTTGAAATCAATGAGGAAATTGATTTTCCAGGATACAGCTCGATCCCATCACCGACCAAGTCTGCCTTGCCCGAACTTCCAGCAATTAACCTCCTCCAAGAACCGGTAGCAACAACCAGCTGTAAACAATTCAATGCAAACCAACAAAAAAAAAGAACTCAAATAAAAAATGCAAAGAATTAGACCCTATTGATAGAGAGATTTTGTCTGAAATAAAAACACAAAGAACAGATCCATCAGAACATGAAACTATGATGAGGTCATTTGTGCCTTATTTGAAAGACATGGCCGAGGCTGAATTAATAGAGCTACATCTAAATATTTTAACAACAATTAAAACAATAAAAGAAAGACGAAATGTAAATATTCAACATAGTTCTACGGACCAAATAAATACCGTCAGGCTTACAAATCGGTCAGCAGACCGTGTGTTACATTCTACAAAATCCAGTAGAAAATGCAACCCTAGTGAATTCTAATAATGAAGATCGTGTAGAACTGGATAAATACTAAAAAAAAGAAAAGAACTCCTGATATTTCACATTTAGAAATGTACTTTAAAAGCTATCAGTTTTTGTTATAATTTAAACCTTTTTTATGTAAGTTATTTTTTTATTTAATTTGATTTACTTTTAATTTTCTGAATATGAGTAATTTAACATTTTAAATTATCTATTTCTCTTTATTGCTAGTAAAATTATTTGAATAAAAAATATTTAAATATGGTAATTTGTTTTTTAATTTGTAAGCGGTTACAAGTAACTAGTGTACTTGTTGCTCGAATTCGAGTAATATATTTTGATAGATTACAAAAGTTACATTTAGTTTAATTCTAAATCAATGACATCCAACCAATCCACTATTGTGAATATCCGTAATCACAAAAAATACATATATTTACACCTGTACATTAATAAATGTGTAAAATGCTAACCCAATCCCAATATTATCCTAACTAGTATACGTGTTGCTCGAAATCGAGCAATTTAATTAAATTAAATACAGTACAAATGTTCCTTGAGCTCTAAACCAATGACATCCGACCAATCCAATAATGTGAATATCTGTAATATCCAATAACTAAACGTATTTACATCTGATTAACAGACGTTTAAAATGCTTTATTCAATCCCAATGTTATTTTAATGGGAAATTTTCAAATTTCAATGGTGGATAGCGCCTTTATTTTCAGTCCGATTCTCATCAGTTTTTTGCGAAAACAACTCCAGACCAAGCCCTATCCAACGACACCAAAAACTTAAAAATCGGTTGAAAATTGTAGGAGGATCGAGTTCTCAAAAAAAAAAAAAAAATTAAATAAAATAGCATGAACCATAGAGGATCATAAATTCTTCACTATGAAAGTTTCCAGAAAATTTAATTTTAATTTATTTTAACAGTACCGTCTGAACAGGCTATTCGCCCCCAAAGCAATATTTACAATCCTGTACTATTAGGCTACCCGTTGGTAAATGCTTCATTCTGTCTGTTGTTAAACTTATATCGATCTATGAAAAATATGTTTTGCAAGAAATCATAGTCCCTTTAAGCTATGATGTCTTTTTAATATAACATAGAAAATCGGTAATAAGAAAAAAACATGATAGATGTTCAGCACCCATTTCAGGGTCAATTAACTTTCAGTACTTTGTATCATATTTCATTGTCTTGTTTGATCTAAAATCGAATGGATTTTAGCTCCTGTCTGATTTTTTATTTTTTCTTCACCAAGTTTAAACACAGCCACTCAAAATAGATCATCTTCACTCACTGTTAATATTCGTCACTCCAAATCAAAATTCATGATTTTGTGTAAACAAAGCAGATTTTTTAAATCACTGTACATGGAGAATCTCTTAGGAGAACCTTTCAGAAGATAATCTTTCTTAAATATCTTTCTTAAAATCTTTCTTTCCCATTTAGTTATAAAGTTTTTGACCTGCTGCATTTTTCCCTAGTGAGGACAAACGACTTTTATTTTAACTGTCTCCTATAACTCTACAATCCATGAAATTACCAAAAGGTATATGAGAAAATTCACCTAACAGAATACCAACCTTTCGTTGACTGATATACTTTAAGTTTCAATTAATGTATCATCAATATGATCATTTGACACTTTTCGTCATAAAGTAAAACCAAAACCTGTTTTAAAGTAGGCGTTTCTCAAACCAAAATTCATCGCCCATTGCGTCCCCATCACGATCAGAATTTATTTCATAATTTGCATACAGGATCAGTTTTTTACAATTAAAATTATTATAACATAACAGTAAAAAACCGCAGTCCATTTTTAATAGTTTGTAATGTTGGTAACGCTCCTAGTAGAAATTTTAGTTGCTCAAAGCCTCAAAACGTCTTATTATAGTATTACCACTACAGATATATTATGCCATTTGGTTATTAATAGTTCCTCACTCAATAGGCCTATTATCATCATAACATAAGTTTTAATGTACACAAAGCAGACGGTTTTCGAATCCCCGAGCTATTCTTATGGAGGATGTTTTACGCTATTTCTTATTTTTTTGTAACTTCAAGGATACGCTAATAATTTTCCCTCATGCATGGGACCGAGAACTTTAATTTGAGACTACCATCTTCCTGCAAGTTGCAAAATGTTCTCAAGTTTACTCAAACAATTTCGTTCACAGAATTATATATGTAGATTGCTTCTCTTTTGGGGTGAATTATTTTATCATCTTCACTCAATGTTATCATCTGTGTCTCGTTTTAAAACTAAACCATAACACATGTTTTAATGTACACAAAACAGACGTTTTTTGAATCCCCATGCTATTCTATGGAGGACGTTTTACGTGATTTCTCATTTCCTGTTAACATTATGGACACGCCAATAGTTTTCCCTCGTGTATGGGACCGAGACCTTCACTTTGAGACCCCTCCCATCTTTCTGCGATTTGTACAACGCTCACAATTTTGCTCAAGAAATTCGGCTTACAGAATTATATATATAGATAGATAGATAGATGGGAAATTTTCAAGTATTAGAGTATAGGATAGAAGTACTAAAGAATATTATAGTATATGAAATTAAAATTAGTGTTTGACTTTTATAAGGTTAATATGTCCATTTTATTTTGATTTTTATTTATTTTACAAGAAATGCAAATGCGCGCACTAATGGCTAGCCTGTAGAGTAGATGCAATCCGATGAACTGGTCTTGCCCATCCGGTTCAGGTATAACTTAAAATAGCCGTGACCTGTCTGGAACTACGTGAGGAAGTCCGCCTAGCCATGCCGTCTTCCCACCCGTGGTTGGATCTGCTCGATGAGTAACGCATACTATCGTCCTCGGGTGTCGTGCTCCCAGCTGTGTTGCCACTGCTGGAAGGTTCGGGAGCGCTCTTCTGTTCTTGCCGTGTCCTTGCCGATTTCGCCTTGTCTGTGATAAATCACCTTCCTACCCCCTGCCAAGAGCTTTACATGGATGACTCCGGCATGCGGTAACTATCATAACGGCAGGCTTGGATACTGTATGATACGCGGAACACACCCGGAGAGCAGCTTAATTAAAGCTGAGCCCGGGCGAGTCGCAACTTGTAGAACTCCTTGGTGAAAGCGTCTGCCCACTCCTCTGCCCTGTAAAGGAGTACGGGCTGGATTGCGGACATCTTCTGCGGGTCTTCTGCTGGACCGAAGACCCTCAATATTAGCCACCAGCTTAATAAGATAAGACAAACCATCTTAACAGCCTTGTCCGTCGTACGGAAGATCTGGTCTCTCCAGCATAACTTGTAGTCCCCCATGACTCCGAGCTACTTTGCGCCACACGTTGACTGGCCCCCTTTCTTTAATGCTCTATTCTACAGAGTAGAATAGATAATAGAATATAGTTTAAAAAACGTAAAATAAATTGTTAATACTGTGTGTGGCAAACGGCAAATATCATATAAATATACTAAGCTAGTGGCTCATGCAAAAGCAAAAGCCACTAATCATAAAATTAATATAGCACGAATCATAGCGGATTATCAACTCTTCACTATATGGAAGTTTCTAGAAGATTTGATTTTAATTTATAAAATATTTAAACAATACCATTTTAATAGTCATTAGATTGGATAGCGCATTTTTCAACATCACACATAGTATAAATTGTAATAAAATCAGGAAAATAAAAAGTTAAAACTTACCTAAGCGTCACAGAAACCATTTCTTCAGGAGGGATAGCCATTCTGAACGCCGTGTCTTCTTTCCTAATATGAGCCGATAGATTCTCTATTATGTAATCAAAAGTCACTTTGTCTAACCTAAAGTAGTTGAAGAAGTTATTTGGGTTATCTACTAGTTTTTGGAACAAATTATATTCAGGTTGAAATAATAAAACGTCTTCCAACACTACTCGATATATTTACACTTATACTGTAATTGCTTACAAGGCGGTAAATATATATATAAGATCTTATAATGGCTGTTATTTTTTTTTTTTGGCTGCTGGTTTTTTTTTTTTATTATTTCAACCTGAATATCAGTACCAGCACGTATAATGCTAATCAAGAAGTTATTTAACAAATTATAGTACGCACCTTCGAGGTATCGCACTTTAATCAAAGGATGAACCCAGCATTGTCTGTTTCTTCTCCTTCTTTTTCTTCTTAGTCGAAGAAGACAAAGCAAATAAAAACGACTGTTAACCTCCGCCATCTTAATGTTGTAATTTTATTTTGGCAGTAATACCGTGTCGTTGTCGTATCGTCATGTGTGAAAATGTTAAGATTTACCTGTGTCGTGTCGTTGCTGTGTCGTCGTCGTGTCGTTATCGTGTCGTTGTCGTGACGTCAAGTGTGAAAGCGCCCATTAGGCCGTTAGTAAATTTCAGACCATCCCCGCCTATAAAATCGCAAAGAAATTGGATAAGATCATCAGAAATGAAACAGTACTAGAAAACAATCAGAGTGTAAAAAACACTGTTGATCTGGTAAATAAAATCAACACCGTCAAACTAAAATCATCTTGTATGTTAGCGTCATTTGATATAGTAATCTGTACACAAATGTGCCTATTGATGAAACTATTAAAATCTTGGAAAACAACATGGATAAGCACTCAGCACATTCAACCGAAGCTAAGAGAGAATTAGTCAACCTAGTCGATTGCATCTTAAAACAGAATTATTTTTCCTTTGAAAATAAAATGTACATGCAGAAGGATGGATTAGCCATGGGTTCCCCCCTCTCAAGTATTCTTTCAGAAATATTCTTAAACAACATCGAAAACCAACACCTTTTGTCTGACCTTAATAAACACAAGAATAAAATAATGTTTTATTGCCGTTACGTTGATGATACGCTTGTACTGTATAACGGGAATGAACGACAAATCCGCCTACTTGGAACATATCTGAACAACATTCATCCTAACTTGAAGTTCACCCTCGAAACTGAAGTAAATATGATCGACGTTTTAAAGGATTAACCAACAACTAGTAACATTGGAAAATGTCTTGCCCTTAACAGTAAGTCCTGTAGATTTAGAAATATAGTCTTGGCCACTTTGTCTTTGAGTTTTTGCTAATGTCTGTTTCCACTCTTCTTGTCTTACCATCTTCCTAGCCCTAAAATCACTATAAATGACAATCCTATTGCATATAGTATGACAGTAAAGAATTTAGGACTGACAATGACATCAACACTTGACTGGACAGAACAAATAAACAATACATGCAATAGAGTTTTTGATGGTGTCAAATCAATAAAAAAACTTAGTAAGTTTATCCCGTTCATTATAAAAGTAATGCTAGTTAAAACCATTGTATTCCCCTATTTTGATTACTGTGACGTTGTTATAAATGATATGACGGTTAAACTTTCTCAAAAACTGCAAAGAGCTCAAAATTATTGTTTGCGTTTAATATACACTTTAACACCACATATATGAACATATAACACCATTTTATGCTGAAATGAATCTTTTGAAACTAAATGAATTGCGAATTTATCGCATTTGTTTTTTGTTGCATTCTATTCTAAATTCTAAAACACCAGATTACCTTTTCCAAAAATTTACATTTTGCACTGAAATTAGTGGAAGAAATACTCGAAGGGGATCACATAACTTATCTATTCCACGCCATCGCACGGTAATGTATAATAAATTATTTCATGTGACTGCATGTAGATTATGGAATATGATTCCTGACCATATCAAAATTATTGAATCGAGACGAGTCTTTGGTGCAGCAATAAAAACATGGCTATCCGAAGTATCGTGGGGTATTCGACCTGCATTATAAAACTATATTATTAAAAGAAATTATGAATTATAACACATTTTGAAAGTCCAATGATAGGCAAATACTGTAAAAATTTAACGTATTATTAAGAAGTTTTGTAAAATGTTTGTAAAATTGTAAAATTGAACCTATACTTAGTTTATTAAAAAAATTGTTATTAGTATTAAATATATTATTTCAATTGATGTTAAGTGTAAGAGAGGACCTTTATGGTCCTAACTTTGCATCACAAAATAAAACATTTGTCATTTGTCTTCTTCTTTGCACCCTTTTTAACAGAACTATCTAAGATCTTTTGTCGACTGGCCATTATTTAAACATGAATACTTCATTTAATCACTTCACTTTTAATAAACAATATCAATATTATTTTGTATTTAACTGAATCTAACCTCAACAGCTAATCTTGCAGCACTAGGCCTACTTGGAGCCAAAACTACTCATCAGCTGACGTGCATTGCATTACAAACCAAGTGCTACCAACACGAAAAATCAAGATATTCAACTAAGATTTGGGTAGACATATAGTAAACAACATGAAGAATCCATCTTTGCGTCCTCCGGAAGAAGGGCCCATAGACCTATACGCTCTTATTCCAGCTACTGTACCGCCTCTCATTTAATGTTAAAGTCCTTCACTTGTTCCCCGTTCGAGGACACTCCTTCGGACAGTGTGATAGGGATTTTGGTATTGTTCGGAACAACATGAAAAAACTAGAGACTGTTGAGGTCCCAGAAACTTATCTTGAACGAATTGAATCGTCAAGACAAAACCCTTCACCATTCATCCTTGTTAATGACCACAGCATTGTATTTGATTGGGACAAGGCTCTTATATCTTATTTTGAGAAAAAGCCTAAAAGTAAGAAAAGTACCTTCAAATACACAATATTGTATTAGAATATAAACCATGTGGTATGCTACTTGTATCTAGTTCATATCATATGGTTCTCAACCCATTCAAGTATGCTAAGAACATTCCAGCTGAAATGACGCTTGAACCAGCACCAAAAGGTACACTAAAACCTTCCAAAATAAAGGACATTGAAGACCTATTTGTATATTTAAAAGAAGAAAATATAGTGATTTACCAAAAGCTTTTTGAAGAATACAGTTCGGATGCTGATTCGAAAACTAAAATTAAAAAGAAAACATTATGAATACTATTATAGAGTTTACATTTTTAAATATAAAGAGTAAAAATAGTTATTTACTTACTGCTGAAAGTCTTTTCAGGAAACATTTCTATAATACGAGAAAGAATAACACAAAGATTGTTAAAATCGCTGTCAAAGAAACACACTTTTTAGAGCCGGCATAGTAAATGAATTAGTCTGAGTCGAAACCAACCTGGGGTACAGTTTTATAGAAGGTACGCCGTCCGTTACGGATTTTTCATAAGTAAATCGGATACCAGGACATATTTAACAATATAACAATTATTCATGCATTTTTACTAAGTAAAATGTCTAGAATAAGGAAAGGTGTGTCTAGTTTACGAGGGTTATATTAGTACAAGTAAGGTATTTACTATTACTCTTGCTGGTATATTATACCGAAATAACAATTGTCCCTCACATATTGGTTTAATGTGGCTTTGTTAACATTATAACAAAATATATTTAGATACCTTAAAATAAAAACATTTAAATCCTCAAAACATAAAGCCTGTTAGTGCATCGCATCTCGTTACTTGAAATCGAAAGTTCATCCAAACATTTTCAAAAAGATGTATTCTTTTCTCACATGTTACTGTAACACAGTTCATTTAGTTTTTTTGTGTTTCAGGAAATCTCTGGTTTAGCTGAAACTTTTAATATGTTGAGCAGTGCTAAGCTGCAACCGACATTGAAAATGAAACAGTTGGAGGAAGGAAGGTGTTATCCTGTGAAGGAGTTTCGCAGTGCAAGTGAAAAATGTTCCTATTTGGGGACAAAAGAAATACAATACTGCTGTAATCGCGGCAATCGATTACAGAAAACCGATTGCAGACAGCGGGCATCACTGTTGGGCATCTGTTTCTTCCAAGACGGATTGTGTCCTTCATCACGGAAGGAATAGTATAAAAGTACAATGCTGTGCCTGACCTCTGCTTGGAATTTGGTGGAGTAAGACCACATAAGGAGTACATCATTTCTCTAATAAGAAATACTTAAACATCTGTCTCTACAAACATGTTTGAAATTTTATCAATAAACAATATATAAATTAGAAATTACAAATGGCTTCTCATTTTATCTTCCTGTTCACTTTTAACTTAAAAAATAAGAGATTGTTACAAACATATTCCCCTAAACAGAAGAGAGTGGAGTTTATTTTAAAGTATTACCATGTATTAAGTCTCTTGCGTGTTCACAGAGTTTAAGTATAGACGGTAATTCAACAGAAATGGAACACCTGATTCAGCACGCACCCATCAGTAATGAGAAAGTTGTCAAGCATATAGTTGCAAGTGCCTGTGTTTTGCACAATTACATAAGGAAATTTAGAAGGTGTTCCATATACACCTTCCTTTCAAGAATTCAAGGGCAGTGATGAATGTCATGTGATGTATGTCATCGCATTGTGGACAAAAATATAAAATCAGCAAAGGCTATGAGGAACTCTCTTAAAACATATTTCTTGATTCCAGGCATAGCAATTCCGCCACAGTGGGAGTTGAGTGAAGACAGTGATTAAGTACAGGGTGCATAGTACAGAGTGATGTGATATTGAATAATGTACAAGGCTTGGATGTAAAATGTAAAAGGGTTAAATGTAAAATGTTTTAAAGGCTTAAAGGCTTGAATCTTTTATCAAACAATGTACCTGTCTTTGTAAGATGACATTGTTAAACGTGCTGTACTTATTTGAGTAATAAAGGATAATCATAAATACCTGGTTAAAATTAGACGATTATGCATTTTTAATTTTTTGAATTCTTACATGTTTGCCATCTACTGAACCAATGCAGTTTGGCAAACTCCAAAGTTCCAGATAGCGTGGAGCAAACAAATGACTCGCAAAACTTTGACCAGAGAGAAATCGGCCCTGTGCAAACTTCTACTATTGAATCAGACAAATTCTTAGGAAACTTGGCTCTGGAATTCCAATACGACCAAAAAGCAGAAGAGTCGCTTGTCAGTCTATCAAAAAACCAGAAACACCACAAATACAACAAATCGCTAAATCGCTAGTAGAGAGGTATATGAAATTGACACAAGTTTGCATTGTGCTTGTAATTTTGGAGGCCCAACAGAAAAGAGTAGTGTCAAATTGTTGGTGCTGGCCCAGTTCAAGGTCACCTGAGGGATGACGTCATCGAGGTCAATGACCTCACCGATGACGTCATTGATGACGTCATCGATTGCGTCATCGATGACATCATCACCAATGACGTCATTTCTATGACGTCACACCCATGACGTCACAGAAATGACGTGCTGATGACGTCATCACCCCTTACGTCATCAAAATGACGTCACCGACGCCACTAAGGTCAAGGTCACGCCGAAATTAAAATTTTTTGGCACTTTTGCCGTTTCTCGCACTACGCTCCGAGTTTCAGTCAGAGTCCCCGTGACCTTGACCACTTGGAGCGAATATTCGACGAGAAACGGCAAAAGTGCCAAGTTAAACTTGAGTTTCTGACATGACCCTGCCTAAATGGGCAATCGGTAATCCCTCAGGTGACCTTGAACCAGCACACCACCAACAATTTGATATTACAGTGACCTTGAAAACTTAACAACGGAGCGCCGACACCGATGCGCACCCCACGACAGCCACCGAGTGACTGACTGTCAGGCTCTGTGTACTCTAGGTATATCGGCTTGAGAGACTAAGACTCTAAACTGTCAGGAATGGGAGTAACTAACTGAATTTTGCAAGGAAAAGTCATTTCATCCAATATTCTAAACAAATCTTCATCAGTAAAACTTACATTAGTCTGTTTGGTATAAAACTTAGGGTGTCCGCGCAACAGTTTGCGCCACTTAGCTAAAGTCGAAACCCTTTTGACTTTGAGTGGTGGACAGTGAGCAACTAATAAAGTCTTAACACGGCTAAGTTTCTTACCTAAAGCGTCCCGCGACATGGCTTCCCCTCACAAAAGTCCGCACAATACTGAGAGACTGCTTGTAGCGCATGAGTCAAGGGAAAAGAGGTGGGGGAAACAGCAGGAGTGGGGAAAGGTCACAGTGGTGGGGGAAGGTGAGGTTGTACGCTGGAGTATCGCATCACTTCACCATGAGCTGTCCTACAGTCAACACACTGTTCTCTTGGCCCGAGTTGGCACTAGAAGAAACATTTCTGTACAGCTTAGGCTGTGAGAGCCGAGGAAGCAAAGTCAAAGTGGAAATTGTGTTAAACTCCAAGATGAAGAGTCTCCTAAATAAACTAATTGTATCCCTGCAATCCCCTATAACTTTAGAGAAATACCACTTTATAAAGCGACACCTTATTTTTTGGCAAAACGAAGTGGAAATGGAAAAGATTACAGTAAAATTAATTTAACTTAAAATTTGGACTGGACACTCATGGCGATACCACGTGGCGTGCAAACGCCACCCTAAACATTACAAGTTAGGTTATTGAGCACCTCTGGTACGATAACCGACGTGCTAGAGTTAAAGTGTGATGACCTTGAGTCAAAACACTGAAATACTACAAGTCGATATCGTCCCAGAGTTAAAGTGTAGTGACCTACATTTAAAACTTGTAAAATTACTTACATATAGAGAGCTAGAGAACACCGAGACGCACCGCATGGAAGCCGGAGACATACTGGCGGAGCTGTGTTGTGCAGCCTAGGGACCCAGTTGTGGTGGGGGTATATAGCCAACACTTAGAGTAGAAGTGTTGTGGGTGACCTTGACCCACTTAACCTACCTGACCCCCCCCCCCCCGACAAAAAGTGCGAACCCCCCCCCCTCCCCCACCCCCACCCCCTCCCCCTCCCCCACCCCTGATATCCTGGGCGTGGCAGCCAAGGTGGGGATATAAGGCGGCCCGGCCACAGCCGGCTCGCAGTCCGCTCCCGCGCGTTGAACGTGAACGATCGGGACGGACCGCCATAGGCCTCACTAAACACTGAATGGCGCCTTCACTGTTTAGCGAAGTCTACTCTAACTTTAAGACTTGTACTAGTTGTAAGATATTGCGCTTGCGTTTGGGTATTGGGAATTGTTTTATATGAGAGTGTTTCACTTGTACCCTATGTCTCCTGTGTGTCTTTTATCCTGTGTGTCTTGTTTATCATATGTGTTTAATGTGTATGTGCTTGTTCCAGCATTGACTATGTTGAGCTCAATTATGTGTTGTAAGTGTGTTATATTTATCTAAAGTGTATACGCTTGTTTTAGCATTCCCCCCTTGAGCTTTTTCAATGCTCAAAGTAAATTGTAACTTCAGGGAACGGGAGTAGGCCCCCGTGTAAAGCCACTTTTCATAATTGTTAGGCTCCTCTCAGGCATGCAACAGGTTGCGGCTGGGGTTATGGGAGCATGTCCGTTTGTACGCTGGCAAGCAAAAGGTTGTGGCGGCCTCTGCACTCGGACCGAGGACGTAAGCCACTAGGGTGTCCTCAGTTAGTTTCCCTTCTGGAAACTCAAAATTACGTAAATGAATCTTTGTTAGCTATTTGTGTTTTTAGTCCCCAAGGCCCCCGAACATTCGTGGTTCGCCATGGATGTACGGGGGCCGAAATTTTTTAATGTCCGTGTGGCCTTGACCCACAAAGACTTGTAAGAATTTACTGCTTGCTAAATTACAAATATTAAAGATAGGGTTACGGGAGTAGGCCCCCGTGTAAAGTCACTTTGAAGTATTGTTAGGCTCCTCTCAGGCATGCAACAGGTTGCGGCTGGGGTTGTGGGGAGTATGTCCGTTTGTACGCTGGCATGCAAAAGGTTGCGGCGGCCTCTGCACTCGGACCGAGGACGTAAGCCATTAGGGTGTCCTCAGTTTGTTTCCTCATGGAAACTCAAAATTATGTAAACGAATCTTTGTTAGCTATTGAAAAGACAATGCAGTAAATGTTTACAAGTCTCGCGTGGCGAAGGGTACACGACATTGGATGTTGCCTTGTTGTCATAGTTGGGTCTCTTCGGAGGCTACAGCGATGACAACCCAAGTGCCCCACACCCCCATAGGGGGGTGTGGGGCTTAATTTTTTTAAAGTTTTTCCTTGAGCTTGACCCAAATATATAAAAAACTTCAAAATCTTTAACGGTCATGTGTTTTTTTAAGACAGTAAATATATTAAAGTACTTTGTAAACATTAATGGGTAGGTAGGTATTACTAACACGAGTTTGGAGTTGTGTCTTTTAGGAGACTACAGCGATGGCAACATAAGAATGGCATGGATCTCAATTTTTTAAAGAACCCCCCCCCCCCGACAAAAAGTGCGAACCCCCCCCCCCCCCGACAAAAAGTGCGAACCCCCCCCTCCCCCACCCCCTCCCCCACCCCTGATATCCTGGGCGTGGCAGCCCCGGTGGGGATATAAGGCGGCCGGGCTGCACGCACTTCTCATTCCGGTCCAAGCTCCCATACGGACAGGTTCTCTCTTGCTCTTGAGATTCTTTATAACTTTACTTCTTTCTTCACATCTATTCTTTTCATTTATTCCATTCATTACAATGGGTAAAATGGGTCTTAAGCTGAAGAACTACCCATCAGCTTCAACCTCGACCGACACGTCTCAACCCTCATCATCCTCCACTTCGATCCTGGAATACCTGATGACAGCAAACATCCTGAGCTGCCTGACGATGCCGCCGCCGCCGCCGCCGCCACAGCCCGCCTCAATGCCCAGCCTGTCGCCATTGCCGCCGACAGTGGAAGAGGCTGGTGCACCGCCATCGTCAGGAGAACTCGTCGTCAAGTCGTCAGGTCGAGTCCCGGTAGCCTCTCCAGCACTCTCGCTGCTATCGGACTCAGGATCGGAGTCTGCGGTTTTTGAAGAGACGTCCAGGTCGAGGATCACCCCCTACAGCAGAACCCGGAAAATCCTATCCTATACCAAATCCCAATGTCCCTTACCCATATCCCCCATGCCATCCACACCAACCAAACCACCCCGTAAATCCATCTTCTCCCCCGATCTTCCCACCATAGACCTAACACGCTCTCCTACCCCACCCAAAAATGTTTGCTCCATTCCTCTTGATCAATCTTTGCCCCTTCTACCCCCTTCTACCCCCATTCCTTCTAGCCAGCCTAATTCGGAGAAGCTCCAAGACACTCCACTAAAGAGTCCAACACAAAAACGTAAGCGCGTTAAAGCCCCTGCTGGCAAGGGTAAGAAATGCGATTACGCTTGGTTTTCAAGTAAGTTTGGGGTTTTGTGTTGCCAGAAACTTGCCTGTGCAGAAGGAGATCGCTGCCAACGACACCTCAAAAGTACAGTCAAATTTCGGCAATTCAAACCCTACACTCTTTATATTAAGCCTAAAACGTTCAAGTTCAGACATCCCCACGGCCCGCAACCGCGTGATATTAGAAGGCTGAAGGTTGATGAAAAATATTATTTTATTGGTCAGACCTATGGAGCAGGTAATAAGAAAGTAGAAATCGTTGTAAAAGGTGAAGGCCACCTTTGTACAATGCAAGTACCACCTCGGATGGTACAAAGAGAATTTTTCATCCCTAAAGCCTATCTAATACGAAGGGAAGAATGCCAAACCGTGTGGGAAATGGACTAGGACATGGGCCCACTAAAAAAAATCAAAATTGTTAGGTTGTGTTGGACAATATTTAAAAAAAAGTCTTTTTCCAAATTATTTTTCCAAATTTAGTCTTAACCCTCTTAAAGTAAGGGAGAGGGGTATTATACAAGTCAAGTAATAAAAAAAAAAAAAAAACACTTGACTTGTATAATACTTTAACCTGGCGGTGATGTAAAGTCACTGGGACAATCTCAAACCGTGTCCTTGAGGGTGAAGACTAAGTTACAAAAATCTTTAACAAATAAAAACTTACCTCCAAACACTTGTAGCTTGCTACAAGTGTTTGGAGGTAAAAATTTTTCAAAGTTTGAATGACCTTGACCCATATAAATTACTGTTTAAAGTAAAGTGCTAACCTTACAACTAATGTCGTGTATCACGTGATACCCCCACTCTAACGCTCTTACTAAGCTTGTATGAGCCGTTCATTTGCTTCAGTCTGTTCCTGTGCTCCATGGTAAACATGTCACGGTACAATTACAAAGGTGGTGACTTCTTGATAGATCAACACAATGCTTGGGAAGTGCTAAACCGGCATAGAATGGAAGTTGAGTATTGTACAAGACGAGATGGGTCTACATTTTATCTATGTATTATAAACAACCAAACTCATAAGTATGAACACTGGACAAAAATTAATTATAACAACATAGATGAGCTGTTTGCTTGGGTTTTTGAGGTGTGTAAAGTTATTGAAGAAACCAAAATGATAAGTGTGCTAAAGGTATGTAAAACCGATGACCGCGAAGACTAAGGGAAAGTTAGTGGAAGTCCTTAAGCTCCCCCCCCCCTTTCAACCCCCACCCCCACCCCCACCCCCTCCCCCACCCCGCCCCCTAACACCACAAATAGGTATATATAGGAGTGGTAATCCAATGTCCGCTCATTCATCTTGCAACTGTTAAGCCGAACGCTTCACACCATGTCTTCAGCTTCTGCCTCTAACTCCGGCTCAGGTGTTGGGCCGATCCGATCGGGGCCTTCATCAAGGAGTCGTGTCCGATTCTCCGGCTTTGGCCCTGCCAGGAAGGAGTTGCGAAGCAGCGGAGCCTCTCAACCAACCACATCGGACGCATCAACGCAGACATCACCAAACCTAATCGAAAGGTACAACGAAATCATAGAGCAAAAGGATAGGGTGTTAGAGAGTGTAATCCGTGAGGCAAATTCAATCCTGAGGAAATACGACAGACTAATTATGAAGTGTCAAGACCTTTTAGTGGACAGTGATGCTAGTGAGGATGAGAGTGGATAGGTGTGTGGGTAAAGACTCGGACTGGGACTTGTGTGTTTGTATGAATGTGTGTGTGAATGCGGAATACAGAGCGGGGGATAGATCACTCTGTGGCAATGGACTAACATGCCACTTAGTGATCTATCCCCCGTTCTGGTAATGTTTTTGGATGGCCTTGACCCACTTCACCAAGGTTAGCTAGTACCCCCACCACTGATAAGTGTATATATACGGGTATTGATGTGCAGTTTGGTTATTCTGCTTTGTACCGCTTAGCTGAATACTACACTTTAACATGGCTTCCAACTCTCGGGCTTCCTCTTCTTCAAGAAGGCGTGCTGCCAACGTCCTGCCTGCTACTCGTGGACCTGTTCGACCATTCCATAGCATAACTGTTGCTCGAGCAAACGCCTGCAAAGCTCCGATGCTACGGACCCTGCTGGAGGTGAGTCAAGACGGGCAAGGCTTGCTCAGTCCTGGTCAACGGCAGGAGCAAGAGAGGCGTATGGCGTACTTCAAGCTGCAGGGTGTAGTTCCCAGCTTGAAGTTAGGCGACCCAAGAGTAGCAAGTGTCACCGAGGCAGCGGACTACATATCACACCTTCACACTGTTTTGGAAGTGAAAGACCAACAAATTGAAAACTTAAAAGAACAATTAAAACAATTTAACTTTAACCCGATGGAGTTTGTGGAAGCAGTGATGAGTGATAGTGATGATGAAGGAAGTGAATATATATTAGGTATGTAATGAAAGACTTGGACAGGGACATGTGTGTGTGTGTGTAGAATACAAAGCGGGGGATAGACTACTTTGCGGCAATGGACTAACATGCTGCTTAGTGGTCTATCCCCCGCTCAAAGGGTAGCATTGGATGACCTTGACCCACTTTAAAGCAAGGACAACTGGTTAACTGGTATAAAAGAGAGGGTCTGTACATCTCGACTTCATTCTGCTTTGGACTTTCCAGTGGAACGCTAGAAAAAATGAGTGGATCGCTGCTTGGTGCTAACTTGGACAGATATTCTGTGATGGTGCATTATGAGAATTGTAGAGACATGTTGACGGCTGTGTATGAGTGTTTGGTGAGAAGGATCTTTCAAGAAAACTGCGAATTTATGTTAGCGTGGAAAAGAAACTTGTTTGTTGATGGTCATGCTACAATGCAAAGCATGAACCACCTCCATGTGTTAAAAGTAGGACATCATAATTTGGACGAACTGGACGATATGTTTAGGGACCTGGAGTGTTTGATACATCAGAGTTGTAAGCCTTGTGAAATTGAAATTTTAAATTGGATTTGGAATTAGAATAAAATGTGTTAAACAGGACTCGAACTTGGACTTGATTGAGGTTTTGTAAAACAGAGCGGGGGATAGATCACTTTGCGGCAATGGACTAGCATGCTGCTTAGTGGTCTATCCCCCGCTCAAAGGGTATCTTTACGTGACCTTGACCCACATAAAATGTATAGTTGGTGGGGGTATAAAAAGGACAAACCAATTGGAAAGATACACCACTTTCATACCATGGCTCCACTTGACAACACCGTGTTCCATCGCGACAGAATTCTTTCAATTCTGGAGGTAATACCTGTAGAAGTTATAGAAGCAGAGGACCAACTACCTGCGGTTGACCAGGAAGAGGAGGAAGAAGAAATAATGGACATTGAAACGGACTCGGACGAAGCTGGTTTAACGGATAATGAAATGGACTTGCACGCCTACGAAACATTAGAGTCATCATCTGAGTCGGAAATTGAAGAAGAAGAACAAGACACTCCTCATCGTCCAATGGATAGGATGTTAGTAGCCAGAAGAATTATGTATTGTCATCGCTACCTATTTCGTGATGAGAATGATTCCGACTCTGATGGTGATGTTTCACCTTTGTAAAAAGTTTAAACAAAAAGTTAAAAAAGAATGTGAGCGGGGGATAGAGCACTTTGTAGTAAATGATGCTGCTTAGTGCTCTATCCCCCGCTCAAAATAATAATTCCAAATGACCTTGACCTACATAAACTTGCTCAAACAGACGTCTTTGAAAAAACTTGTACAAATTATTGAATCTAGACCAAATATCATCGATTTATCAAGCCTACTGATAAATGTATTACAAACGGTTGTGTAAAGGCTAAATTTAGCACATGATTGATAACCTGTTTCTATATGACGTCACTTTCCCCACCTATCTGCCTCGGATATAAAGGGTCCCGGTCGAGCGCGCTGCTCATTATTGCGTGGACATTCACAGAGTGTGCATTCAAAGCCAAACTGTTTGAAATGGCTCTTTGCGACATTTGTGGGGAAATCTTTCAAGACGAAGATCTTTTCACCCTACACAGAGAATTACATGAAGACGAAGATAGAAAAGAAGATATTACCATGGATGAAATAGACTTAGACTCAATTGACCGGTTTTTGGAAGAGCACCAGAAGCAGACGGACTACTGGGACAGCTATCTACAGCAAATGCAAAGAAGAAGACCTAGTGTGATCCAATTTGCTGGTGCTGGACCATCTACTGCTAGAAGACCTTTTGAAGAAGAAAATTATATGCAAGAAGAAGAAGAAGACACTGAAGAAGAGGACACTGAAGAAGAGGACACTGAAGAAGAACTGGAAGATCTGAAACAACTGCGCACCACGGCCTTGCCAGGACGAGTTGTAACACATTTCAAAATTAATAATGTTCAATTGGAACTGGAAACATTTATAACCCATGCTAAGGAACTTGTTGGTCGAACCTTGAGGGAAGAACTACAAAGATTAAATTTTATTAAATTTGGAATGGTGTTAGAGGCTATGTTTAACAATACTGATGGTGAAACAGCATTGAGAGCGTTCATTACCAAAAACCGAACCCTTACCTTCACCTCCAACATCGATGATATTATTGAAGAATGCTTGGAAGAACTTATAACAAAACTTCAAGAACATGAAGGAAGAGGATCTGGATGGACTTTGTCATCAATTGAAGGTATGGATGTAAGGGTTCACAAGCATGGATATGGTTTAAGGGGTAGTAGTTTTATCCCTTTACCAAAGAAAAAATCCAAAACACTAAATCGTGTAGGAATGTGCAAAATGAAGGTAATGAATGTTTCAAGTATGCAATGTTAACCAAGTATGTTAAAGATCATCCTGAAAGAGTTGGTAGAGAATATTACGAAAATGAACACCGCTACAACTTCCAAGGCCTCACCTACCCAGTTACATTGAAAGACATAGACAAATTTGAAAAGAAAAATCCTGGCGTTTCAGTGAATGTTTTTGGTCTGGATGATTCGAACAACGTTTATCCTTTGCGGGTAGTAAAAGTTGAGCAAAGAAACCACACGGATTTGCTACTGATAACTAAGGGTGAAATTTCCCATTATGTATGGATAAAGGACTTTGAAGCCTTAGTTGTAAAACAATTGACCAAAAGAGTAAATAGGATTACAGTCTGCAAGAGATGTTTCTGCTTTTCTTGGAAAGATTCAAGACATGGAGGATTAGACTGGTTGTTGGAACATAAAAGACTTTGCAACGAGAACTATGAAGTAAAGATAAGTCTTCCACCGCCTACCCGAGCTTCAATACAATTTAACAAGACAGTTCACCAATACCGAATCCCACTAGTGGTCTACGCAGATTTTGAATCAACGTTAGTACCACAGGAGCTGCCGGACGGTGAAGTGACTAGAAGAACAAAATATCAGCTGCATCAACCCAACAGTTTCTGTCTACTAGTGAAATCAACCTTGTCTGAAAATCAATTGCAAGACTATGGTTTAACATCCACTCCGATACTATACCGTGGGGAAGAAGCCGCTAAGTATTTTGTAGACCAGTTGTATGACATTGCTGAAAAGGCGCAACGCTTATACGGTAATGTTGTACCTATGAAACCTTTAAACCAAACTCAACAAGAAGAATACAACGTAGCGATAAGATGCTATTTATGCAAGAAGACGTTCAGTGAAGAAAATCCAAAAGTAAGAGATCACGATCACCTGACAGGTTTATACAGAGGAGCTGCTTGTAATTCATGCAATATAAATTACAAACTGCCCCACTTTATCCCTGTCGTGTTACACAATCTTAGCGGCTACGACTCCCTCTTCATTATTCCAGAGTTAGGAAGAGATGATGGTAAAATTGATGTTCTTGCTACAACATTGGAAAAGTACATCAGTTTCTCAAAAACAGTAGGTAAAATTAAACTTCGCTTTGTAGACTCTTATAGATTTATGGCATCTAGTTTGAGCAGATTGTCTGAGAATCTACGAAGAGAAGACCTAAAAGAAACCAGCAAGATTGTACCTGAAGATAAATTGGACTTAGTATTACGTAAAGGAGTGTTCCCCTACGATTACATAACTTCTGCAGAAAAATTTGAAGAAACCAGTCTTCCACCGATTGAAGCCTTCAATAGCAAATTAAACGAAAGTGAAATCTCCGTTGAAGACTACAATCATGCTTGTAATGTTTGGAACCAACTAAACATTCAAACCTTAGGGGAATATTCTGACTTTTATATAAAATTGGACGTAACTCTGCTGTGCGATGTGATGGAAGAATTCAGAAACACCTGCTTCTCCGCCTATGGACTGGACCCTCTACACTCGTACACATCTCCAGGATTAGCATGGCAAGCTATGCTAAAGTCAACCAACTGTCGATTGGAACTTCTAAGTGATATAGATATGGTGCTCATGATGGAATCTGGTGTACGGGGCGGTTTGACACAAGCTGTAACACGTCATGTCAAAGCCAACAACAAGTACATCCCCGGCTTCGACGAGCAACAACCATCGGTCTACCTTGGCTACTTTGACGCAAACAACCTTTATGGTTGGGCAATGTCAAATCCGCTTCCCTACGCTGACTTCAAATGGATCGACCCGGCCACCATCGGTGACATCTCACAGATTCCAAAGGATGGTCCAAAAGGCTATATTTTGGACTGTGATTTTGAATACCCGGAGCACCTTCATGACCATCACTACGACTTGCCTCTCCTAGCCAAGACTGAAGTTTCACCGACAGGAAGATGGCCAAAATTGATGATGACCTTGGAGAATAAAGATCGGTATGTGGCTCACTACTGGGTAGTTCAACAGGCTCTTGAATTGGGTCTACGTATAGTGAGAATTCATAGAGCAATTGAATTCACCCAGTCTTGTTGGTTGAAACCATATATTGATTCCAACACTACAAGAAGAGCTGCAGCGACAACAGCATTTGAAAAGGACTTCTATAAATTAATGAACAATGCCATCTTTGGGAAGACCTTGGAGAACAAAAGAAAACACAAAAATGTAAAATTAGTGAGTGATCCTAGGAAATTGGAAAAATTAGTGCAAAAACCAAATTTCGGAACATCCATGATTATAAACGAAAATCTAGTCGCTGTCAGTATGGAGAAAACATCAATAGTCATGGACCGTCCGTTATACATAGGTATGTCGATTTTGGACATCAGTAAAACCCTGATGTATGATTTCCATTATAACAAAATGGTTAAACACTACGGAAGGGAAAACATTGGAGTCGCATACATGGATACGGACGCGTTTATCTACTGGATAAAGACTTTGGACATGTATGAAGACCTAAGGACTTTTCCATACAAAGAAGATTTCGACTTTTCTGACTATCCGAAAAACCATCCAAATTTTAATGAAAGAAATAAAAAAGTAATTGGAAAATTTAAAGATGAAGCAAATGGAATGCCTTTAGAAGAAATAGTGGCGCTGATGGCGAAATTGTATTCATTTAAGATGTACCACGAGAACAACACACCGACAGTCAAGAAAGCAAAAGGAGTGAAAACATCTTATTTGAAAAAACACGTAACATTTGACCACTACAAGACTTGTTTGTTTGAAGATACTACAATATCAGCAACATTCAACAATATCCGAAGCTTCAAGCATCAAGTCTACAGTGTCACCGAAATTAAAAAAGCACTGTCAGCTCGG
Organism: Neoaliturus tenellus; assembly: GCA_030545055.2. Lineage (NCBI taxonomy): Eukaryota > Metazoa > Arthropoda > Insecta > Hemiptera > Cicadellidae > Neoaliturus > Neoaliturus tenellus. Next base: position 134,368,852 of record CM061531.1, on the reverse strand, counting down.
GATGATAAAAGACACATTATGCCCGACAAAATCCACACTCTTCCTTTCGGCCATTACTCCCTAAACCCTATCAACTAGTAACCTATTCTTCGTCCTTCTACAACTTCGACCTTATTCCTTTCTCCTTCCGTAAAAAAATGGGGAACACGGCAAGTCAAACGCCGTGTTCCCCATTTTTTTACACAAGTTTGGATGATCTTGACCCATATAAATGATGTGAATATTTAAAACAACATTCATTGTGATTATACATGTGACACAACAAACATTGAAACCTGCAATATGAAGGACTTGAAGCAACAAATTGTCAACGAACTTCATAAACCTGCAAGAAGAAAGTTTCCACGAAGAAATACGGTGATAAAAGGAATTAATGATTTATATCAAGCAGATTTAATCGAAATGATTCCTTATAGCAAACAAAATAAAGGATATAAATACATATTGACTGTTATTAACTGTTTCTTAAAAATGGCAGATGCTTTACCGCTAAAAGATAAAAGTGGCAAAAGTGTTACAAAAGCAATGGAAATAGCTATACAAAGAGACAAACATACTATTAAACATTTACAAACAGATGATGGAAAAGAATATTTTAATAAGGAATTTGCAAATTTAAGGAAAAAAACACAATATAAACCATTATTCAACCAATTCAGAGGTAAAAGCCTCAATAATTGAAAGATTCAACAGAACCTTAAAAAGTGCAATGTATAAAATGTTTTCCAAAAGAGGATCGCACATATGGATTGATCTATTACCGAAACTTATAAACGATTATAATAAAAAGTTTCATAGAACTATTGGGATGAAACCAAACCAGGTGACTAGCAAAAATGAAAAACTGGTATTAAAACGTATAAAAATGAATACTAAACCAAAAGTTGAAAAACTAAAGCCTAAAAAATTTAATGTGGGTGATAAAGTGCGAATAAGTAAATATAAAGGTGTATTCAGTAAAAGATATCTGCCAAATTGGACCAATGAGGTTTTTACTGTATTCAAAGTTCAACCTACAGTACCTGAGACATATATTTTAAAAGATAATAAAGGACAATTGCTTGAAGGAGGGTTTTATGGACATGAAATGTTAAAATCAACAGTAGGCGATGTATATTTAGTTGAAAAGGTGTTGCAACGGAAAAAAGATAAGGTTAAAGTACGATGGTTAGGATTTAATAAGACGGAAGATTCTTGGATACCTAAAAAGGATTTGATATAACGATAGAGAATCATTTTAGGTTGAACCATTACAAAGGATGGAGATAATACCACAAAAGGAGAGTTTTACTATTAATAATATAGATGAACTCACAGTGGATAATTCAGAATTCAATAGTGGGAAACATGGCAATTTGTTACCAAACACCGTGCGCTGTCTGGTTACCGGACCTTCCAACTGTGGAAAAACTAATGTAGTATTCAATTTGATTACAAACCCTAAAGGATTACGTTTTAATAATTTATATGTATTTTCAAAATCACTACAACAACCAAAGTATCAATTATTGGAAAAAATACTGAATAATGTGCCTGAAGTTAAATACTTAAAATTTAATGCAAGCGAGAGTGTTATGCAACCACAAGAAGCTAAACCATTCTCTGTGTTCATATTTGACGATGTATCTTGTGAAAACCAAAACACAATAAGGAATTACTTCGCTATGGGTCGACATAACAACATAGATAGCATTTATATTGGCCAAACTTACAGCAAAATACCTAAACAACTCATTAGAGACAATGCAAACATGTTAATTGTATTTAAACAGGACGAAACCAACCTAAAACATATATATTTTGATCATGTAAATGCGGATATGACATTTGAACGATTTAAAGAGTTATGTGGAAAGGCTTGGGCTGAAAAGTATGGGTTCCTAACAATTATGAAGGAACAACCGCTAAACAATGGTCGATACAGGATAGGATTTGATAAATTTATATTAATACATTGAACGTGGTATAAAACATTCATTGTTGTACAACACGTCTTGCTACAAACATGGTTAACCAAGAAAAATTAGTAAAAGAAATTAAATCACTTAGTGATTCTATTCGGGCTAAAAACAGAGCATTAAAACTAGGTATTAGCGAGAGGGAGAAATTCCTTGAATCTACTTTTAAACCTATTACTGAACCCTTGAAACAATTAAACAAAAAATTCGCTAAACCTGTATTGGAAGGAGATGCGATTGCACCTATCACAAAGTTTGAAAGAGAAAGTGTAAAATATGAAGGTTTTAGTGATGAAGACCCGGAATCCTCTACATATAGTGGCTTTACCGGAGCAGAATCTGAAAGAGAGGTAGAATCACCAGGATATAGTGAAAGGGGACCTGAAGAAGCACCAACTGCTAGTGAAGAGGAAAAAAGAGAAGAGGCAAGAGAAGGACCGTCAAACATAAGCTTGTTGGGTGAAAACATTCATAACAAAGGACCTTTAGGAAGGAAATACATGGTAAAAATGTTACTCGGAACAATTCCTAATAAGAATTACCATAGTTATGGAGCGAGATTAACAGAAGATGGTTTAATGATAGGTAATAGCCCGTTAAACGTTGACGAACATGATAATATTGTTGTTGGTGATCAAAGATATAAGGGCACAAAAGGATTATTTGAATTATTATTTGAAAATAAGCCTTCAGTATCGTTAGTGAAAGAAAAAGACATGGAAGCATATAAAAAGATCTTGGAACAGACAAATGCATATAGGAGAAAGTATTTACCTGACCAGCTTCCTTTTAGATCTAAGTCTTTAAAATATAGAGAATTTGTATCCAAGTTAATACCAACTAGAAGACAAACAATGCCGTTAACACAAAGAAAACCTGTAAAACGAAGATTTATGGCATCCACTTTGGATGTAAGTGCTCAGGAACGAAGAAAAAGAAGTAAGTCTGTTACAGGTACAGGTTTAATGAAGAAACTATATAACACAAATGTGATTTATTACAATAATATCAATAAATTGGTGGATAGAATGAAACTAATACATGAAGCTAAAGAAGCGGGTCATACCGGATTGGAAAACGAATGGGTGGCTTTAGTGGATGAACTCCGAAACCGTGGGGTAATCTCATAAAAATGCGTTACTCCCTAGATTACTATTCAGTTGCACCATGAGTGTCGAGAAGTTCGGACGGTATTCCTCAGATGGATTATATTATGCGAATAGTTTAAAAAGAAGTGCTGGTTTACCACAAACACCTGAAGGAGATTATGATATTAGTAATAAAAGGTTAAAAAACATAAAAGATCCCACAGACGAAAATGATGCAATAAATTTAAAAATATTAAAGGAAAAGATATCACCAACATTAAGACTACAAAATAACACATATGACGCAGAAGATCATAGAATTATCAACGTTGGTAAACCAAATCAAAACGGTGATGCAATAAACAAAGGTTATTTGTCATCTGAATTAAAAAATACGTTAAAATTCAATGGGAAAACGTATAGTTCTAACAATAAACGTATATCCAACGTAGATGACTCTAAAGATGCAAAAGACAGCGTAAATAGACGCTATTTACATTCCTTGATACCTGAAAAGACAAAAGATAGATTTTCTTTTTATAAATTTGTTATTAACGATATAGGTTATCCAAAAAATGAAAATGATGCTGTAAATCTCAAATATATTAAAGATCATTGTATCATACGTGATGTAGGGGTTATAGATTGTTTTAATAATTGTTTAGCAAATGTTAAAGATGGTTCGGCGCCATCAGATGGTGCAACAGTGGGTCAAATGATGGAAACCTTAAAACAAGAAACAAAATCTTTTGTAAAACAAGATCAAGTAGTATCGAAGCAAGGGGATGACTTTGTTCAAGGTAATGAAAAATTTAACTTATTAACATACAAAAATAATGCTTGGGATTGCATGGATAAAAAGTTATCAAATTTGTTATGGGGTCATAAGGATCATGATGCAGCTGCTTTATCACAAACCGTACATCTAGATCCAAAATTACACTTTGCAGTTTTTACATGTAATAATAACAATATTACAAACTTGAAAGCAGGAAGACACCCAAATGATGCTGCAACTGTAGGACAGACCATCACAACATCATTTAAGGATAGTAAAGTGTATACTTGTAATAATAAACGTATAACAGACCTTAAAGACCCTGAACATGTGGATAATGCCGTCACTGTTAATTTTCTTGTAAAAGTCTTAGGTAATGCGTTATTTGATTTTCACAATCATTTTACACCGGATGTTCTTCAAGGAAAATCGGGTCATAATACTTATGCTGAATCCGCGAGAGGTGGTTGGATTAAAAGGGAAATTTTTAATAAATACTTTATTAACCCTAATACGCAAAAGTTTAGATCATCAGATTGGGGTGATATTGATATTTAATATAAGATCACAATAAACGACTTCATTTATGTCCAACTCGTCATAGAGTTAACACATGAGTTGCACATTGCGATTATAAAAGGACAATAATGACGTTCCAGTACATCAGTCCATATCGAGACACTGCAAGGAAAGGAGGTGGGATCACGTCCACAGCGGTTTCTCTGTTAAGTAAAGCAGTAGAGGGAAAAAGCCACTTCTAAACCGGAAGTGACGTCAGCTGCCAGGGCAGCTGCAGGGGTCAGATGGTGTCAGCTGCCAGGGCAGCTGCAGGGTGCAGATGGCGAGAGCATATGCCCTCAATTTGAAGTAGAATTGGGCATGAATTAAAAGTTAGTTTAAAAGTGAAATTCAACTGTGTTAACTAAACTCTAACAGTTGAACAAAAATTAAGAGTCAGTTGAAAACTGAAATTCAACAGGTATAACTGGGGGCCTGGAAAGTATGTCAAGGCCATCCAGAGTAAGTTTTAAAAAAGCCTACCCAACTACCACCAGAAATAGTTCAAAGTTGAACTAGTTGGTGATAGTGGGATAATTCATTCGTGCCATGGGAGATGTGTTTATCGTTTGAAAGTTGGCGATGGAATGAGAAGCGCTGCCTAGGGAGAGGGCTTATAAAATGGCAACCTTCCCCCACCACCCCTTCCCCCACTCCTTTAGACCAATAACCGGTCGCCGACTCTATGTGGTGAAACTGAACTAGACATGGCGGCCGCCATGGATAATTCTAACCTCAAATCCTAGCTCAGCTGAAGAGCATAGAGGATAATGAAGTAGGAATTGTGGTGAGCGCATTTATATAAGGAATGGTGGGAGTAAAATAGGAAAACCTGTTGAACACAGTCGATAGGAGTAATAAGTTGAAAGTTGTGGAAGCATAGCATAGAACGTAAAATGTCGTGAATAACACTATCGTCAACGTTAACCTGCGAAGTTGTAGAAGAATATAACGGGTTAAAACTGTACTTCTTCCTAACTCTATTTAAATTAGTTCTACACTTTGAAATTGAAGGTTTAGAAGTACTTTGTAATATGTGTTGTGTTCGCAAAAGTTTTAACCTTAAACATTGTGCAACCATTATAACTAATGTGTTACATTCAGAAGTTAAAAGAAGACTGAGGTATAAAAATGAAGTGTAAAGGAAAATTGAAACTGAACACTATAGTAGTAATATTTGAGGTTAGAATTAACTAGACTTATTTAATGAAGTGGCTAGGAAGCCACATGCTGATGAATGGTAAATTGCATGTTAGAAGTAACGAAGTAGTCATAAAGTAAAACTAATGAGAGGTGATGACTGTGTGGATGCAAGGCAATGAATGTTCGTGGCGCGATAAACTATCTCCCTTTTATAGCGGCAGTAATAACCCAAGCCAAGTGCCGCCAGATGCCGAGGCAAATGACTGGTTGACCGACTTTCACCTGAGTAGTAGGGTGTGTTGGCCGTTGGTACTCCTTCGGGTCAATGACCCCCCCCCCCCCGAAAAATGGAGCCCCCCCCCCGAAAAAATGGAGCCCCCCCCCACTCCTTCCCCCACTCCCTCAGGCCAATGACCGGTCACCACCGGTCGCCGACTCTATGAACTAAACATGGCAGCTACCATGGATAATTCTAACCTCACTTGGATAATTCTAACCTTAAACCTTGGTTTTGAGTCGCTGCGCATGCGCCGCTCCCCACTCTTCTGCTTAACTTTTACACTGCTGCGAACTGGACTGGATTGAACACTGTACTAGAGTGAAACAACTTCCCCCACCACTGGAGAATCCGAGGAGCGATAGGAGCCCGATCTTTGCGTTAGTCGCCAAGAAATTTTCATAGCGAAAGGTTGTTGGCGATTCAGCAAGAGGTTTCAAATTAAACAAAACTAAAAGTTAGTTGAAAACTGAATTGTAGGTTAGAATTAACTGAATTCCATATAACCATCCTGTAAACGTCATATGCCAATGTAAGCCACGTTATAGGTTAGAAGTAATTGAGCCTGGATAACGAACTAGCCATAACGTATAACTAATGAGAAGTGTTCAGCGCGAATGCGAGGTAATGAATGTTTGTGGCGCGATAAACTACCTGGTTTTATAGCGCTGGCAATTACTCCGGGCAGCTGCCGGACAGATGCATGATGACCGACTTTCACCTGAGTAGTAAGAGAAGTAGGGTTCTATGTCCGTTGCTCCTTCGGGGGGGCAATGACCGGAAAGGTCAATGACCTCCCCCCCCCGAAAAAATGGAGCCCCCCCCTTCCCCCACTTCTCCGGGTCAATGGCCGGTCACCACCTTTCCCTACTCCTTCCAGGCCAATGACCGGTCACCACCGGTTGCTGACTCTATGTAATGAAACCAAACTAAACATGGCAGCTGCCATGGATAATTCTAACCTCAAACCTGCTGCGCATGCAACGAGTTCTCCGGATCGGAATCACTCCTACTGTTGCGCATGCGCCTAGTCCTGTATTACTCACTTTAGCGCTACTGCACATGGATAATTCTAACCTCAAACCTTGGTTTTGCGTCGCTGCCCATGTGCCGCTCCCCACTCCTTCGCCTTCCTTTTACACTGCTGCGAACTGGACTGGATTGAACACTGTACTGGAGTGAAACAACTTCCCCCACCACTCGAAAACCCGAGGAGCGATACGAGCCCGATCTTCGCGTCAGTCGCCAACAAACTTTCATAGCGAAAGGTTGTTGGCGACTCAGCAAGAGGTTTCAAATATATAGTAGGCCTATATATATTTGAACTTCTTATACTATGTTGCGTTTTTTAATGCAATGTGGTATGTGTGTGTGTGTGTGTGTGTTTAGTTCTAAGTTGTATTTAATTTAAGAAATAATTTGCGCATTGCGATGTTAGTTATAAGTTGGGTTTAGCATTAAGGTGTATTAATTTTAAGAGGTGTTTAGCATTAAGGTGTATTAATTTTAAGAATAATGATGGTATTTGGTTGTGTTGAATTATTTGGTTTTTAATAATGATGTGTTGGTACTAATAATTTATGTTGTTTTTGTGCATTTGTTTTGCCTTACAGCTAGATGTTAGGGGGTAGATTAACTGTAAATTCAGAAGTTCAGTTGAACTTCATTTAAAATGGGTGGGACATCCGCAAGCCGGACTTTTTTTGCATTTTGTTTAGGAATATGATGGGTGGGATTAGTTTGGGTGGGGTTAGAGTTGCGTTTCTGCATTAACTGTTCCAGTTTCCCTGAAATTAATGGTTACGCTTAGATGCGGACGGGAAGTTACGCTTAGATGCGGACGGCCCAGGGACCTCCCTTGCAGAACGTAACTAGTGGGTTGGGAGTGGGAACCGCTAGGCAAACAGGGTGGTGGGAACAGTATTACTGTTCCCATCACCTTGGATCATTATAAATCTTGAATGACCTTGACCCACTTTCGGAAGGGTCAATGACCCCCCCCCCCCCCGAAAAAATGGAGCCCCCCCCGAAAAAATGGAGCCCCCCCCCCCGAAAAAATGGAGCCCCCCCCCCGAAAAAATGGAGCCCCCCCCCGAAAAAATGGAGCCCCCCCCCTCTTCCCCCACTCCTTCCCCCACTCCTTCCCCCTACTCCCGGGCCAATGACCGGTCATGACCGGCTGCTAACCCCTCTCATTTGCATACCGTTATAAAAGCCGAGCCAGCCGGGGCCAGTGTTTCATTCTGATTCCAGACGTTACGCTGCGAACTTGGAGTTATAACCATGTCTTCTCTACCGACTACTATTTCTACTACTTCTACTTCGACTTCTATTTCTACTACGGCTGTTCCTGCACCTAAGAAAACTCTTCGCCTCAAAAACCTTCCTGATTGCTACAAGAACCGACTTGCATCTCAACCTTCAACTTCTGGAGCTATTCTTCCGCCAACCAACATTTCTAGACTTCGTAGTATTTTTTCACCGCCTTCGCCTTCGCCTTCAAAGGACTCCGCACCACCATCAACTACTATGCCGCCACCGCAGAAGCCAGTTCACCACCATCCTAATACCCCTTCCGTTGAAACCATTGTTCATCGTCTTAGCACACCCATTATCCCACTATCACCATTGCCTCCTACCCCACCACTTAGTACACCTGAAGATCATACCTATCACAAAACTGAATCCTCTCAACCTGCTACTAAATCATCTCCTAAATCAGCTCCTAAACCAGCTTCTAAACCAGCTCCTAAACTTACTCCTAAACCTACTCCTAAACCCGCTCCTTCAGAGCAATTTCAATTATTACAAGAACAGCGTCGTAGGGCATTTAGCCGTCCCACTACTTGCCCTGAAATGCTTACTAGGGGAATTAAGAAAGGATCACCTTGTGGGAGGAAATGTGTAAAAAACGAAAGTTTTTGCCGTGTACATGTCGTAAAACACATTTCTGAACCACAAGTGACAGAAACCCCCACTGTTGAATACCAATCCAAAATTATTGGTGTGAAAGGAAATAGGCTTAAGAGAGGTTGTGTCTATTTTTTTGAAAGTGTTATTGACAACGAACACATTTTGGCAACTTGTAACGGCGTAAGATATAATATTAAAGTGATTGAATCCTTGCGCAAAGAGAAATCCGTTTATGACTTAGACTCTAAAGACTATCTCCTCAGACACAAACTGGATGGTATTACAAGGTGGGGGCGTAGCAAGTAAATTCACATAGTTTTTTTCCAAATTATTGCTTAAAAAAATACTGGGGGAGAAACACAACGCGTTATAGCGTTGTGTTTCTCCCCCATTATTTTTTAACACTCTAAGTCCCGTGACCTACTGACCTACTTCCATTTGAGTAGTAAGAAAAGTACTTCCCCCACTCCTTTGGGTTGATGACCGGTCACGGTCAGCTCTTACCCCTCATTTGCATACTGTTATAAAAGCGGAGCGAGCGTTGGTCACTCCTTCATTTTGCTTCTACATGCCGCTCTTGTCGTTTCGTCTCTGCTGTTTATAATATTTCTTGCTTCAAAATGCCTCCTCATCTGAATGAAAATTTCAATTCTTCCGAAATTTCTGATGTTTTTGAACAATCTGAAGACACTTTAAGTAACAACAGTGAAAGTGAAGATGATGAGGACGATGATGATTATACTGTTGAACTTAGTGAAGAACGTAAAGTCATAGCAATTGATCCACAATTTCCATTTGATACAATAGAAAAGTTTATGGTTGAAGCTAATAAATGGTTGGACTCAGGAAGTTATGTACGAATTGACTCTTTTATATTGTATGGTGATAGTCATTCTTTACTTGTCACACCAAATGACAGAGACCGCATGTTGCAGTGGGCACAGTCTATGATGGAGTGCTATGAACAAGGTGTGGACACTGGCGGCTATTTTCTTGCACAACTAGTGTAATAACAAAATTACCCTTTCCCCACCCTACACCCTATCCCTTTCAAATCCTATAAAGAAGGGGGAAAGGAGTGGGGATTATAAAATGGTGGGGGAATGTGTATAAATGCAGGTTCTTTAAAGAGACTTTTATTATTGTGGCTTTAGCAGAAACAACATGGAGTTTAAATCTTCAGCAAAAATAAGGAACAACATAATAAAGAGAGAAATTCGCAAGAAAGAAAAGATCGAACTTATAAAATTACAACTTATAATACCTTCTATTGAAATTGGATGTAGCAAAATAAAGACTTTGGTGAAAACTAACGAATATTTGTTACAATTGCTAAAAACAATCGAAGAGTTGAAGAGCAAGAATGGACATTCTACATAGTAAAATTTGAACATTTTAATATAAATAAGTAAACCCAAAAAAGTAGATGTAGAATAGAGAGCGAGGAATAGATCACTTTGTGGTAATGGACTAACATGCCACTTAGTGCTCTATTCCTCGTTCTCGCGTTAAAATTGGATTACCTTGACCTATTTGTTCGACTGTTAGAATTTGGTTAACACTGTTGAATTTCAGTTTTGAACTAATGTTTATTCTTGTTCAAATGTTAGAGTTTCTTAACACTGTCGAATTTTAGTTTTGAACTAACTTTTAATTTATGCGAATTTTTAGTTCAACTCTAGTTAATTTATGTGCAAATTTAGTTCAACCAAGTGCCTGTGCTCTAGCCATTTCCACCCTAACATTTGTTCTTTCAACATCTGTCCCATAACATCTGTCCTAACAGATGTTTGGAGGGCAGGTGTTTGGTTTTAAAAGTAACTAAAATTAGTTGGGTGGGGGAAAGTTAGTTAAAGCTTGAATATAAAGAAGTATATACTAAAACTCCAATGGGAATAAAGAACACGAATGAACAATTAGTTTGTAGAAGGTTAATATTTTTATTTAAAACGTTTGATTTCCTTGTATAGTGAAGAAGATGAAATAGTGGTGGGGGAACCGTTATAAAAGGAGGAACGCGAGAGCCCATTTCATTTCTTGGCGAAATTTCGAAGAGTAAACATCTCAACATGTATCGTTGCGATAAATGTTCGGAATCGTTTCACGATGAAATTCTATTAGACTGTCATAAAGAACTAATTCACAACAACCCAGAAGAAAAACAAGAACAACAAGAACAAGAACAAGAACAAGAACAAGAACAAGAACAACAAGAAGAACAAGAAGAACAAGATGAACGAGATGAAATAACAGCAACATCTTCAACTACTTTACCGAATCTACAAGTATTTGCATTACCCGGTAAAGTAGTAATGCATCATAAGATTCAAAATGAAAACTTGAAGCTAGAAGAATTTATTAGAGAAGCAAAACCAATCGTAAGTAAAACTTTAAAAGAAGAATTGAAAAGATTAAACTTTCTTAAATTTGGTTTACTACTAGAAGCTATGTTTATAAATGTACAAGAAGAATTATCACCAAGAGGATTCATAACAAAAAACCGAACCATTATGGAAAGTTCAAACATTGATTCAATAATAGAAAATTGTATAGAAGAAATATTAACAAAAATTCAGGAACACGAAGGAAGAGGATCCGGATGGAGTCTTACAAGTATTGAAGTATTAGATATAAGAGTTCACAAACATGGATATGGCCTAATGGGATCTAGTTACATTCCTTTACCAAAAAGAATTGAAAATACAAAATCTTGTGTTAATGTTAAAAATGAAGACAATGAATGTTTTCGTTATGCAATGACAGCTAAATTTGTACCACCACTTCATGTGAATAGACCTAACCAAGAATATGAAAATCAAAGATTTAGATACAATTTTCAAGGAATCACTTATCCTGTATCACTGAAAGATATATCAAAATTTGAGAAGAAAAATCCCGGTACGTCTATCAATGTTTTTGCATTAGATAGTTCAAACAAAGTGTATCCTTTACGTATTGCAAAAGAAGAGCTACCAGATCATACGGATTTACTACTACTAACGCGAGGAGATGTGTCTCACTATGTGTACATAAAGCAATTTGATCGTCTTGTTAATAAGCAGCTTTCTAAAGATCGACACAGAAAGTTAATTTGCAAGAGATGTTTCAATTTTAAACGAGATGGGCTACACTCAAGAGAATGGTTACAAGAGCACAAAAGATTATGTAACAATAATTATGAAGCAAAGATTATTTTACCTTCGGAAAGCAGAGCATTTGTTACATTTGAAAAGGTTCATCATCAGTACCGTATTCCTCTAGTTGTGTATGCGGACTTTGAATCAACACTTGTTCCTGTTGAAGATGAAAATTGTGAAGCTAGAAAAAGTGTCAAGTATCAAATGCACAAACCAAACAGTTTTTGTTTAATGGTTAAATCAACATTATCAGAAGAACATTTAAACAGATATGGATTAACTTCAGAACCTCTAGTATATCGTGGTGAAAATGTAGAAAAAATATTTCTTGATCACTTATATTCAATAGCTGGAAATGCACAAAGATTATATACAAATATTGTACCAATGAAACCGATGGAGGAAGAAGAAGAAATTCAACATAAAAATGCAACTCGATGTTTCTTATGCAAAAATGATTTTACTATTGAGAATTATAAAGTTAAAGATCACGATCACCTCACAGGTTATTACAGGGGTGCTGCTTGTAATAAATGCAACTTGAGCTATCGTTTACCACTATTTATTCCTGTGGTTCTGCATAACCTCAGTGGGTACGATGCTCATTTTATAATACCCGAATTAGGAAGAGACGATGGTGAAATTGATGTATTAGCTGAAACTTCAGAGAAGTTCATCAGTTTTTCCAAAAAAGTTGGAAACATGAAACTAAGATTCTTGGACTCCTACAGATTTATGCCGTCAAGTTTATCCAAACTTTCAGAAAATTTAAGGAAACAAGATTTCATCGAAACAAAGAAGATTGTAAATAACGACAAACTGGATTTGGTACTTCGGAAAGGTGTGTTTCCATATGATTACATAGACAGTTTAGAAAGATTTAATGAAACATCACTTCCGGCTAAAGAAGAATTCAAAAGTAAACTTTATGACATGGACATATCTCAAGAGGACTATGATCATGCATGTAAAGTATGGAACAAATTAGGATTTAGAACATTGGGAGAATATTCAGATTTTTATGTTAAATTGGATGTAACTTTACTATGTGATATAATGGAAGAATTTAGAAATACATGTTTTGCGGCATATGGATTGGACCCTCTTCATTCGTACACTTCACCTGGATTAGCATGGCAGGCCATGTTGAAAGAAACAAATTGTAAAATACAACTTCTTACTGATATAGATATGGTTATGATGTTAGAGTCAGGAGTTCGAGGGGGATTGACGCAAAGCGTTACACGACATTTCAAGGCGAACAACAAGTATCTGCCCGATTATGATGCATCAAAACCAACAACATTCCTGGGTTATTTTGATGCAAATAACTTATACGGATGGGCAATGTCGAATCCCCTTCCATATGATAATTTTAAATGGATAGATCCAGAATCGATTGGAAACATAATGGATATACCGAAGCATGGTGAAACTGGTTACATTTTTGATGTCAATTTTGAATATCCTGAACATCTTCATGATCAACATTATGATTTACCACTTCTTCCGAAGACTGAAATTTCCCCTACTGGAAGATGGCCAAAATTAATGATGACATTAACCGACAAGTCTCGATATGTTGGACACTACTGGATGATACAACAAGCTTTAGACTTAGGATTGAGAATTACAAAAATTAATCGAGTACTACAATTTTCTCAATCTTGTTGGTTAAAACCTTACATCGACAACAACACAAGAAGAAGAGCCACCGCTACATCAAGTTTTCAAAAAGATTTTTTCAAATTAATGAATAACGCAATATTTGGCAAAACTTTGGAAAACAAAAGGAAACATAAGGATATCAAATTGGTAACTGATCCAGTAAAATTACAGAAATTGGTGCAACAACCAAACTTTGGTTCATCTGTAATTATTAATGAAAATCTAGTTGTTATTTCCATGAACAAGAAGTCAGTTAAAATGGATCGTCCTTTGTATCTTGGAATGTCAATCTTGGATATTTCAAAAACACATATGTACGAGTTTCATTATAAGAAGATGGTTAACTATTATGGAAGAGAGAACATTGGTATTGCATATATGGATACGGATGCACTAATTTACTGGATTAAAACAAATGACATGTATGAAGATCTACGCACCTTTATATATAAAGATGATTTCGACTTTTCCGATTATCCTAAGGATCATCCAAATTACGACTATGACAGAAATAAGAAAGTATTGGGAAAATTTAAAGATGAAACAAATGGTGTGCCGATGATGGAAATTGTAGCATTAATGTCCAAACTGTATTCATTTCAACTGTACATAAACGAGAGGAACGAACATCAAGTCACGAAGAAGGCCAAAGGAATAAAAACTTCTTTCCTGAAGAAGAACGTACAGTTTGAACATTATAAAAGATGTTTGTTTGAAAATGTTGAAACAACTGCAACGTTCAACACTATTAGAAGTTATAATCATCAACTTTTTAGTGTCAAACAAACAAAGTGGGCATTAAGCTACAAAGATGACAAGCGCCATATTTTAGAAGATAAAATTAATACTTTACCATTCGGCCACTACTCTCTAAACCCTATCGACCAGTAAACCTATTCTTCGTCCTCTACCTTCTTCCTTTTTCCTTTCCGTAAAGAAGAGGGGACATGGCAAGCCCAATGCCATGTTCCCTCTTTTTTACACTAATATGAAATGGCCTTGACCTATATTCAAACTATATAAATGAGAATAAACTATTTTATGGATCAGTATTTTTACATGCGGTGTACAAGCAACATCTGAAGATGGAAAGTGTGAAGGACAAGATTGTAAATGAACTACATAAACCAGCAAGAAGAAGATTTCCAAGAAGAAGTACAATCATTAAAGGAATGAATGATCTTTATCAAGCTGATCTCATTGAAATGATACCGCACAGTAAATTAAATAAAGGATTTAAATATATTTTAACAATTATAGACTGTTTTACTAAAATAGCTGACGCTTTACCATTGAAGGATAAGACTGGTAAAAGTGTTACAAAAGCTATGGAAACCACAATACAAAGAAATAAATTTAAAATTAAACATCTACAGACCGATGATGGAAAAGAATATTTTAATAAAGACTTTGGAGCTTTGATGAAGAAATATCAAATAAATCATTATTCTACAAATTCTGAAGTTAAAGCTTCAATAATTGAAAGATTCAATAGAACATTAAAAAGTGCGATGTATAAACAATTTTCAAAAAGAGGATCATACGTGTGGTATGACATATTACCACAACTTATAAAAGAGTATAACAACAAATATCATCGTACCATTGGAATGAAACCTATCCAGGTAAATAGTGCTAATGCCAAAATTGTATTACAACGCATTAAAAATAATACAACACCGAAATTGGAAAAATTGCAACCAAAGAAGTTCAAGGTCAACGATAAAGTTCGTATAAGCAAATACAAAGGTGTATTTAGTAAAAGATATCTACCAAATTGGACTAATGAAGTATTTACAATTTATAAAGTGCAACCAACTATACCTGAAACTTATTTATTAAAGGATAACAAGGGTGAATTACTTCAAGGTGGATTTTACGGACACGAATTGTTGAAATCAACAGTCGGTGATGTATATCTTGTCGAGAAGATTTTACAAAGGAAAAAGGATATGGTTAAAGTCCGGTGGTTAGGGTTTGATAAAAGTGAAGACTCTTGGATTCCTTCAAAAGACTTAGTATAGTTGTTTAATAGCTCATTGTGTGTTTAACCTTTATACAAGATGGAGATTGTACAACAAAAAGATCGATTTAATATCAATAACATTGATGAATTGACAGTTGACAATGATAAGTTAAATCATGGAAAACATGGTGAATTACTACCAAATACGATAAGATGTCTAATAACTGGTCCTTCAAATTGTGGAAAAACTAATGTTGTTTTTAACCTTATAACTAATCCTAAAGGATTGCGTTTTAACAATATATACATTTTTTCAAAATCATTGCAACAACCAAAATATCAATTATTGGATAAAGTACTTGCAAGTGTACCTGAAGTGAATTTTTACAAGTTTAATGCTAGTGAAACAATTATGCAACCAAATGAAGCAAAACCATTTTCTATTTTTATATTTGACGATGTTTCTTGTGAAAATCATAACACAATAAGGAATTATTTTGCTATGGGAAGACATCATAATATTGATAGCATTTACATTGGTCAAACATACAGTAAAATTCCAAAACAACTTATAAGAGACAATGCAAATATGTTGATCATCTTCAAGCAAGATGAAACAAATTTAAAGCATATATATAATGATCATGTAAATGCGGATATGCCATTTGAAAAATTTAAAGAGATGTGTGGCAAAGCATGGAATGAGAAATATAGCTTTCTCGTTATTATGAAGGAAGAAGATATTAAAAATGGTAGATATCGTATAGGGTTGGATAAATTTGTATTTATGCGTTGAACTACCGATGCTACATCTAGTTACACGTTGAACTTCACAGTGTAAACATGGTGAATCAAGAAAAACTATTGAAAGAAATAAAATCACTCAGTGATTCTATTAGGATGAAGAATCGTGCATTGAGGATGGGTTTAAGTGAAAGAGAAGAATTTCTAGAGACTACATTTAAACCTATTACGGAACCTTTAAAACAGATATCAGAAACTATTGGTAAACCTAGTTATGAAGGAGATGTTTTACTACCAGTTTCTAAACAAGAAGTACAAGCATTAAAAAAAGAAGAAGATGATGATTCATATACAAGTGCTAGTGAGCAAGAAGAAACAAAAGAAGAAGAAGAAGAACCAATTGTTGAAAAGGAAGAAGAACAGCCAATACCAGAAGCAGAACAATCTATTCCAAATTTAACTCAATTGAGTAGCGATATATTACAACATGGACCTCTTGGAAGAAAATATATAATGAAAATGCTACATGACATGAAATCAAACCCAAATTTGAGTAGATCACACATATACGGAGCAAGAATTGATGGGAATGAATTGAAGATCGGCGATTCAAAGCTTGAAATAACACAAGATGATTACATCATTATTGGTGAGCACAGATATAAAGGAACAAAAGGATTATATGAATTAATTTTTAAAAACATACCACTAAGATATTCATCCAAAGATTTAAGTGTTTTTAAGGAGATTCTACAAAATACTAACGCTCATAAAAGAAACTACTTAAAGGATGGAATGATTAATCGTTCACGTGCAACAAAATATAACATCGTTATAAAAAAGTTGTTTCCTCCACGAAAATTGCCAACATTACGTACTGCACCAGCGGTGAGACAACCACTGAAAAGAAAATCTCTATCACTTATGGATTTATCACTTCTTGAACAACATGGTAAAAAGAGTAAAGGAGATACTTCAACATCTGGTAAAGGATTGATGAAAAATCTATACAATACAAATGTGATTTACTACAACGACATCAATAAATTGGTTGATAGAATGAGACTATTGCATGAAGCCATGGAAGCTGGTCATACAGGTTTAAATAATGAATGGGTAGCTCTGATTGACGAACTCAGGAATCGCGGCATAATTGTATAATTGTCCGAGCATATATAAGAGTTGCAGGTGTATAATGTGTCAGTTCTAACATGAGCGTCGACAAGTTCGGACGATACTCCGCGTTAGGAGTGCAAGTTGGAGAAAACAGAAAAAGAAGTGGATTACCGCAAACACCCGAAGGTGACTATAACATAAATAATAAACGTTTAAAGTTTGTTAAAGATCCAGAAGAAGATGGAGATGCAACAAATTTAAAAACAGTAAAGGAGGAAACATCTACAAGTTTAAAACTCGACAACAACCAACTGTATGATGCAAAATCTCACAGGGTTATTAATGTTGCAAAACCAGTCAACAATGGAGATGTTGTTAATAAAGGCTATTTGCTATCTGCGATGGATTACGCTTTACTGTTGCAAAAGACTAAAAGTGGAAAAATGTACAATGCTTTAAATTATAAAATAACTAATGTGGCAGATCCAACTGATGATACAGATACAATCAATAAGCGTTACTTGCAGTCTGTAATACCAGAAAAGAAAAAGGATGGATTTTCCTTTTATAAATATACTATAAACGATATTGGATATCCTAAAGAAGAAAGTGATGGTGTTAATATAAAATATATTAATGATAATTGTATTTTGTATAATGATGCTGTTATTGATTGCCATGGAAAAGTGTTGTCCAATCTTAAAGATGGTTCCACACCATTGGATGCTGCCACCGTGGGACAAATGAATGAAAGCTTGAAGAAAGGTACATCTGCTTTTGTTAAACAAAATCAAGTGGTGTCAAAGAAAGGTGATGAGTTTATGCAAGGAAGTGAAAAGTTTACCTTACTACAACTACAAAATGACAAGTGGGATGGAAAAAATAAAAAATTATCAAATATAAGTTTAGGCACTGAAAAACATGATGCTGTTATTTTAACACAAGTACCACAACTATCAGCTACTGGTCTTAACTTTATATGTGGAGGTAGACGATTAACCCATGTTAAATCTGGTAAAGATGATAATGATTGTGTTGTTGTAAAACAAACTATAGTTTCAGATAAAATAAACAATATATATGATGGAAAAAATAGAAGAATATCTAACATATTAGCAGGAATAGATCCGAATGATGTTGCTACTATTAATCAAGTTATAGCAACCTCTAATAACGATCCATCTGTATATACATGTAATGGTAAACGTATCACAGCTCTTGATAATCCTATAGATTACCAAGATGCTACCAATGTAGAGTATGTAATGAATCTTGTAGGTAATGCAGTTGTTGATATGCATAATCATATAATTAGTAAATCAAATCACGATAAAATCGAAGGTGCTAAGAGAGAAAAATGGATTAAAGATACAATCATCGATATATACGGGTAAAGGTTGTGAATATTTAAGTATGGAATACACAAAAAGGATTCATTATCATAAAGTATTTCATAGAGTGAAGACGTTGGTTACATAAAGCAGCATAATGAAGACCACATCGTTCAGTCGTCGTCAGGACATTGGCAAGAGAGGACGTGGTATAACATCAGCTGCATTATCCCTGCTCAGACGGATTCCAGTTGGTGCTGTTGTAAATCGAGCGATAGACGCTTTACCATACGAATTACATCTGCCCGGAGGTTATCAATATTGTGGACCTGGAACTAAGTTGGCAAAACGTTTAGCAAGAGGAGATCCTGGAATTAATAAATTAGATCAAGCTTGCAAAGAACACGATATAGCATATTCAAAGTATAAAGATTCAACAAATAGATCAATAGCGGATAAAATTCTAGCGGAAAAAGCTTGGCAAAGAGTAAAATCAAGTGACGCAAGTATTGCAGAAAAAGCAGCGGCTTGGGCAGTAACTACAACCATGAAGACGAAAGCAAAGTTAGGTGGTGGAAGACGTCGCAGAGGAAGACCTGCAAAGAGAGGCGCTTCCAAAAGAGGTGGAAACATTAAAAAAGGGCGTCGTAGAACTCGCAAGGCAAATGTAAAGAAGACTTCTGTTTGGCAAATGGTAAAAAACGGAGCAGGTTTATACCTAAAACCGTACCGTGTGTACTAAATAAGAAGAATCAATTGATAATTCCAAATAAAGCCTTAACAAATCATCAGTTGAATGATTATGTAAAATGTTTGAAAATACCATTCTTTCGAGGAGTTTTTATGAAAGATGCATTACCAACTAAAATATGGAAAAATGAAACTGGAATAGTAAATTTGGATTCCACCTATGGTCCAGGCACTCATTGGGTATGCTATAAAAAACTCGGACAAACCATTTACTACTTTGACAGTTTTGGCAATCTACCACCACCGAAAGAACTTCAACATTATTTTCGAAACTCCAAAAACATTTTTTACAATTACAAGAGAGAACAACCTAACAATACTGAAATATGTGGGCATTTATGTTTGGAGTTTCTAGCGAAAAGTGTCAGTCACCTTTAAGATGTCATCGTATACAGTGTCACTGACTGGAAATTCATCCACATTGAAAAGTACATTGTTCCCAGCATTGCGTCTATCCAAGGAAAGATTATGGGAAGCGGCATTACTTGATTTGACTACCTACAACTCAATTCCCAATGTTACGGAAGGAAAAAACAATTTACTACATTATTATGAAACTATGGATGCTGCAGGAAAATACTCAGAATTGAAAATAATTACATTTCCTACTGGAGCTTATGAAATCGATGATATAAACCAATTACTACAGAAACAACTCGGAGAAGAAAATATCACCGTTAAAGGAAACAATAATACTTTAAAAGCAGAAATAACTTCGAAATATTATATCGATGTTGGCTTGGAAAACTCCATTGGCAGTTTACTTGGATTTACAGATACCAAAAAGAAAATCTTAACTCCTGGAACTACTCATTCAGGTGATTCAACTGTAACAATATTGAAAGTAAATAGTATCGATGTCACGTGCAACATTATACACGGATCGTATAGAGATGGAGTTAATCAACATATTTTACATACATTTTATCCAACAGTGGCTCCCGGTTTTAAAATTGTTGAGAAGCCACAAAACTTGATATACCTACCGTTAAACACCAGTTTCATTTCAGACATCGTACTGAACATATTGGATCAAGACGGTATTAGTGTTGACTTTAGAGGAGAAACAATTACTATACGGATACACATCAGAGCAGCAACATAAAAGTCAACATGGGATTATCATTTAAACCGCAACGGAAGAGTCGGGAGCTCAGTAGCTCCTCGACATTGGAAGAGTTAACATCAGACAACATTCGTTTTCTACAGAAGATTGGATTAAAACTTAACAACAATGGATATCCTGGATATATCTCAAGGACCAACATTCGACGAAACACTATGGGAGAAGGAATATCACACGCACAACCCTTACACTTCATCAAAATTAAACAATAACGATGAAATAAGGATTCCTATTCAACAACAAGATATTTACACGTTACCGTGTGAAAGTTACTTGTACATCGAAGGACGGGTATTAAAATTGGATGGAAAAACTGCTTCAACAGTTCCTTTTATAAATAACCCAATGGCATATCTTTTTGATGAAATAAGATATGAAATATCAGGAGTGACAGTTGATTCGACAAAAAAGGTTGGTATAACAACTACATTAAAAGGATTAACATCATTAACACCGCATGAGAAGAATTCAATAGTCACCGCCGGATGGATTGCCCCCGATAAAGACACTATAACACCAGCTTCCAACGGTCACTTTGATTTTCATGTACCTTTACGATTGCTTTTGGGATTCGCTGAAGATTACAAACGGGTAATAATAAATGTCAAACAAGAATTAGTATTACTCAGATCTTCAACTAATAAGGACTTGATACTTGCAGACCCTGCAACTACGGAAGATAAACTGGAATGGCAACTACAGTTGGATAAAGTTGTTTGGAGAGTACCTCATGTAAGATTGGCCGATGAACATAGAATCCTATTATTGAGAAAGTTAAAATCTGACCGTGATATTGTGATGCCATTCCGAAGTTGGGAATTTCATGAATACCCTACACTACCTCAGACAGAACGACAAACATGGACCGTCAAGACATCAACTTACTTGGAACGAGCAAGGTACATAATACTCGGTTTTCAAACTAAGCGAAAAGATGTTATCACTGCAAATGCTGGTCAATTTGATCACTGTAAAATAAAGAATTGTAAAGTTTTCCTAAACTCTCAATTCTTTCCCTATGACAATTTGAATGTCATGTTCAGCAAAAAACGTTTTTCCATTTTATACGATATGTATGCAAGATTTCAATCGTCATATTATGGAAAGACTAATACACCACTATTATCACCTGACCAGTATTATTCCAAGGCTCCAATAATTGTAATCGATTGTTCAAAACAAAATGAATCGGTAAAATCATCAAGTGTGGATATAAAAATTGAAATGGAATTTGAAGAACCAGTAGCGGATGGAACTTCGGCATACTGTCTAATTCTACATGATAAAATAGTTACTTACACACCGCTAACCGGAATTGTGAAGAATGTACTTTAAGAAGAATTGTACAACAACTGCAAATTTTTGAGGTTAGAATTATCTGCTTCAATTTTTGAGGTTAGAATTTCATTTGTGAAAGACAAGTTGAAAACAAACAATTATGTAATTGTATAAATTTCAAGGATTTTACGAAAAATATAAAAGCGAGAAAATAATTAGTGGAAACTTCATTCTATCTTCAACCGTCGTATGGGAAACATCATTCGCAAGATGAATTCTACTAACGGAGAAGAAAATACACCTCTAATGGATGATAATAGTTCAGATATAGAAAAACAAGTTGAACGAGAAATGGACGAGTTCCTAAAGTTTAACAAACATAAGAAGAGAGAAGAAGAAGAAGCTGAAAAAGAAGTAAAAAGGAAGAAGGTTGAAGTTAACATTACAACCAATATTTTAACAGAAGTATTTCTTCGGATTATCTACCCAATTTCTTCATGCATGACAAAAAGTATATCAGTTGGAATTTTAAAATCAATGGATTATTCACCAATTGTTATTTTAAATCATGGAAACAAAATGGTTACTTTCAGTGAAACTACTTGGGAATCTCTCATGAAACATTTACATCTTTTGGAGTGCTATTTAAGTAACAACACTTTTGGAAGAAGAACAAGATTAAGTTTATTGGAATCAAATATTGAAGTTGATATAGTAAAACATCGTGGAGGACAAATTGTTCGCTTCAGAGATTTAACTACACATAATGTTAAATTATATTTCACTAAAGAAGAATTTTACACTTTAAGTTGTACTACAGGTCCCGTCACCAGATATTTGAAACAACTAATATTTTCAAGTGCAATAATTAAAGACTATCTAATTGATACATTGGACAAAAAACCTTTTGTTCCAATTTTATACGGTCCTGTAGATACTTCAATCTTTAATAGAATACCTCAAGAAGTTGAAATGTGGAGACAATTAAACAACTATCACACCAATTTTAATATTGATGAAGTGGCACAAGAAGTGAAAGAAGAAGAACAATCCTGTCTGTTATAAACATCGGCTCATTCAATTTTTAAGTCAGTTGTTAGTAAGACTTCATCATGAATAAACGGGTTTCGTTTTCTAATGCGCCACATATAATGGAAGTTAAAAGAGGTATAATTGAATTTCAAGCTTTCCGAGGAAATGATGGTAATTTTATTATTAAAGAATTAGTAATCTTGGACATGAACACATCAGTAGTTTATCATTATTTGTTCAAACCTCCAGTACCATTTAATAGACTAACAACTAAAGCGAAAGTTACAAACAAATGGTTGAACAAACATTTTCACAACTTAAGATGGGATGAAGGTTTCATTAATTATAACATGATGCCGCACATTATGAATCATTATTGCAAAGAGTTTAAAATTATCTACACAAGGGGATTGGAAAAAGCAAATTGGATACAATCATTTACAAGCAACGAAGTGATTAATGCAATAATTGATAAAGATTTCCAATGCTACTTCAACGAACTTTGTATTTCATCAAAAAGTTTTAAACATCGAAGGTCGCAGTGCGCTTTAAAGAATGCCTACCGCTTGAACAATTTCCTTCAACAAAGTGGTGGGTGTAGTGTCAGTAGTGGGGGTAGTGTCGATTATAAAAGCGAGAGCGCTACCATGACGCAGCATGAGTATTACTCTAACCTCCGAAGAGACAACATCTCCAACGGACATTCTTATTAACAAGAAGATTAACAACAACATCAAGATGGCATCACAGAACTTACTTCAAAGTTTAGTTGATCAGTTCAACGCTCATTCTAAATCATCAATTCTACCTACAAAGAAATGTTCTGAATTAAAAGAAGAAAAACACTACATCATTCATACGATCAAGAAAATGGAAACTTCAGTAGGTGATGCTATTAATTGCACATTGAGCGAGGCTCCATATACAGTTGGTGACGAACCAAAATTTCAGATCTTCCTACCAAGACGCTTTGTACAACTTCTTCAAAATGAAGATCTTCGTGTAGTTCAACCCGGCGCACTCTATTTGGTTTCGCACGGACCAAGTGGAAACAACTCAACTGAACTAACTATTCATGTAACACCTACTACTGATTAGTTTGTACATAACATTGTAACTATTTGTTTGTAATTGTTTTTCAATAAATATAATATAAAAAAAAATAAAAAAAATTAAAAGAAGCAACATATTGTGATGTCTTTGTACATTACAATATGTTGCTTTTTTTAAAAATTCCACGGGATGACCTTGACCCACTTTTGTGTGATTATAAAAGCGAAAATCTACTTGTAAAATTCATCAGTCTACGACTACCTTTCGTACCGTACACATCTCGCTCACTCTATCGCTTAATATAAAAACTAAAAGATGTCTCTCAAAGTCAAGTGTGCATCTTATGATACCAACACCATTACAACTTTTGAACAACTCGAAGATTTAACCAACGAAATGCGAGTTTTACTTACCGGTGGTTATCACTTAACTGTTGATGTTAGTGCTACTAATACAAGGATGTTCACTAAAACAAAATATTGCGATGATGAAATATTTTTTTCTACACAACCTACAACTTCTTCATCGCCAGCTGGTCAACATAACGTCAAGTTCCAGAAGTATTACCAATGTTGAATAACTTTTGACAAATAAAATTACAACTAAGGAATCACATGGTCAATGTGAAGTTCATAAAAAGGATGTGACAGTTGGATAAATAATCATTCACTTCTCAGCTCTCGCCACAACAAGACCTATTCTACAAAATGTTATACAGAATGATGATTGAACTTGATGGGAAAATCTATGGAAAAGATTACAACACCGTTGAACAAATGACAGAAGATTTAGAAATATTAACCCGAGAAGGATATCAGGCTAAATTAATTTTAAAATTTCCTGAAGTACATCCACTATCAACTGAAGAACTTATCGCTATGGCTAAAGCGGAGAGAGAGAAAAAGTCTGAAGAAAACAAACAGAAACAGACAAAGTCTGAAGAAGATAAACAGAAATAAACTTCTTAAGTATCAACATTCCTTACATTAGTAAGGTATAATTTTTTAAAACTCCATTTGGATGACCTTGAAATTACCCCTACCACTTTTCATAGTACATAAAACTCGCTATTCATCACTATAAACTCTTATTCTTTCACTAGACTCCGCAGCATCAACATGGAAGAGCAAAAATACAAGTACAAACCTCGTTACTGTTGTGAACAACAGTGTACAGATTTAGGACCAATGATGGTGGATGGGTTAGCTTGTACTAAATGTGAATTCTTCGGATCTTGTTACTGCAAATGCAAAACAAAACAACTACCGCCACCGGAATTGCGAACTTTCAAATTTTACAAATCAAGATATTTTCATACATGTTGTCCTCAAAGGTGTTTCAAATTTCACCCTCTAGATCTTGCTCATTGTCAACGCACCAATTCTCATCAAAATGATTTTTGTACACATATGATAAAAAGATGTAAATACAGATCAGATTGGTATTCCGATCCTGTAGAACCATCAAATGTGTAATTCCAGTTTTACACTCTTTTTTAAAACTTCAATTGGATGACCTTGAGATTTCCCCCACTACCGGTTCTAATTTTTATATAATATTATATTCAACTTTAAATCATTTCACTTCCAACACTCTAACTAACAACATGGAAGCAAAATTTATCAAGTTTGAACATATAATAACTGAGAGGGAGGAGATGGAAGAATTGTTTCAAAACTTACTTTCTATCATGGACAAATATCCTATGAGATGGTTCAGAATTGTGGTTCAATATTTAAATCCTGGTGAGTTATTTTCTTCATCGTCATCTTCACAGAGTGAGGAAGACGAAACAACTAATTCAGTTAGAATAATTGAATTAAAAGATGAAGAAGAAGAACTTACCGTTTTATTTGATCATAAGCTCAAGGTCGCCGTTATATAAGCCCCCTCCCTATGCGCCGATCCTCATTCCATCACCGACTCTCCAAAGATGAACAACTCTCCATTGGCCCAAATGAATTCTAGTTTTGAAATAAACTCTAAAGAAGAGTTACAAGACATTTTTAATATTTTACAAGAACTTGTAGATAATTTTACAACCATCAAAATGAATTTGGAAATAACATACGATTGTCCTATTTGTGATAAGGTTGAAAGTTCGGACGAAGACAGTTTACTAAATCTAACTCCTGCACCATCTGACACTACTGATGGTAATAATGAAGAGCAACGTCTTTCCCCCACCACTTCTTTGTAATTCATCTTTCCCCCCACTACTTCTTTATTTAACTAACATTTCTCGCTTTCACTTCTCATTCCGTCTTCGACTTCTGAACTATCAACATCACTTGTTTTAAAATTTCAAACACTAACACAATCATGATGGATATGATGGATGAAGTTCCCTTCGTAACTAGAATGGAAGAGGATAAATTGAAATTGGAAATTAAACGATTGGAAATGGAACGGGAAAACCAACTCGAAATGTTACATTTGTTCAAGCTTTTCAAATACATCATCTGGGGACTCTGCATTTACCTTCTCATCGTCGTCGGTGTTTGCATTTACAACTCTATAGTTCATCACAAAAGTTCAACTTGTTTAAACTCTGCTGTTGCACATTGATTGTATGTTCACTAATAAAATTCAAAAGTTACTTCAACCTATCCCGCTATCACCAACTAGTTCAACTTTGAACTATTTCTGGTGGTAGTTGGGTAGGCTTTTTTAAAACTTACTCTGGATGGCCTTGACATACTTTCCAGGCCCCCAGTTATACCTGTTGAATTTCAGTTTTCAACTGACTCTTAATTTTTGTTCAACTGTTAGAGTTTAGTTAACACAGTTGAATTTCACTTTTAAACTAACTTTTAATTCATGCCCAATTCTACTTCAAATTGAGGGCATATGCTTTCGCCATCTGCACCCTGCAGCTGCCCTGGCAGCTGACACCATCTGACCCCTGCAGCTGCCCTGGCAGCTGACGTCACTTCCGGTTTAGAAGTGGCTTTTTCCCTCTACTTAAAGCTTTAAAACAAATTCCAGTAGGATCCATCGTAAATAGAGCAATAGACGCATTACCATACGAATTTCATATACCAGGAGGTTATCAGTATTGCGGACCAGGAACTAAATTGAAAAAACGACTGGAAAGAGGCGATCCTGGCATAAATAAGTTAGATCAGGCTTGTAAAGAACACGATATCGCATATTCCACGTTTGCCGATTCAAAAAATAGGTCGATAGCAGACAGAAAGCTTGCGGACATAGCTTGGCAACGAGTAAAATCAAGTGACGCTAGCATAGCAGAAAAAGCAGCAGCTTTAGCAGTAACAGCAGGTATGAAGGCTAAAACAGCAGTAGGAGGTGGAAGAAGGAGGAGAAGAAGGGTAAAAAGGAGGTCCACCACAAGAAAACATGGAGGAAATATAAGAAGAAGACGACGATCTACCAGAAAAGGCAGGAAGAAGCCCACCGTGTGGTCAATGGTAAAAAACGGGGCAGGTCTTTACCTAAGACCTTATCGTGCGTATTAAATAAAAGAAATCAATTGGTTATACCACACAAAGCGTTAACTAATGTTGAATTATTTAAATTTATAAATTTATTATTTAAAATATTTCCTGTTTAAAAATTCCATTTTTCCGCGGAGTATTCATGAGAGACAGTTTACCAAAAAAAATGTGGCAAAATGAGACTGGAATTGTAAATTTGGATAATACTGAAGGGCCTGGCACCCATTGGGTTTGCTATAAGAAACTAAATAACAATGTATATTATTTCGATAGTTTCGGTAATTTGCCACCACCAAAAGAACTTCAAAATTACTTTAAATCTGCTAAAAACATATATTACAATTATAAAAGAGAACAACCTGATAATACTTCAATATGCGGCCATTTATGTTTGGAATTCCTAGCTAGAAGTATCAGTCACTATTGAGATGTCTTCCTATACGGTATCATTAACAGGAAAATCGTCCACTTTACGAAGTATCCTTTTTCCAGCGTTACGCTTGCAAAAAGGAAGATTTTGGGAGGCGGCACTATTGGATTTTACAACTTACAACTCCATTCCCAATGTTACGGAAGGTAAAAATAACGTATTGCATTATTATAAGGGAAAAGATGCCAGTGGGAAGTTTACAGACTTACAAGAGTGCAGGTTACCCACAGGTTCTTATGAAATTGATCATATAAATGAATTTTTGCAAACTAAAATGGGAAAAGACAATATAACATTAAAAGGTAATAATAATACGATGAAAGCTGAAATTACTTCCAAATATTATATAGATTTTACTCAACCACACTCAATTGGTGATTTATTAGGATTTTCCAAAGATGAGCCAATTTTAGGACCAGATGTAACACATTCCGGTAAGAAAACAGTAACAATATTAAAAGTCAATAGTATAGACATAACTTGTAACATTATACAAGGAGCTTACAGGGATGGGGCTAACACCCATATCATACATACATTTTACCCAAGTGTACCGCCCGGATTTAAAATTGTTGAAAAGCCACAAAACCTGGTGTATCTACCGTTGAACACCACTTTCATTTCAGACATCGTGTTGAGCGTATTGGATCAAGACGGTAACTTGGTAGACTTCAGAGAAGAGCCTATTACTATTAGATTACATTTAAAATCGACACTTTAATACAAAAACCATGGGTTTAACATTTAAAAGCGAACAACCTACGGGAAACCGCATTAGTAGCTCTTCAGCTGTGGAGGAGTTAACACGCGAGAACATTCGTTTCTTAGAGAGAGTTGGATTAAAATTAACCGATTATGGATATACTGGATATAGCGCAGGGTCCAACATTCGACGAAACCCTATGGGAAAAAGAATATCACACCCACAACCCTTACACTTCATCGAAATTAAACAATAACGATGAAATTCGTATTCCCATACAACATCAAGACATTTACACACTACCATGTGAAAGTTACTTGTATATTGAAGGAAAAGTTACTAAAAAGGACGGTACTACCGCTGGTACAACAGTTCCATTTATAAATAATCCTATGGCTTTCCTGTTTGATGAAATTAGATATGAAATATCAGGTGTAACAGTTGATTCCACTAAAAAAGTAGGTATTACAACGACTTTAAAAGGATTAACATCTATAACACCCAATGAAACCAATTTACTTAAACCTGCCGGATGGGTATTACCTACAATTGACACAATCACTCCAAATTCAGATGGATATTTTGATTTTCATATTCCATTACGTTTGTTGCTTGGTTTTGC
The DNA here is from genome assembly GCA_030545055.2 of Neoaliturus tenellus. Classification (NCBI taxonomy): domain Eukaryota; kingdom Metazoa; phylum Arthropoda; class Insecta; order Hemiptera; family Cicadellidae; genus Neoaliturus; species Neoaliturus tenellus. The sequence goes on along the minus strand of CM061531.1, from coordinate 134,339,723 downwards.
TGAAGATTATAGGAAAATAATATTAAACGATAAACAAGAATTAGTTTTGTTGAGGTCTTCTAACGATAAAGACATTATTAAAGCTGCAGATAATACAACTGATGTAACTTTAGAATGGAAATTAAAATTAGACAAAATTGTATGGAGAGTTCCACATGTTAAATTAGCTGACGAGCATAGAATGCTACTTTTAAGAAAATTAAAAGCCGATCGTGATATTGTTATTCCATTTAGAAGTTGGGAATTCCATGAGCATCCCAGTTTACCTACTACGGATCGACACACTTGGACTGTTAAAACATCAAATTATGTAGAACGAGCCAGGTATATTATATTTGGTTTACAAACAGGTAGAAGAGACGACATCACTAAGCATGCAGGACAATTTGATCATTGTAACTTGAAAAATATTAAAGTTTATTTAAATTCACAATTCTTTCCATACGACAATTTAAATGTGTCATTCACTAAGAAGAAATACAGTATATTGTACGATATGTACGCAAGATTCCAAAGTTCATATTATGGTAAAGCAAATACACCTTTATTATCACCTGAAAAATATTTCGATGCCTACCCAATAGTTGTAATTGATTGTTCTAAACAAAATGAATCAGTAAAATCATCAAGTGTGGATATAAAAATAGAAATGGAATTCAACGCGGCTATACCGGCTAATACAACTGCATACTGTTTAATTCTACATGATAAAATTGTAACATACACACCTCTAACTGGAATTGTTAAAAATGTACTGTAAAAACCAGTTTTGTTTCATTCCGCGAGTATAAAAGCAGAGCGTACAGGCCGCTCCTCATCAGTTTGTTGCCTACTGTTGTATGGGTAGCATCGTATTCAATATGGCTTCTCCTAGTGGTACACCTGAAAATGTGGTAGATATTGAGAAGGAGATATCTGAGTTTTTAGACCTTCAAGGTAACCAGGAAGGAGGTGAACAAAACGTTTGCGGACAACTTCACGCCAGTAATAATGTTGAAGAAAAAGGTAAAAGAAGAAAGAATATACAAAAGACAAAAGGGGATATTGAAGATAATATTTCTCCAAACATATTGAGTGAGGTATTTTTGCGAATATATTTTTTTACCCAATCTCTTCCAGTTTGGACAAAAGTGTTTTAATCGGTGTTATGAAATCGACAGATTATTCCCCTACTGTAATTTAAACTCATGGACCCAAAATGATTTTGTTTACGGACAGTGCTTGGGAATCGTTTATGAAACACTTGCATCTGCTAGAATGCTATTTAAGTAGTAACATGTTTGGAAGAAAGACAAGAGTAGGACTTTTGGATTCAAATGTGGAAATCGATATTATTAAACATCGTGGTGATCATCAGCTGCGGTTTAGAGACACAACAAGACATGATAACAAAATTCAACTTAATCGAGAGGAGTTTTTTATTTTAACTTGTGCGACTGAACCTATAACAAGATATTTGAGACAACTATTGTTTTCAAGTTCGATTATTAAAGATTATCTGGAAGACACTTTGGATGAACAACCGGACGCACCTATATTATACGGACCTGTGGATACTTCTATATTTAATAGAGTTCCTCATGAAGTACAGATGTGGAGACAATTGGAAAAGTACGCTCAACTACATAAGAAATCAGTAAAACAGGAAGAAGAGGAAGATGGAGGAGAAGAATCAAGTGTTAGTGATGAAAACGAAAACAAGGAAAATATAAAGATGGAAACTTAAATGACAATGGTTAGTTTTTAAAACAATAACCAACGTTTTGTGGGGTTAGGCCTATTGGGGACGGTGCCCACGTTAAATATACACCAACGCGCCAACAATTGTACGGCCTGGTATAAAAGTAGTACCTACCGTGGTGTGGAAATCAGTTGACCTCCTGACTTCATAATGAGCAGACGTGTGACCTTCAAAATGGACAAGGGAGAAGAAGAACAAGTAAAGTCCAAGCCTGGTATTATTGAGTTTCAAGCGTTTCGTGGTAATGATGATAGATTCATTATAAAAGAACTTGTGTTTTTGGACATGAATACAAGTGTTCCTTATTCGTTTTTATTTAAACCACCATGTTCTTATTCATCTTTAACTAGTAAAGCCGCTACTACCAACAGATGGATTTCAAAACACTTCCATCATATCGATTGGTATGATGGTTTTACAAGTTACACGGGCTTGTATCACATTATGCATCACTTTTCAGACAAGTTTACCAATATTTACACAAAGGGGCTGGAAAAGAAAAGATGGATCGAAGGATTTACTCATGTTCCGGTTAATGATGTGGAATTGGATAAGAATTATCAATACATGCTGGAAACCATATGTATTTGTACAAAAAGCCCAGAACATGATAAAGATAGACATTGCGCTTTGAAAAATGCTTATAAACTCGCCTCTTACCTTCAAAGTGGGGAAGTGGGGAGTGGTGGGGGTAACGGAGAGTATATAAGTGAGGAGCAGACCGGGACCTGGCATGAGTATTACTCGAGATTCCGAGACGACAACATCTCCGAGCAAGAAGACGATCTGTAACCTGACCATGGCATCTCACCAGTTCCTTCAGACTTTGGTCGAGCAGTTCAATGCTCACTCCAAGTCAACAATATTACCTGTGAAGAAGTGCTCTGAACTAAAAGACGAAAAGCACTACATAATCCATGCTATGAAGAAGATGGAGACTACAGTTGGGGAGGCCATCTGCTGCAGTCTCAGCGAGGCACCGTTTACTCCGGGGGATGAACCAAAGTTCCAGGTGTACCTGCCCAAGAGATTCGTCCATCTTCTACAAAACGAGGATCTTCGCTCTATTCAACCCGGGTGTCTATACCTGGTGTCCCACGGCTGCACGGGTAGCAATTCTACAGAGTTGACCATCCACATCGCCGACAAGCAGCATTGTTAGATTTAAGTTCTAATGTTGTACATATGTTATTGTAATGTTTTATAAATAAATAAATCATAAAAGACAAAAAAGAACAAAAAAACAAAAAAAATGCAACATATCAATATGTGAAGTTTGTCACATATTGATATGTTGCATTTTTTTTTTAAACTTCGCGGGTGACCTTGACCTTTGACCTTTGCATTTCACAATTACCCCCACTACCGCGCTAGAATTCGAGCCTGCTTGGATGCTAAAAACGGTCAGTCTGTTGCCAACTAGCAAACGATGAGCACCTTGTACGAGCTTTGCTTACAACGAGTTATAACTCACGCATCTTTACTTCAGACGGCTTTACAAGATAATATCCCTATAACAATAAAGCAGGATATCAGAGAGTACAAGAGAGAAAATAGAGGGTATTCTGAATACTCCTGGTATAAGTTCCACGATGGGGAAAAGTTTTGTAGGCCTTGTGGCGATGCCGCCGTCGGAGACCTTCGGCGATTCGTACAGGATGGCGGTATAAAACAGTTCGGATTTCTAGCACCGCTGTTTCGATTTGAAAATTACAAGGACACCTGCGCTATTTGTTCCATCCCATTGTATCGATGGAAAAAGTTTAGAATTGTTTAATTGGATCTTCCATACCCCCACCACTTTTACCCCCACCACTATTACCCCCCACCACTTTTTCATATACCTACAAGCGCTGTGCCTCGGCTTCATTTCTACTCCAGCAGCCAACCTAGCAACATCAGGATGTCTCTGAACGTCAGTTGCGCAAGTTACGAGGAGGTGAGCATCAAGACTCAGCAGGAGCTAAACGACTTGTACAAGGAGTTGCAGCTGATGGTGGCACGAGGCTACCGTATAAACGTGCAAGTTTACGCTTGCAACATACGGAACACCCGGCAGCCAAAGGAAGAGCCTGGACACTCCTCGACGGCTTCCTCACCGGCGTCCATGAAGACCGAGCCAGACAACTTGGACTACTTCAGCTGACTAGCAGTTGTATTTCTTGTCCTAACCATTATAGAATATGTTTATTTCTTCATTATATTAAAGAACTAAAAGAGCAAAAACACCTATCTTGTTACTGACATATGAGCTCAGTAACAAGATAGGTTTTTTTAAAACACAATTTGGATGACCTTGAAACTTCCCCCTCCACTGCTTTGCTACCCCCACCACTTGACTATTGGTGTACATGGCACATCGCAATTGGAAACCTCATTCCATCTTCAACAGCCACACCGACAACATCAACAATGGCAAATCTACCAACAGATGAAAGATGTCCTCACGCATGTTGTGACTTCGTCCACGAGTTGGAGAAGAGGATGCAGGAGAGGGCGATAAGAAGAAAGCAGATCCACTCAGAAAATATCATGATAGTCAACGGCTATCTTTTATTGTTCGGCCTTATTATGGTTGTACTTTTCATACTGTATGGCATAGTCACATGTGTCGGCAAGGTTGCGGAAGAAAACGCCCGCCACCATCAATTGGAAGGTTTCAATGTTACTTTGTAAGTTTTCCTTTTTTTAAAACTCCGTTTGGATGACCTTGAAACTTCCCCCACTACTCCACCAAGCCTTCCCCCACTACTCCACCAAGCCTCCCACCACTTCACCATGTTCCTGCATGAGCATCGCATCAACCGTCATTCCTTGTCCGACAAGCAACCATGGCAGACAACACCATCAGCCAAGCTGACTCAACTACTGATGTTGAAACGAGTACAGGTTGGACACTTTCCATCGACAGTGTTCACTATTTGGAAACCATTTGTGAACGGATGAAAGAAATACTGCGGGACAACCCTGGGATGATAATTCAAATGAATTTACACTATGATTGGTCCCAAGTTAGAATGCAAGGGGACGACAACAACGGTCAACACTCTCCACAATATTCGCCTATGTCACCAATCTACCCTTACGGTGAGTCTGACGTTGATGAAGATGTGGGGGATGAGGTTGATGAAGATGTGGGAGACAACGTGGATGACGAGGTTGAAGAGGAGTAACCTTTATTCCTTTTTTTAAAACCTGAATTGGATGACCTTGAAAATTCCCCCTCCACTATTCCCTTTTTTTTAAACCCAAATTGAATGACCTTGAAGTTTCCCCCTCCACATACGTTTGGTTTACCACCTCTACTTTTCAATACTGTTACCACAGTCTGTAGCTCACCTCATTCCTTGCTTAGCTATCATGGCGGACAGCACTCTTTCTCAAGTTGACTCAACTACGGATGAAGAATGGCCATTTTCGTGGAATGTTCATCTGCAAGATTCAGCAGAAGTGGATATGTTGCATGAAAAATTGGTATACGTATTAAACGAAAACCCTAACATTGAATGTAGGATGACTATGGATTTCGATGCGACAGGGGTCCACACTCAACCTTGCACTTCCAGCCAGCCTGAGCCTCAGCTTCAGCCAAGGAATTTTACACATCTTTACACTCCAATACGGCCGGAGGATGTGGTTATCAGCGAGGCGGACTCAACTACAAGTTATATTGAGCCAACAAATTGGAAGCTTATTGTTGACACCTTACACAAGGTCGACTTAGTATGTGATAAATTAAAGGAGTTGATGATGCAAGATCCTGGTCTTCGTTTTAAAATTGATATGTTTTTCATCTGGGGAGCACCTGCGCGGGGCTCTTCGTCTGACAGCTCTCCAAGTACGACGGACGAGGAGGAGGAGGAGGACGACTAGTCATCTTTTTTAAAACTCCGTTTGAATGGCCTTGACCTTTCCCCCTCCACTTAGTTTATTTAAGGTACACTCTCACTCACTACAGCATCATTTCATCGTGCACCTTCGCTGCAGCAACATGGAGAGTCAACTCAATTACTGTTGCGAACGGAAATGTTTTTCATGGCCAAATGACATTGATGTTGTGGATGGCCTGGCATGTAGAAAATGTGAAGCTTTTGGTCAGTGCATGTGTAAATGCAAGTCTTGGAAGAAGCCGAAACCGGAGTTGAAGACATTCCATGTGTACCAGATGAGAGGGCATAAGTACACTTGTTGCCCTGAACGTTGCATTGAATTTAATCTAAAACAGCTAACTGGCTGCAAATTGTGCAACAATCATTTTGCAGGTTTTTGCAAACATTATTTAGGAGCGTGTCAGTACAGATCAACTTGGCATACCGAAGCACTCACTATCAATGAAATCGCTATAGACTCACAAGAGTAGTCTTTCTACTCTTTGGCTTTTTTAAAACTCCGTTTGAATGGCCTTGACCTTTCCCCCTCCACTCGCCTTACCCAATTTTAATGGCCTTGGAACTTCCCCCTCTACTTTTCGATAATGTTACAACTGACTGCAGCTCACCTCATTCCTTGCTTAGCTACCATGGCGGACAGGACTCTTTCTCAAGTTGACTCCACTACGGACGAAGCATTTCCCTTGCGGTGGACCGTTCATTTACAAGATGCGACAGAAGTGGAAGTCTTGTATCACAAATTACTCTATGTATTCAACGGGAACCCTGGACTTCTTGAATGTAGAATGGATTTGAATTTTGATGCAACCAAGGTCGGCACAGAACCTTCAACTTCAAGCCAGCCTCAGCAACAAGATTTTACACATTTATACACTCCAATATCACCGGAAGATGTAACTGTCTGCGAGGCTGACTCAACTACACGTTATGTTCAGCCAAAGCCTTGGGTGTTGATTATTAACAATGTGTACAAAGTGGAATTGGTATGTAATAGATTAAAGGAGTTGATGGTACAAGATCCCGGCCTGCGCTTTCAAATAGACATACATTTCATCTGGGGAGCACCTGCGCGGGGCTCTTCGTCTGACAGCTCTCCAAGTACGACGGATGAGGAGGAGGGGGACGACTAGTCATCTTTTTTAAAATTCCGTTTGAATGGCCTTGACCTTTCCCCCTCCACTCGCCTTAGTTTATATAAGCTCCATTCCCACTGACCACGGCATCACTTCATCTTGCTCCCTCGCCGAAGCAACATCAAGTATGGAAACTAAGCGTGTCTCATGTTGCGAGCATAAGTGTTTGGAGGAGCCAGGCGTCATCCATTGTGCAAAGAAGCTTTGGGAGGAAGAGACAGGGACAACCTATTGCTGCGAGGACAAGTGTTTCCTACTACCAAGATGGCAAGTGGACGGGTTGGCCTGCCAGCAATGTGAATGCTTCGGATGTTGCAGGTGTAGATGCAAGAACCAACAGCTGCCACCACCGGTACTACAGACTTTCAAAATCTACAAGTCCAAATACTTTTACACTTGTTGTCCGCAGCGGTGTGTTAAGTTTCACTTCTCAAATCTTACCAATTGTCGGAAGTGCTATGGACAACCTGATGGATGGTGCAACCGTTTTCTGGACTCCTGCCGCTACAGATCGGATTGGTTTACAGATCCGTTGGAAATTGATGAAGTTGCCCAGGAAGCACAAGAGTAGTCTTTCTACTCTTCAACTTTTTTAAAACTCCATTTGGATGACCTTGGAATTTCCCCCTCCACTTCCCCATATACCTAGAGTACGCGGAGCCTGGAGGTCAGTCGCTCGGTGACTGTCGTGGGGTGCGCATCGGTGTCGGCGCTCCGTTGTTAAGTTTTCAAGGTCACTGTAATATCAAATTGTTGGTGTTGTGCTGGTTCAAGGTCACCTGAGGGATTACCGATTGCCCATTTAGGCAGGGTCATGTCAGAAACTCAAGTTTAACTTGGCACTTTTGCCGTTTCTCGTCGAATATTCGCTCCAAGTGGTCAAGGTCACGGGCACTCTGACTGAAACTCGGAGCGTAGTGCGAGAAACGACAAAAGTGCCAAAAAATTTTAAGTTTCGGCGTGACCTTGACCTTAGTGGCGTCGGTGACGTCATTTTGATGACGTAAGGGGTGATGACGTCATCAGCACGTCATTTCTGTGACGTCATGGGTGTGACGTCATAGAAATGACGTCATTGGTGATGACGTCATCGATGACGCAATCGATGACGTCATCGATGACGTCATCGGTGAGGTCATTGACCTCGATGACTTCATCCCTCAGGTGACCTTGAACTGGGCCAGCACCAACAATTTGACACTACTGAAAAGTTATCAAAGCATTCTGAGTTTTTTGACCAACCAAAAGACCACCATTACATAGATATGTCTCAACAGAAACTTCTAGAAACATTATCAGTTGACTCTAAGTTATCCGGAAAAAGTAATTTATTAAAATTATTGAGAAATGTGAAATTCAATTGACAAAAATTAACGAGCTTGGTTCAAATTAAAATGTTCGAAGGACCAGGTAAAACTACCAGTGAAATTAACTAATGTCATTAAAAATGTTCATGAAATTCATCAATAGACAATAGAGTCACTGACCATGAAAATCCTCATAACGGAGCATCCTGTCGGGGAAGGGCATGGCTGCCATGCTGGAGGAGGGACGCCATCGTCGCCAAGAACACTGGAACTGCTGGGCCCAGGAAAGTTCGCCGATTTAGTCCAGGGAATTTCTTTCTTGGAAAGAGTCGCACGCACACAAATTATTATAAAAAAGGAGAGCTCTCGTACAGTCACTGTCTTTGTACGCTGTTGCCCGAGTTGCCCGACACGCATAGGACACAAGCTTCACTACACACTTGGATGAGCAGACACTATATACAGAGAAAAAGAAAGTTACACTCACAAAATATTTAAAATCAATAATGGGACGGGAATTTAATAAGCCAGAAATGGCGAGGTATAAAGATAAAATGCCAAAGTGGGCGAAAACTGAGCTACGGTTAATTAATGACCGTGCCGGAAAAGGATAATTTCACTAGCTCTAAAAGAGGCTTGAGACGAACAGACGCACTATCCGAGCCCCGGAGGGGACGGGAACTGAACACACGGTCAAACGGAACTCAACTGGTGGATGGTTCAGTGACCAATCAGAATTGAGGAATCAGTAATTTTCCGTTTGGACGGTGTTAGGAGTACATCGGGCGGACAACCCATTATCTCTGTCTCTCTCGATCTGCTTGCCGCCAATATTTGAAATTACAATTCAACTTGTATTTACAGCTTAAAATAAGTACTTAACAATAATACTACTAAACTACTAAGCTACTTAAACTACTACTTTCTCTTGGGGAGAGCAAGTATTTGTGTTCTGTGTAAAAACACAGAATTTTATTTTTTTAACTTGTAGTTAAGGCATTGGTTTTGAAACAGGTGTTAAATACAAAAAGGACAGTTGGTTTTTAGTGTAAATCGAAATCATGTTCACAACGATACTATAAGAATGGTGAACTGAAAACCTAATTGCTAGACTTAGTCAATTTAATATAGTTAAATTGTTATGCTTAATAATGGTGTATACCGGTTCTTGAAGTAGTATTTCTTTCATTAGAATTTGCTTTTTGTTTAACTACTTTCTACTAAACTACTACTACCACTAAACTACTGAACAACTGAAACTACTACTGTCTCTTGGGGAGAGAAAGTATTATCTTGGCTTGTAACCACGGGAATGAATACAAAAACAAAAATTTTAAAATAAAACTTTGAGAATTCTCACAATGTAAACATGTCCCTATTTTTGGTTTAAACCTAGTATTTTAGAAAACTGGTTATTTTATATATTTATTCAATAATGTGGTTAAAATGTTTTCGGATTTAAAAACTTTTAAAAGATGATTTACGGAATATCTATACTGTTAATTATTTGGGTTAAAAACTCCCCCATTTCCTCTGGCGACGATGGTAGCTGGGATGGGTTGTCTGTTAGGTAAATTATTTTCGCTTGGTTGTTTGACGGGGGAGTCAATGGGCGGATTGGTAGTGGAGCCAATGGGCGGACTGGCAGGGGGTCAAAGGGCCGACAGGGTTGGTTGGTGTTTGTAATGGTGGTAACTATTGTCAATAGAAGATGAAGATGTTGATGGGCGGGACTGGGTTTCTAGTGATGGTGGGTGTCGGATGTTCTCAATGATGGAAGGTACCTCCTCTAGTAAGATCGAGTTTTCTTCGGCTGTTGCTATATCTAAAACATAAATAAAAACAAATTAAAACTAAGATATTAACTATTCATAATTAATTTTCTGTGTATTATTTTTTTTATATGGAATGGAATAAAATAATAATTAACGGTTTGTGTTCTGTGTAAAAACACTGTTTTTTATATTAGAAACTTGTAGTTAAAACATTGGTTTTCAAACCGATGTTAAATACAAAAAGGACAGTTGGGTTTTAGTGTAAATCTAAATCGTGGTTACAATGATACTATACGAAAGGTGAACTGAAAACCTACGGTCTAGACTTGGTCAATTTTGTTATGCTTTATAATGTTGTATACCGGTACTTAAAGTAGTATTTCTTACATAAGAACTTGCTTTTTGTTAACACCACAATTTTGTTTAATCATTAAGTGGAAAAGAAATGTTTATAACAACGTGGTTTCTTGAGAATTTGTTAACTAACATTTGAATACTAACATTGATTGCAAAAGTAAACCTAATAAAAAAATTGATTAAAAACGTTAGTTGATTTTGTAACAAATAACGCTATACACATTACACAAACGAATAATCTCGATTAGTAACTTTCGCTTATCTGTTTTTAATACAAGACGGTTTACACTGGATTAAACATAGAATTAGGTTTCTAAAAAAGTGCTTTTAATGTTAAGGTAGTGTACAAAATGTATTGAGTAAAATCAACTGTTTGATTCGAAAATTAAAATTATAAAGGAAACATTATGGATACTACTAATAGAGTTTAGATTTTAAAATAAAAAGAATAAGTAATGTGATAGCTATTTACTTACAGCTGAAACTCTTTTCAGGAAACATTTCTATAATAAGAGAAAGTGACCATTATGAATACTTTTAGCAGAGTTTAGATTTTAAAATATAAAGAATAAGTAATAAAATAGTTATTTACTTACCGCTGAAAGTCTTGTCTGGAAACATTTCTACAATACGAGAAAGAGTAACACAAAGATTGTTAAAATCGCTGTCAAAGAAATACACTTTTAGAGCCGGCATAGTAAATGAATTGGGTCTGAGTCTAAACCAACCTAGGGTCCAGTTTTACAGCAGTACGTCCGTCCGTTACGGGTTTTTTCATAAGTAGGAGGGGATACACAGGACAGACTTAAAGAACGAAATAACATCTAACTATAATTCATGCATTATTTTCTAACTCAAATGTCTGAAATAAAGAAAGGTGTCTATTAATCTTGCTGGTATATTAGACGGAAATAACAATTGTTCCTCAGATATTTGGTTTTATGTTGCTTTTTTAACATCATAACAAAATATATTTAGAATCCTTAAAATAAAATAAAAGAATCATTAAAATACTCAAAACATAAAGCCTGTTAGTGCTTCGCATTCTTTTTACGTTACATCGAAAGCTCATCCAAACATTTTCAAAAGGATGTATTCTTTGCTTACTGTAACACAGTCCTAATTGAGTTTGAATGTGTTTCAGGAAAATGGCCGGTTTAGCTTAAACTTTTAATACATTGAGCAGTTTTAAGCTGTCACCAACACTGAAAATGAAACAGTTGGAGGAAGGAAGGTGTTATCCTGTGACGGAGTTTAGGCGAGTGCAAGTAAAAATGTTCTTTTCGGGGACAAAAAAGATAACAAAACTGCTGTAATCGCGGCAATCGATTACTTGAAACCGATTGCAGACAGCGGGTTCACTGTTGGGCATCTGTTTCTTCCAAGACGGATTGTGTCCATCATCACGGAAGGAATAGTGGAAAAGTACAATGCTGTGCCTGACCTCTGCTTGGAATTTGGTGGAGTAAGACCACATAAGGAGTACATCATTTCTCTAATAAGAAATACTTAAACATCTGTCTCTACAAACATGTTTGAAATTGTATCAATAAACAATATATAAATTAGAAATTACAATGGCTTTTCATTTATCTTCCTGTTCACTTTTAAAACTTAAAAAATAAGAGATTGTTACAAACATATTCCCCTAAACAGAAAGAGTGAGTGGAGTTTATTTTAAAGTATTACCATGTATTAAGGTCTCTTGCGTGTTCACAGAGTTTAAGTGTAGACGGGTAATTCAACAGAAATGGAACACCTGATTCAGCACGCACCCATCAGTAATGAGAAAGTTGTCAAGCATATAGTTGCAAGTGCCTGTGTTTTGCACAATTACATAAGGAAATTTAGAAGGTGTTCCATATACACCTTCCTTTCAAGAATTCAAGGGCAGTGATGAATGTCATGTGATGTATGTCATCGCATTGTGGACAAAAATATAAAATCAGCAAAGGCTATGAGGAACTCTCTTAAAACATATTTCTTGATTCCAGGCATAGCAATTCCGCCACAGTGGGAGTTGAGTGAAGACAGTGATTAAGTACAGGGTGCATAGTACAGAGTGATGTGATATTGAATAATGTACAAGGCTTGGATGTAAAATGTAAAAGGGTTAAATGTAAAATGTTTTAAAGGCTTAAAGGCTTGAATCTTTTACCAAACAATGTACCTGTCTTTGTAAGATGACATTGTTAAATGTGTTGTACTTATTTGAGTAATAAAGGATAATCATAAATACCTGGTTAAAATTAGACGATCCTGCATTTTTAATTTTTTGAATTCTTACATGTTTGCCATCTACTGAACCAATGCAGTTTGGCAAACTCCAAAGTTCCAGATAGCGTTCTGCTTTGCACTTCCACATATCTTCATCAGGAACTGACATGTACTGTGAGTACTTGTATGATAAATTAGAAAAAGTAGCTTATAAATATTATTGAGAAACGTGAAATTCAATTAACAAAAATTAACGAGCTTGGTTCAAATTAAAATTTTCGAAGGACCAAGTAAAATTACCAGCCGAATTACCAAATGTCATTATACATGCTCATGAAATTAAACAATAAAAAATAGAGAGTCAATGGCCATGAAAACCCTCATAGCGGAGCAGGCTGTCGGGGAACACCATGGCCGCCATGCTGTAGGAAGAACGCCATCATCGCCAAGAAAGCTGGAACTGCTGGGCCCAGGAAAGTTCGCCACTTTGGTCCAGGGAATTTCGTCACAGTTAGTGGAGCAAACAAATGACTCGCAAAACTTTGACCAGAGAGAAATCGGCCCTGTGCAAACTTCTACTGTTGAATCAGACCAATTCTTAGGAAACTTGGCTCTGGAATTCCAATACGACCAAAAAGCACAAGAGTCGCTTGTCAGTCTATCAAAAAACCAGAAACACCACAAATACAACAAATCGCTAGTAGAGAGGTATATGAAATTGACACAAGTTTGCATTGTGCTTGTAATTTTGGAGGCCCAACAGAAAAGTTATCAAAGCATTCTGAGTTTTTTGACCAACCAAAAGACCACCAACACATAGATATGTCTCAACAGAAACTTCTAGAAACATTATCAGTTGACTCTAAGTTATCCGGAAAAAGTAATTTATTAAAATTATTGAGAAATGTGAAATTCAATTGACAAAATTAACGAGCTTGGTTCAAATTAAAATGTTCGAAGGACCAGGTAAAACTACCAGTGAAATTAACTAATGTCATTAAAAATGTTCATGAAATTCATCAATAGACAATAGAGTCACTGACCATGAAAATCCTCATAACGGAGCATCCTGTCGGGGAAGGGCATGGCTGCCATGCTGGAGGAGGGACGCCATCGTCGCCAAGAACACTGGAACTGCTGGGCCCAGGAAAGTTCGCCAATTTGGTCCAGGGAATTTCTTTCTTGGAAAGAGTCGCACGCACACAAATTATTATAAAAAAGGAGAGCTCTCGTACAGTCACTATCTTTGTACGCTGTTGCCCGAGTTGCCCGACACGCACAGGACACAAGCTTCACTACACACTTGGATGAGCAGAGACACTATATACAGAGAAAAAGAAAGTTACACTCACAAAATATTTAAAATCAATAATGGGACGGGAATTTAATAAGCCAGAAATGGCGAGGTATAAAGATACTCGCCTGCGGCTCGATGGGGGCTCCGCCCCCATGCCCCCTCAGGGTTTTGCCCAGAAATTCGTTAATTGTTGTTTAAGTCGCATATAATGAACAGATTACATATGAATATAAGAGTTTGTAAATGAGCAAAATAGCAAAATAAATGAGTTTGTAAGTTTATTTATAACATAAATTAACTCCCACGACTGCAGAAATAACCTAAATTTGAACTTGTGCAACTAACTCAATCTAAGGAATGAAAATATATTTGCCTACGGCTCGTTTTCAGAGACTCTTTCCCCAAACCTATTTCCCTAATTCCCCCGAATTCTATAAAGGTTAATGGAGTTGTGAATAAATTTTGTATGTAGGTATTGTATAAGTATTTACTTAAAATTATAAAATTCATATAAATAAATATATGAAAAAATTAAATGGATAAACTGCATAAAAATGTGCAGTAGATCATCGAAAGCAATGAAAAATTCCATTAAAACAAAATAATTGAAAATCTTAACAAAGTGGATAAAACTTGCCAAAAACCCCTTTTATTTACAAAAATACTATTCAGTTACTTTCCTTCAATTAGTTGCGTTGAAATTCCAGGGAATAACATAACGATCCAGTAATATTGAACATACAATGATAAATACATTATGTAATATTGGCATTCATTACAATTCCTTCATTTCAGTTTTTAATGATGTAAAACTTTAAATTTACCTAATTTCCTAAAAAATTACTGTCAAGGCAAATAAAAAAACTTCAAGTTTCTAAATACAATAATACAGTAGTTACTAACAAAAGTAGGTTAAATAATGGTTAAAATATTAAAGTTACCATACACATCAAAGGACGTATGTTTTAGCCGTAGGACCAGGTCAGTAAGTAACAATAAAAGTAAAACAATCAGTTGCTTGATATAGCAATTCGTTCCGACTTACTTTCAATAGAAGAATACGTGATATTGAAAATCATCATGATAATTTTTAAGTTTGATAATTTAATTGATATTGGTACTGTGCAAGATATGTCTATGTGCAAAGTTGAGGTTCTGAGTAAAATATTATAGTAGTTGTAAAATTACGTCTACATGGGATAAAATTCCCCGCAAAAATAAATAAACATTTAATTATGTTTAATTGTGTGGACTGGGGGGCAAAAATTCATAGCACCAAACTTGTAGTAACTTGAAAGATGTTCGCGAGGATTGCCACAGATGTTATAATTTGGCCGCTAGAGTAGAAAAAAAATAATGTCATATTTATTTTGGGTAAAAATGTTTGGTCGCTAAATTTTGAAATCAGATAGTTTCCTGGGCCGGGAAATAAAAAAGCTTTTCTATTTTAAATGAAAATACTGTACTGCCACCTTTTTAAATTAAACATTAATTTATTACGCACTAAAAGATAAATCAATTATGTTCGCCGAACAAAGTTCTTCCGAACTTTTGTTTGTTTGTTGCTAACCGTTTAGTATGTAAGAACTTTTGTTTGTTTGTTGCTAACCGTTTAGTATGTAAATCATATGGCCGGTTAATTGTTCGTTAATAATGTTTGTTGATTTTTGTGTTCGCCGAACAAGTTCGCCACGAATGTTCGGCCAGTGCGGACGCGGCTTAATGAGTTCGTTAGAAATTAAGTGCCATCCCAAATAAAGAACCAATTTTTGGGAGGACTATCGTGCAAATATGATACTGTCTTACCGGGTGTCCCATACCAACCTTGCACCTCTTTTAAAATTGTACAAAAAAAAAACAAATTGTGCCGTTGTAGGTAAACACATTTTGCTCTGTTGATTGACACTGATTTCAATACAGAGGGGACCAGACGTAATTTTGAAGCAACTTTAAAATTTAATATTTTAAACCCTAATCATACTGATTTAGAATAATAAATAGCATGACATTATTTTTTTTTAACTGGGGAAAATTTAACACATATTATGTCTGAACATTTTACATATAACAGAACTTACCAAACATGTAAATGTCTAAGAACCTCATTTGAAATAATATACCATCATAAAACATCAATTATCACGTGATTAGTTTTACTAAACATTTAAATACATGTTCATTAATCTCCGTCATGATGTAAATTTAATAAAAAAACTTTTTGGACCAAACTGACAATTTTTGTTGGAAACGTATTTAAAAGAGTCTAAGACATTTTTGTGCCGAGACATTTTTGCTTAACCTAAAATGCTCAGAGAAGAATGAGGAAAATCTAAATTTCAACCTCAAATATTCAATAAACTGCTAAAATTACACGTACAAGATCAAATTGTAAAGTTTTC
Source organism: Neoaliturus tenellus (assembly GCA_030545055.2). Taxonomy (NCBI): domain Eukaryota; kingdom Metazoa; phylum Arthropoda; class Insecta; order Hemiptera; family Cicadellidae; genus Neoaliturus; species Neoaliturus tenellus. The sequence goes on along the minus strand of CM061531.1, from coordinate 134,323,607 downwards.
TTAAAAACCGTGTAAAACTAAAAAAAATTATTTAAAGTGAGAGTTTGTATTTGACATCAGTGACTTCCGGTCTGGAGAGGTCATTTCAGATACACCCTGTACATTGAAATTACTCTCGGTGGATAGACCGCTTTACCTATAAAGGCACAATTGGTTAATGTTATAAAATTTCTTAAAAAGAGTGTTTCGGTAATCCGCGACTCCCAGTATGTTGGCAATTTTCTCAATAATACAGGTCGGTAAGTTTAGTTCTCGCTTGGGAATCACTCTGTAGTAAGTAATATATAGGAGATCTACTTTATCGTTTTTGACGAATTTCTGATACCCCGATGAGTGAGTCAGTCAGTTACACATTCGGGAGTATATAATGTAGAACAAATAGAAAATGCCAAAGTGGGCGAAAACTGAGCTACGGTTAATTAATGACCGTGCCGGAAAAGGATAATTTCACTAGCTCTAAAAGAGGCTTGAGACAAACAGACGCACTATCCGAGCCCCGGAGGGGACGGGAACTGAACACACATCCGTCTCGATCGAGGAATGATCCTCGCCTGTTGCGCATGCGCGAGTAACATGTTGCGTGGAACTGTTACAAACGCATCAGGAACAGTTGCGACGAGGAGCATTCCTCTAGAGATGCAACTAAGAGCATTCCTCCGTTACCGTTTCTTGCTTCTAACTTACGATTCTTTTACACGGACTACCCTTCTACTACCATACTGACCCATAACTTGAGGTGTTGTGTTTTACTACATACCTTTTACCTCCCACGTCGTCCTTTGGGACCCCTCTCTGGGCTATAGGACCAGGGACCAGTCATATCTTTGTCTTGTATATATTGGTTGTGAAGAGTGGTGGCATTAAACAGTAACTTATAATCTGGTAGAGAGTAAAAACTCTTTTCAATAAGATTTTTTTTTTTAGATAAATTTTTAACTTGTCAGGTATTTTTACAAAAGATTTCTTGAATAACTGGGTATTTTTTTAATTGTTTAAGTTCAATGTAATCAGGTTTCTCCTCAAAAATTGCTCCACTGTAATATTAGACTATTTATATGAATTTTATCTGGAAAAATAGGTAATAAACATAGGGCCTACCTATGTTTAACAAGTACTTTTTTTAAGTTAACGGAGTCACAATAATTTAGTAAGCTAACTGTGCTTGATGCTGTAACTTACATAAGCTTATTTATTCTACCCAGTTACAAGAACATTTATTGTATTATTTACCTTGTATGTTGCCTTTTGTTCTTGCAGATGATACATCGGAAACATTTAATCATCTGCAAGAACAAAAGGCAACATACAAGGTAAATTACATAAGCTGTGAAAAATTAGCATAGGCCTAGGCCGAGTAAAGGCTTCAAGATTATAAAATAGCTCTGCGAGAGAAATAATAAATTTGTTGTGACGCAGTTTTACACATTCTATTCTAATTTAACCTTGCAATTTAAGGAGTGGTCACCATGATTACTTTTACAATAGTACTGAATAAAATTAAACTAGAGTGAGCCGAAATGAGAAATTAATTGTAAGCACGTAGCACAGGAGAAAGGGCGTTCACAGAGATAGCGATGTCAGGGAACAGGAAGCCAGGAATACCTGTTTCAATCATTAAGAGCAGTGAGTGGCACTGGCACACAAGACAAGACCAGTAACAGGGACGGAGGAATGCTACTCGTTGCAACTGCTCCTGCTGCGTTTGTAACAGTTCCACGCAACAAGTTACTCGCGCATGCGCAATAGCATGCAATAGGCAAGGATTATTCCTCGATCGAGACGGATGTCTGAACACACGGTCAAACGGAACTCAACTGGTGGATGGTTCAGTGACCAATCAGAATTGAGGAATCAGTAATTTTCCGTTTGGACGGTGTTAGGAGTACATCCGGCGGACAACCCATTATCTCTGCCTCTCTCGCTCTGCTTGCCGCCAATATTTGAAATTACAATTCAACTTGTAGCCAAGTACAACACAACTTACAACAACAACTTAAAATAAGTACTTAACACTAATACTACTAAGCTACTTAAATTACTACTTTCTATTGGGGAGAGAAAGTATTTGTGTTCTGTGTAAAAACACTGAATTTTATTTTTTAAACTTGTAGTTAAAGCATTGGTTTTGAAACAGGTGTTAAATACAAAAAGGACAGTCGGTTTTTAGTGTAAATCGAAATCATGTTCACAACGATACTATAAGAATGGTGAACTGAAAACCTAATTGCTAGACTTAGTCAATTTAATATAGTTAAATTGTTACGCTTAATAATGTTGTATACCGGTACTTGAAGTAGTATTTCTTTCATTAGAATTTGCTTTTTGTTTAACTACTTTCTACTAAACTACTACTACCACTAAACTACTGAACTACTTAAACTACTACTGTCTCTTGGGGAGAGAAAGTATCATCTTGGCTTGTAACCACGGGAATGAATACAAAAACAAAAATGTTAAAATAAAACTTTGAAAATTCTCACAATGTAAAAATGTCCCTATTTTTGGTTAAAATCTAGTATTTTAGAAAACTGGTTATTTTATATATTTATTCAATAATGTGGTTAAAATGTTTTCGGATTTAAAAACTTTTAAAAGATGATTTACGGAATATCTATACTGTTAATTATTTGGGTTAAAAACTCCCCCATTTCTAGTCCAGTCAATCTGTGCTTTTTAGGGGAAAAAATTAGTAAAAGTTTGTTTTTTTCCCCAGTCGATTACTACCATCGAGACAAGTCTCCAGCCAAAAGTCCCCACCCCTACCCCCCTTGCGTTTTCCCCCACCCCTCCTTAAAGATTGAAGCTATTTTCAATGCAGAGTTACAGTAAATGTAATATATTTCCGAAACTAATTAAGATAAATTCACATATTTAGTATTTTCTGATTCTTTGAAAGATTTGCTACAGTAAACATTATTATGGTATATATGCTATCTTAAAGAAAAATATGCTTTTTTAACTGTTTTTTTTTTTCAAAAATTAGAATTTTTTTATTAAAAAATTTGGAAACTTGATATTAAGACCCTACAATTGTACAATTAGAACACATTAGGCATTGCCAATCGCTTAATTTATTTTTAAGCTTTAAAATAATATATAGTTTTACCATATTTTATGAAATTATCTGTCCGCACAACGCGTTTGTTGCAAGATTAACATGTTTGTCTGAAACTCTTATATCCTTGCAGTCAATCTAACACATGACACAATCAATTAGGGAAAATTTATGTAAAATTATGATTATTTTTCTATCAAATATTAATAAATAGGCAAGTCTTCAACCGAAATTTCAGATCCCTAACCCTTTCTCTCCTTACTTTAAATTCAACCTTAATTTAGAATATAATTTTTTCGTGTAGTGAGTCAAATAAACGATTCCTTATCTAATACCAAATAGGGTAAATTATTATATAATTACTTTTTGGAATCCTTAAAAATCCCTGAAAACATAGTTAACATCCAAATATTTAATATCTTGAATACTTTTATGTAATTTTTCACTTTACATAAGTTTTTTTTTTAAACAGTGTTAAAAGAATAAAAAACACACACTATTCTGAGTAATGTTATAAAAATCCAACAAATGTGATCGAAAGTGATTAAAAATGTATTTTTAACTTTTAAGCTTCTAATAAACTTTAATAATATATGTATTAGCAAGTAATTTTCTCCAATGGTTTTCGAGAATATACAGTATAGATGTAAGAGATGTGTTTAAATTTCCCTCCACGGCTTTTTATATTTATTTAAACTTAGTTGTAGTTTTAGTCAGTTGGCTAACCTGCTACTTTTTTATCAGGTGTTTAATTTCTAACAATACCGCTGTCAGCTGTTTATAATTTCAAAATAGTTAATTTTGATTGTATAATGTCTCAACAAAACTATGTGATATACTGTGTGTACGACGTGGATTCCTGGTTTTTGCTTTGTCCATCAGTTTTTATTATTATTTTTTTGTGTTGTGTATCTGAGGGTTTATTTACATCGTACAGCGAATAATTTTCCATGAAGCTAAATGAGTGGTGAAGCGTATTTTCCAGAACACTGTGTGATTTGCAGTAAACAATTGTCGGTAGGTGATACCGTTAGTGTAACTTCAAAGGGGATTACCAATTTAATTGAATCTAGGATAAAAAGGAATGATGGTTTACATCTTAAATTCTATGGTTTGCAAAATATTATTTTACACAAACAATGCCGCAAATCATACACGCGAAAAACCTCCATAAGAGCTTATTTAGCTTGTTCTTTGACAAAAGAATCCTTATCCAGTGATAATACTAGTACAAATTGTAGTAAAGATAATGTATCTAGTTTTAATTTTAAGGATCATTGTCTATTTTGTGATACACGAGCGGTGTTTAGCTCTAAGAGTCCATCACATTATAAGAACAGTATACATATAGTAAATAGTTTTAATACTCAAAAAAGCTTACTGAATCACGTGCAGAAGAGAAATGATGAATGGGGTAATATTGTAAGGCTAAGGATTGAGAGGGCTGGAGACTTAGTCAAAGCCAGAGGACGTTACCACAGGAGCTGCTACTGTAACTTTTTCAAAACCCCATCTGCACGTAGGAATATCGGTAGACCTCCTGATGAAGAGTTGAAGGAGGGATTTATGAAAGTGTGCAGTTTCATTGAAAATAGTGATGATTGTCAGCATACAGTGTCAGATTTAGAACAATTAATGAAAGATTTCGTGGGGAACGACCAAATATATGAGACAAAACACTTCAAGTCATTATTGAAAAGTCATTTTGGTGACAAATTAATAATAACAAATTTTAAGAAAAAATCTTCCATAGTTTTTCTAAAAGAAAGAGCAGACGAAGTGTTAACCGAGTCATGGTATTCTCGTAAAAAGAAAATCCTGAAGACGAAGCTAAGATAATTGTTACTACTGCTGCAGCTTTAATAAGAGAATCAATTCAAGGCACAGTTTATGATACTTCATCTTACCACAGCGCTGATGATATCAGGTCAGGTGGTGAAAATTTAATTCCAGAACTACTGAAATTATTTACAAACGAGTTGACTAAAAGAAGAAGGAAAGTTTCAGACGAGAGCCAAGACATTACAAGAAAAAGGTTGATGATAAACCATATGATACTTAAAATGTGTAGACCGCGTACATTTACATCGCCTATCCTTTCTGCTCTAGGTCTATACTTATCTAGACAGTATGGCTCCAAAAACCTAATTGAAATTTGTTCTGCTCTTAGAGTTTCCGCGTCGTATTATGAAACTGAAGTTTACTTACAATCTCTTCTTAAAGCTGGTCGCCCTTCCTTAGATGAGGGTACATTTTTTCAATTTGTATTTGACAATATTGACATTAATATGGGAACTCTAGACGGAAAAGATACCTTTCATGCTCTTGGCGGTATTCAGTGTATAACCCCCAAATCAGCAGTTTCCACCCTTGTACGAGTTTCCCGAGTAAAGTCTTTTGATCTCGAAGGCTCATTTAGTATTCCTGTTTTGCTATATTGCCAAAGAACAAAAAGTGGATTGAAAAATGGAATAATAAAGAACCTCTCACATGATATTCCTTCTCAAGAAATTGTTTCTAGCCGTAACCTTATGTGGCTAAGTGAATATGCTCTAAATCCAGTACTCCTACCCGGGTGGACAGGCTACATGCACAAATGCATTGATAGCAGAAAAGAGTATGAAAAATCTTACATACTAGCTTTGCCATTCATAAACATTGATCCAGGAAATCCAACGGCAATCTTTTCAGCTATCAGTTTTGCAGCTGAACAAAGCAAGATGTCAAAGCAACCATGTATTGTGACATTTGATCAACCATTATTTCTGAAAGCATTTGACATAGTTAAAAGTGCAACCCCAGGCAGCAACATATCTAAGGTAAATATAGTCTATTAGAGTAATTTAAAGTATTCATAGAATTACTAATAATGTTTGTGGTAATATGTGTAGTATATTTTTTTATATTACGGTTTTAAAATTTACTTCACAATTTAAACACCATCGCCCCCCTTTTTAATGTTATTGTATCAATGAATAGTATTAAATGTTAAAAGGAATACTACTTTTTTGTTTGTTTACTTTATTTATAATAAATTTCTCTCTTTCTTTTAAAGGTCATTATTAGGCTCGGAGGATTTCATCTTCTCATGAGTTTCATGGGCTGTATGGGAAAGTTTATGGAAGGAAGTGGAATTGAGGACATGTGGTCTACAGTCTATGGCAAAGCCACATTCAGTCATCTTTTATCGGGTCATGCTTACGCAAGAGCTGTGCGAGCACACATCATGACGCAGGCAGCGTTGATGGTAGTTCTTTTAGAGGAGTCACCATCTTTGAAAATGACTATAGAGAATGAACTAAAAGATATTTTTAGGCAAATAATAGATGACGAAGACACAATTGAGAATGCTACTGAAACAAGGATTTTCAAAAAAATCAAGCAAGAATTTGAATGTAAATGTAAAGATCTAATGCAAAGCAGTAGAACTGCAAACTTGTGGTTGCAAGAGTTCCACTTAATTAATCTCGTTCAAGATTTTATCCTTGCAGAGAGGGTTGGCGATTGGCAATTGCACATTGAGACAGTTAGACAAATGTTGCCATATTTTCATGCTGCTGGTCACTTGCCATATGCAAAATCAGCTCACATCTATGTTCAGCAACTTTTAAATATTGAATCAATCATGGACAAGGATGACTTTGAAAAATTTGTCAACAAAAGCTTTTTCACGGTGAGAAGAACTGATGGATTCTTCAGTGGAAACTGGACTGACATGACAATCGAACAAACCCTTATGAGATCTTCAAAAGCTATCGGTGGGCTCACCCATGGACGGGGGTTGAGCGAAAGAACACTAACAAAATTCATTGCATGCGCCCCCGGATTTCTAGAAATTAGTGAGGCATTTGAGGAATTTTCTGGATGTTTAACAACATTTAATGAACAGCACACTGAGTTGAGATCTGGTAGAATAGAGAGGGATTTGCAAGATGTAAACAAATTTGTTGACTGGCTCCATAATCATAATCCTTTTCTCCAAGGTAGTGATTTAGTTTCACTGACTTCTGGTTTGGTTGTCACAGACTATGGCGTTAATTGTGATCAAGCACGAGAGATAGGACTTAGGAAAGGTAACAATTTTGCTGAGGTAAAACTTAAAAGGAACAGCAGAGTGAAGAATGTCTCTTCGGTATTAACTGGATTAAAAATTAAAACCCAAGAAGTTCCAATAGATCCTGATCAATTATTCAACAGAGTAATTTGTTTTTCTCAAGGAACTAACAATCTAAAACATTATTTCAATTACGAGCTTAGCCCCTACCCACCTGCTCTATTTGAAAACGATAAGATGTTGAGAAAGGGAACAAAATCAAGCATAATGAAGATTTTTGACGAATGGTCTGTAGATGAACATGAATTAGAAGTCTTACTATCAAAGGTAAACATTTTAATTACATTTTTCTGTTTAATTAGTTTTCATTTAACACATAATTCCTATTAATAAATACGATATCACCATTTATATTTAAAACAAGATAGATCTGTGGCTTTTGTTACTTCTAATAATAATTTGAAAGTTAATGTTATTTTCGTAAAACATGTTGCCAATCAAATGACTCTTATGTCAACTGTTCTTTTTCACTATTAAATACTACAGTATAAATATATTTACTAATTTTATATTTACATATATTTTTCTAGGTGTACGTAATAGATGGAGGTTATCTGCTACACAGTATTGTTTGGCCTCAAAAGATTACTTTTGGTGAAATAGTAAAGAAGTACACTGATCACGTTTTAAACAAGTATGGAAAAAATTGTTATGTAGTTTTCGATGGATATCCAGACCACCCAACAACCAAAGGGCTTGAACAACTGAGAAGAGGAAGCAAAAACACACTTCAGATTAATTTCACAGATGACATGGGGTGCACAGTAAATCAAAATGACTTCTTGGCAAATAAAAGAAACAAGCAGAAACTTATTGATCTTCTAGTTAATAGTTTGGAATTGAAAAACATCTCAACATTAGTAGCTGAGGAAGATGCTGATGTTGCAATCGTAGAAAAAGCCCTTGAAATCTCTAAAGGTGACTGTGAAAAACAAGTTATAACAGTAAGCCAGGACACGGATGTTTTTATCTTGCTTGTTGGACTAACTGGTGTTGAAAGTGATCGGATCTATCTTCATAAACCCTGTGGGTTTAAGAGTAAAACTTTTCAAGTTAGCAAAATTCATCACAAAATTGGCGATATGAAGAAATATTTGCTGTTGGTACATGCTATCACTGGCTGCGATACAACATCGTCAGTCTATGGAAAAGGGAAAACCAAGTGAAGAATGCCAAGAGTTGAAAAGAATGGCATTATTGTTTTACGATAGTAAAATTGACAAAGACAAACTAAAAGAGGCAGGAGAAAACACAATTAAGAAGATGTATGGTTGTTCTAAAGGTAAAAGTTTGAATGAAAGCCGATACCACGCTTATATGAAGGCTGTAGCTAGAATGACATTGAAATCTGCATTTAACAAAGCATCTCTTCCTCCAACATCTGGTGCAGCTGAGCAGCATATTTATAGAGTATATTACCAGGTAATTAAAAATTATTGAATTTTAAATATTATATATACATATACACACACGCACACATACGTATATATTTTCTTATATTTATAAAATTAGTTAAAAGTAATAGCATTACAACCTATTTATTTATATTGTATATCATAGTAGACATTTATTCCGTATTACTGTACTTGCTAGGTTCAGAAGTGGCTTGGGAACAAAGATATAAGTGCGACAGAATGGGGTTGGACCAATGAAAATAATATGCTTCTTCCAATACATTCAAGCGAACCACCGGCACCTGAAGAGGTTTTGAATCTGGTATCTTGCAATTGCAAAGTGGTTTGCAAGAGTAATTGCAAATGTGTTAGAGCATCCATGAATATCACCGAAATGTGTGGAAGTTGTGGAGGATCTTGTAACAATGTTACAGTACTACAAGATGATGAAAATTAGGTAACGTACATGAAAACAGATTAAGTATTGACTTATTTATCATCCTACTTATTCATCCTGTATATATCACTTTTCTAATAAATCTGTATACAAAAGGGTCGAATCTCTAAACATTACCCTCTTCATAACAATTTATTTTTCTGTTTTAATATTTTATATTATGTATAGGGCCTACTGTTTAAAGCAAGTAGTCTCACAGTCTTTTTTTTTATATTTATAACAGCTTCTGAAATACATATATCTATGCCGTATTTAACTCTTATGAAATGGATAATTGTTATTTAATAGGGAATTTCGCAGTGTGACTATGGGGGCAGAGGATTTTAGTCCGAGACTCTTGTTTAAATAATCTTACATGTTATTCGAAATTAATATAAAATCATAATTATTCTTTATATCCTTAGTGTAATGTTCCACAACAAGGTTGCCGCAAAAACAACTATTAATTTAATACTGTATTTTTTTACGATTTTAGGGGTTATGGGGAGGAACGCTAGAGGGTGGAGGTACGTAGAGGGACTTTTGACTAGAGACTACTTGGTCACTAAGATAGTATGCTATGAGAGAAAAATCATTGTTATTGTAAACGTTTTCCATATAGGTAGTGTCACTTAACAAAAAGCCTGCAAAATGTTGCCTCGTAGACTAAAATTGCTTAAAAGCCTCTTTTTCTGAGGAACAGTGATAGAATGTTAGGTGCTATAATATATATCTTTTAAAGTGTTTTTACAGCACAAAATAAAAATAAATCGTTGTCTTTCACGTAAAAATTTATTTAATGGCCTTTTTTAGCCATTCTTTTTAATTTTAATTGATAATATTTCTTTAAAACCATTTATTTTTACATTTGATTGCATAAACCATATTTTTCTTAAATATATCACATGGAATCTAAATACATTTACTGTAGCAAATTTTTCACAAAATCTGAAAATAATAAATATAAGGAGTTATCTCATATGGGTTTAAAACTATTGTAGATTTACTACGACTTTGCATTAAAATTCAGATTCGAACTTTAAGGGGGGTGGGGGGGGGGAACGCAAGAGGTAGGGGTAGAGACTTTTGGCTAGAGATTAGTTTCTAAGGTTCTATGAGAAGAAATCATTGTTATAGTAAAAGTTTTCCATGTAGGTAGTGCCTCTTAACACGTAGCCTCCAATATGTTGCCTTGTAGACTGAAACGCTCTAATTGCATATAAGCCTCTTTTTCTGAGGAACTATGATATGATGTTAGGTGATATAATATATCAGTTTAAAGTGTTTTTACAGCTCAAAAAATTTTAATCGTTATCATTCACTTAAAAATGTATTTGATGGCACTTTTAAGCCATTCTTTTTAGTTTTATGTTAGTTTATTTTCTTCAAAACCATTTATTTTTACAATTAATTGCTTAAATCATTTTTCTCTTAAATATATCACATGGGAGCTAAATACATTTATTATAGCAAATTTTCCACGGAATCTGAAAATATTAAATATAAAGAGTTATCTCCTATGGTTTTGAAACTATGGTAAATTTACTAAAACTTTGCATTCAAATTTAACTTCAAACTTTAAGGGGGGGTGGGGGAAAACGCAAGGGGGGTAGGGGTGGGGACTTTTGGCTGGAGACATGTCTTGATGTTAGTAGTAATCGATTAGGGGCAAAATCAAACTTTTACTAATTTTTTCCTCTATCGACTATTTTTGAGCACAGGTTGACTGGACTATTCCTCGGGCGACGATGGTAGCTGGGATGGGTTGTCTGTTAGGTTAATTATTTTCGCTTGGTTGTTTGACGGGGGAGTCAATAGGCGGTTTGGTAGTGAAGTCAATGGGCGGACTGGCAAGGGGGTCAAAGGGTGGACTGGCAGGGGGGTCAAAGGGCGGACAGGGTTGGTTGGTGTTTGTAATGGTGGTAACTATTGTCAATAGAAGATGAAGATGTTGATGGGCGGGACTGGGTTTCTAGTGATGGTGGGTGTCGGATGTTCTCAATGATGGAAGGTACCTCCTCTAGTAAGATCGAGTTTTCTTCGGCTGTTGCTATATCTAAAACATAAATAAAAACAAATTAAAACTAAGATATTAACTATTCATAATTAATTTTTTGTGTATTAATTTTTTTCATATAGAATGGAACAAAATAATAATTAACTGTTTTTGTTCTGTGTAAAAACACTGAATTTTATATTAGAAACTTGTAGTTAAAACGTTGGTTTTCAAACAGATGTTAAATACAAAAAGGACAGTTGGGTTTTAGTGTAAATCTAAATCGTGGTTACAATGATACTATACGAAAGGTGAACTGAAAACCTACGGTTTAGACTTGGTCAATTTTGTTATGCTTTATAATGTTGTATGCCGGTTCTTAAAGTAGTATTTCTTATATAAGAACTTGCTTTTTGTTAACACCACAATTTTGTTTAATCATTAAGTGTAAAAGAAATGTTTATAACAACGTGGTTTCTTGAGAATTTGTTAACTAACATTTGAATACTCACATTGATTGCAAAAGTAAACCCAATAAAAAAATTGATTAAAAACGTTAGTTGATTTTGTAACAAATAACGCTATACACATTACACAAACGAATAATCTCGATTAGTAACTTTCGCTTATATGTTTTTAATACAAGATGGTTTACACTGGATTAAACATAGCATTAGGTTTCAAAAAAGTGCTTTTAATGTTAAGGTAATGTACAAAATGTATTGAGTAACATCAACTGTTTGATTCGAAAATTAAAATTATAAAGGAAACATTATGAATACTACTAATAGAGTTTAGATTTTAAAATATAAAGAATAAGTTATTTACTTACAGCTGAAAGTCTTGTCTGGAAACATTTCTACAATACTAGAAAGAGTAACACAAAGATTGTTAAAATCGCTGTCAAAGAAATACACTTTTAGAGCCGGCATAGTAAATGAATTGGGTCTGAGTCTAAACCAACCTAGGGTCCAGTTTTACAGCAGTACGTCCGACCGTTACGGGTTTTTTCATAAGTAGGAGGGGATACACAGGACAGACTTAAAGAACGAAATAACATTTAACTATAATTCATGCATTATTATCTAACTCAAATGTCTGAAATTTGGTGGAGTACGACTAAATAAAAAGTACATAATTTCCTTAAAAAGAAATACTTAAATATCTGTCTCTACAAACATGTTTGAAATTTTATCAATACAAAATATATGAATGATAAATTACAATGGCTTTTCATTTATCTGATGTTCACTTTTGGAACTTAAAAAATTGAGATTGTAACAAACATATTCCACCAAACAGAAAGAGTAAGTGGAGTTTTTTTTTTTTTTTTTTTTTTTTTTTTTTTTAAGTGTTACTATGTATTAAAGTCTCTTGCGTGTTCACAGAGTTTAAGTATAGACGGATAATTCTACAGAAAATGAACATCTTATTCAGGGGTCACCAATCAGTAATGTCACCGTTAGATGCCTAGTTTTACTTTCCAAAACAGCTTCAAGATAGAATTAGTGTCTGGACAAATAATGGTGCTAGTAGGTCAAGTCAACAGCGGATGCAGGTGCGAGAGGATCTAGACAGCTACAAAAAACTGGTGCTTATAGTAGGGTAAGTGCATAGCGGTAACAGAATGCTGGGGCAAAGGTTTAAGCAGCTACAAAAACATCCACTATATGTAGAGATCAAAGATTAATCGCTCGGCCGGTTGGGATCCTAATTGACTAGAACACAGCACCGCGCAGCCCGCCGTCTGGCCCACGAAAGTCCACGAAAGAGTCCACACACGGTGCCACTCATTGCGCGGTAATCCACTCGCCCAGCCGGGCCACTAAAACATTATTCAGTGAGTACACCGCCGAGTAGACGATGATGCGGCGGGCCCACTACAACATTCCTTGCAAGCAGCCGCGGCCACAGCGATTCGGTAACAGTGTGGTGAAGGTGGGGTGGAGGGAGAAATCGATGTGGCCATATTATTGTACTTATAAGAAATGAGGCCTGATGAAATCGATATAACCCTCTGTTTTGTTAGTTATTTTTATGTTTTGTTAACTTAATTATCACTAGAAAATAAATGTTGAATGTGTTGTAATACTGCCCTAAGTATTCATATATGTGTGTTTTTTTAATTTTTTTTATTACAAACATATTATTTTTTCCACATCTCTATATATTGTTCGCTTTATTTGAAACTCACTTACACTATATTTGGAAATTTGCTTAGAGTGCAGGATTGCTGCGGCGGGATATTTCAAAATAGAATGGACTATCCGCACATGGTGTATGATTGTACTTTAATAAAAATGTTTGGTTACTATGCAGTTATTTTACGGTGGATTAGTGCAATGCCAGGCACATCACTTGTATCTTAGACCATAGAACGTTTTGTAGAGACTGCCAACAAATCCTCAGAGCAACATGTGCAGTTAACAAAAGCTTGGCTAGAGCGAGACAGTTCTGACACTACTAAATTTACAAACTGGTTAAAAACGTTCTCCTTTCAACAGGCAAGATAATCTACTTGTGTCTCTATCTTCAGGAGTTATTGCAAATAAAAAAAGTGGATTGTGATGCTGCGGTAAAAGTAGGAGAAGCTGCCGTCAAGAATATGACTGGGAAAACATTCCTTAATGTAAATATAAATCGCAAAGACAAAGTTTATACTTAAACGGCGATGGGTAAACTGTGCTAGTTGGAGAAGATCCGGTGGTAGTGAACCCTAACCAGCTCTTTCATAGAATTGCTTGTGTAGTGAGGACAGATAAAGAACTTGACGACTGCCTGCGGTTTGAACTTACCCCACAACCACAAGTCTCTTTGACAATAATTCAATGCGAAAAAGCACCAAGTCCAGACTTATACAAGTCCAACTTAATAAAACTTCTCGGTAACCATCTGCTAAAAATGAGCTATTCTGGTCTACATGCCTAAAGTTATGCTGACACACTAATTGTTAACACTGAAGAAGCATGTGTAGGATTTAATGCTGTAGTTGTGGGTGAAGACCCTGACTAATTGGTCCTTATTACAGAACTAGCAAACCCACATAAAGAGGTTTACATGTTGATACCAGGTAGCTCAAACACAGAAGAAACAGTTTTCACCAGCAGAAAAATTCAAGATGGCCTTGGAAATATGAAACACCACATTATGTTCATTCTTGCCATGATGGGATGCGATACAACCTCAGCTCCATATAAGAAGGGACACCTTACTGATGATAGAAAATTGCAAAATGATATTCGACTGCAATCATTAGTCACGAAATTCAACGGCTCTTTTTCATCATAGGATGACATAGCAGTAAATGAAAGTTGACTTTTTCATATAGCAAAAATCTCATTCTAAATTCACCGAGACCTTTTTTCTGGTCATATATGTATTTTACAGCATTTTATATTATTTTTCAATTGAAATATAGTGAAAAATTTGAATCCCAAAAAACGTTTAAAAAACGCATAAAATTTGAATCATATATTAATGTGAGAGTTCTTGACTTGGTTCCATGATGCACAAAAAACTGACATATTAGACAATACATTATATAAGTCATCAATATATTGTTTCAAAGTATCATTTAGTTAATGAAGGTTTTCAATGTTATCTTTTTTTAACTCCACCATATCTTGCTCATTCAAGTCATTGCAGTTAAAAGTATAACTCAGACTTGTATTTCCAGGTGGGGAATTTTTTGTCAAATTTGTGGGGAAAGTGGCGATGGACTAGGCAAGACCATATCCAAGAAGTACGTTTAAACAGTAGACAGTAAACCGCCGAATTATTTATTTATTTATTCAATTTTAACAATGCTACAATACAGCCGAAACCAATTACATTATATTATTAAAACTAGATAACAAAAACATAAAAGAGAGAAGAACATACTAGAGTTTTTTTCTTGTACACTGAGTCCATCAATACTGATGCTGAAGTGAAATAACACAAATTAAATTGATATCATGAAACAAAAAATAAATATTTCAATTAATAACAATTCACAATAAAATTCAGTTTACAACAATAACAATAATATTGCTCTAAAACAGTATAATCTAAAGTTTGATAAATAAACGGTATCAGATAACTGACACATACTTTCTCCCAAGAATTAGAAAAGGTGTTAAAAGCCTCAAAACATTAATGTCTTGATTGCTCAGTCGGATAGCCACCAGGTGAGCAGCACGAGTTTTTGCAAATCCAAATTGAGTTTTTTTAACACATTTTACTCATTAACTTTTGAACGCCCATTTTCCCGGAGATGCGGGTGGTGTCATTTTATTCAGCATTTTAATCTTAATAAACCACAAAATTTTAATCAAAATCGTTAGAGTAGTTTTTGAGAAATTTTGATTTTTTTCACGTTTTTGGGAGGGTTTTGGGGGTAAACTACCCTTAAAAATCAAAAATTCAAAAAAAATGAAAAAAAAAACGCCTGGAATTATCGTGGGTTTGAACCTACATACCAAGTTTCACCAAAATCGGACCATTGGGGAATTCTCCAGCTCTGTTTACATCCAGACACACACACACACACACACACACACACACACACACACACACACGCACAGACAGACATCACTCTGAAAATTACTTTTTTGGTCCCAGAGGGCACCAAAATGGATAAATTTACAAACAATTCAAATCCTAAAATTTTGACGAAACTGATACTTTTTCTATATACACATTTATAGGGGGAAAGGGGGCTCCAAAATAAATGTATGCATCATCAAAGGAATTGGAAATGTTTACGACAGAAAACGTTTAGATAACAGAAAAAAGAATCATTGAAAATGTCAACTGAATGAAGCAAGTTATTGTACAGTCTATACATTGAAATTAACGGTGAAAAATAACCAATATTAGTTCTAGAAAACCGGACAGCAAATAACAGTCTGCTGCGAGAGCCAGGCCGAGGGGCAGAAAAGTCCAAGAGATTGTTGTCATCCAGAGCCTTATTCACCAGCTTATGGAGATACAACAAACTAATTAATTTGCGTCTTTTGAAAAGGCTTGGAATTTAAAGATTTTTAGCACGTCGTTACAAGGAACAAAAACTGAAACACCAAAAGTCTTTAACGGCAGAAAACATATAAATTTTATATCAAAATCTACTTACGTAGTTGCCTGAAGATATCAAAATGTGTTTTTTTCATGTCGGACATGTTTCAGGTTTATTACAACCCATCTTCAGCAGCAAAACTTCCAATTAAACCATTATTAAAATCAAGCCCATACTATTGATGGTTGTCAAAATCTTTAAAATTATAAATAAATAAATACACAGTTGACATGACATAAAACACATAGTTAAAAATACTTGTCAGCACAATTATTATCACAGGCACTGTTCACCGGCCGGTAACCGTTGGCCTACTGATTTTGGAATGGTCCCAAGGTCAAAGATATATCATTGTCCTGGTTACCAATCAGGAGTCTAGATGGTGTTTGGTTTATTGTAATTAGCACACTTGTTATACATTTCAAAAGTAATTCTAATGAAAAAATCTTCGTTCTTGTTCAATAAAATATCTTTACTATATGTAATTACATTATCATAAATAAAATATTCTTCCCAGACCCTAGCTTTTCTTCCGTCATTACATTTTTTTAACACCTTTAAAGAGTTGTCAAAGTTTATTTTGTGGCCATGATTTTCTTTCAAGTGCTGGACAACTTTTGATGAGGGATTATTTTGCTTTACTGCATGTTCTTTAAATCTTTCAGAAAAATTTCTATTTGTATATCCAATGTACTTTTTATCACAAGCCGCTCCTCCGTTGAATTCAATCATGTACATTCATTTAGACTGTGTTTTATTAGTGCATTTCTTGTTATAGCTTAATGAGTTATTTTTAGTAACTTTATAACCCGGAAAAATTGAGGTTTTCTTTAATATTCTGCCAATCTTTTCACTGTGTCTGCATATCCGAGAGGAACATATTTCTTCTTATTATTTTTGTGACTAAGATCTTGATTTAACATTCTGAATTTTGTTTTTCTAATTATATTGTCAACCATGTCAGGTGCATATCCATTATTAAATGCTATTTGTTTAATAATTTTCTTCTCCTTTTTATATTCAGTTGTTGATAGGATATAAGTGAACTGAAACACCAAAAGTCTTTAAAGGCAGAAAACCTATGAATCATGTTTTTAACCATCATCATGAATCATGGTAATAGTCTATTGACCATGGATCTAAATGAAGCTAATTTTTATTGTAGGGGGTAATTAGAATCTCTTGGAATAAGCGGATCAGTTTGTGTAGGTTTTCTAAAAATTCCGTATTTTATTTCCTATTTTGCTTATCTTTATGTCAAGGAAATTAATTATATTATTTTCTTCCACTTCTAACTTAATAGAACTGTGTATACTATTTAGATAGTTAAGCAACATACTGGCTTGTCTCTTTGTACCTTTGTAAACTACAAAACAATCATCGACATATCTCCTGTAAAATACAATTTTCTGGCGATGGGGGTTTTGATCACTAAGTATTTCATTATTTTCAAAACTTTGTAGATATAATACTGCAAGTAAGCCTGATAATTTACCTGCCATAGGTAATCCTTTACGATCTTGGTAAATTTTATTGTTCCATGCAAAATAGTTTTGTTGTGTTATTTCCTCAATCATGAGACCTATATCTTTGATTTCACTATCTGTAAAGTTATTTGACAGCTTTAGATTAGACATTAAAAATTTTATAGCATCTTTTCTTAGAATATTAGCATACATATTATCAACTTCCATAGTTAGAAATATGCTATTTGTCTTGTTTTTTAAAGCCTGTAAATCCTCTATAAAATTAATTGAGTTCTTACAAGTGCAATCAGATTCCATGGTAATATTAGACTTAATCATATTGGCCAGATATTTACTTAGTTTATACGAAGGGGCATCAACACTATTAATTATTAATTAATTAATTACAATACTATCAATTCGGCAAGGGTAATTAATGCTGACAAGTCTAATGCTACAGTGATTGTATACGAAACTGACTTTGATTCTAAGGTACAAGAGTTTTTTTACTAAAAATGGAGTTTTTGAAGTTGACAATAAAACCACTGTTTTTAATAAAAACATTAAACGTTTAACTGACAACAACTGCGGTATACCACCTAATAAAAGAAAAAGTTTATATAACACTAAAGCCAAACCACCACTGTTTAAGCCTTTTAATTAAAACTCATAAGAACGATATGCCAATTAATTGTCTATTAATTCCTCGTGTATGTCATTACAGCACATTTTTTACTTTGAATTTCAGATTGTTTTCACTCCAAGCAACTAGTAAATCAATATCTTGTTGTAACTTATCACAGTGATTTAGGGTCCTGATTCTTCTAAATATTTTGAGATCATCGGCATAAAGAGGTATTTCAAGACTTTTTATTACACAATCTATGATGTCATTAATGAAGATAATGAACAATAAAGGTCCTAAATTTGAACCTTGAGGAACCCCAGATTCGGCAATGAATTCTTTAGAAGAAAACCCCTCGAAGCCGACAAACTTCTTCTTTTCAATAAATATGTTGAGAAAGCTTTAATGTATTGCGAGATAAACCAAAGTAATTTACATTAGACAACAACTTTAAGTGCGATATTTTATCAAATCCTTTCTCAAAATCTGTATATGTAACATCTACTTGAACATAGTTATCTATGGAACGAATGTAAAACTGAGTTAAATTTTAATAAATTGAGCAGTGGCAAATTGTTGGTGCTGGCTCAGTTCAAGGTCACCTGAGGAATGACGTCATCGATGATGTCACCGATGACGTCGCCGCCGATGACGTCACTCACATGACTTCACAGAAATGACATGGCGATGACGTCATCACCCCTGACGTCACCATGATGACGTCATCAATGTCATATAGGTCAAGGTCAAGTGCAAACTCAAATTTTTCCGGCACTTTTACCGTTTCTCGCACTCCACCAACGTTGGGCACAGTACCCGTGACCTTGGAGACGTGGAGTGAATTTTCGACGAGAAACAGCAAAAGTGCCGAGTTAAGTTCGAGTTTGCGACGTGACCCCGCCTAAACAGTCAATGGGTATTCCTCAGGTGACCTTGAACCGGCACAACACCAACAATTTGCCAGTATTGCGAACAACAACAGAGTGCACGACACCGATGCGCACCCTAAGACAGTCGTCGAGCGACTGACCGTCCGACTCCGCGTACCTAACCTATATGAAAAGTGGTGGAGGAATTGCGATGACCTTGGGGACTTAGAACAATTTTGAAGTTTTTCCAATATTTGAATGTAAAGATGACCTTGGGAGCTTGAAGTATTACTCAAAATCTTTCCAAAGTGTGAAAGTTTAACAAAGTTGTCTGTTAAAGACACATCACGGTATATGTAATGCCTAACCTCTCAATTCTTTTATTGATGGTGGCTTTTAGTAGACTATGCATCAATCGTTTTTTGTAGCAGATTTTTTTAAAGATTTTTCCGTACACAGGTAAAGAAGATATTACGCTTTGTAAGAACATTCGATGTGGAGCTTTTAATCCCGAAGAAGAACTTATGCTAATGTTAGAAAGTGTTTTTTCAAGAAGAAGCTTTTCATCAGCATTGTCCAATGTTGAAACGCTATCACACTGTCGTTGTTTACATTGTTCACATTTGAACTTCTTGAATGTCCGATACGCTATGTAGCTGGCATAGTATGCTTGTGAGCAGGATTCCAATGTAACCGGTTCTAGAATCAGGCACTCTGGTGGGTCATATTGGAGTCCCTCGTTGCTGCTTTCATCGGTTGTTGTTTGCTCGTCACTTACCACCATTGGACCTTCTTGTGATGTAAGTTGCTCCGCGACATCTAAAACTGTGGACTGAATGTCAAGAATATCATAGTCAGCGTCATACGACGTTCTTGCTGGAGGCTAAATCATATACTGCAAAGCTAACAGTCGGAGGGCACTTCGGAAGGTTCTTACTGTAGGGTTCCTACTCCAGCCTCCTCGTTGTCGAATGCTTGAAAATAGATTTTTAGATCGGGTCTTGGTTCAATCTTGTTGTAAGTATGTAATTCCCCTTCTCCTTGTCCATGAGCGAAAGCATAGCAGCAATAGTCAGTAGTACACCATCATAGCATTGAGGTCTCTTTACACGTGCGTCAATTTTCTGTAGCTTGCTGAACATTACTGTGGCTTCTTCAAGAAGTTTTACGACGTGAGGGTGGTCTCTGGTAAGTGCACACTTATCTTCATTCGGACTAATCTTTGTTCTGCTGTTGAGGGCAAAAATGGAATTTAGCTTTTCAAGAAAATCAGCAGTCTGAATTGCGGTATCGGTTGTTAATTGTTTGGTGGCCACAGCTGTCCTCAGTTTATCTGCAACATTATGGCTCAAAACTGCCAGTGCCACGTTCATTTTTTCAAATCTGTTCGGCTTAATGTGTACCGGGCTTAATTTCGGGACCGACGAGTATATTCAATAAACTGCTAAAATTACGCGTACAAGATCAAATTGTAAAGTTTTCTTAAAAACCGTGTAAAACTAAAAAAATATTTAAAGTGAGGGTTTGTATTTGACATCAGTGACTTCTGGTCTGGAGAGGTAATTTCAGATACATCCTGTACATTGAAATTACTCTCGGTGGATAGACCGCTTTACCTATAGAGGCACAATTGGTTAATGTTATAAATTTTCTTAAAAAGGGTGTTTCGGTAATCCGCGACTCCCAGTATGTTGGCAATTTTTGTAGTAACCAAGGTATTATTTATGTAGCTTTAACTGTATAATGGTAACGTCCTCGTCCATATTGCTAAATGGCGCACAGAGTTCCTCAAAACGAAGAATCCTGTGAGACACACTATTCTCAGAGCGGGAGTTTACGTACAGACGATCTCCTGAACAGGCGTCTATTTCGGCATTTTTCACTTTGGGGGAGAGCAAATTCTGACCAGGAGTGGGGGTAACGCCGACAGTGTTACCAACACCGCAAATACCACGCACGGTCATCACGGACAATGCTGAAGACCGTATTTACGAATAAGAAAGACGGAGACAAAAGAAATGATACGAAGGTTGTTATTATTAATAATGACTATTTAAAAGACTTAATTAGATAAATAATACACCAATACAACTACGGTACAGCAAATTATTGTAACTTATTATGTAATTTACCTACGTAAACCAATGTAATAGTAAGCTGTAATTGGTATTACGTTTTTAATATGATGTTAAATATTTAAAATATAAGCCTATTTAATTTCAAAAATGTATATTATAAAGAAAAAAATAAATTATTAATTAATTTTAATTAAAACAAGTCAGTGGATTTTTCTACACATTTTGGATAAACGGGTTATCGTTGAAGTACATAACGGATAAGCCAACTGGTAAATAGGCTACTAAGTATTAAATTTTCATATTAAAACGTGTAAAAAAATCAACTTACTGTTTTAATTAAAATTAATTAATAATTTTTTTTCTTTATAATATACATTTTTGAAAAGGCTTATATTTTTAATATTTAACATCATATTAAAAACGCAATACCAATTACAGCTTACTATTACATTTGTTCACGTAGGTAAATTACATAATAAGTTACAATAATTTGCTGCCCTAAAATATTTCAAGGACGTAGACTAATTTGTACAAATCAGACATCTAACAAACTTACATTTTTACACATTACCACATTAATATGTCGTAGTTATATTGCTGTATTATTATCTAATTAAGTCTTTTAAATAGTCATTATCAATAATAACAACCTTCGGTATCATTTCTTTTGTCTACGTCTCTCTTATTCGTAAATACGGTCTTCAGCATTGTCCGTGATGACCGTGCGTGGTATTTGCGGTGTTGGTAACACTGTTGGCGTTACCCCCACTCCTCGTCAGAATTTGCACTCCCCCAAAGTGAAAAATGCCGAAATAGACGCCTGTATCTCCTGATAAGAGGATCTCGTCGATGGCAGATCCAGTAAACGTTCCCCCACAAAGTTCCAAGCCAAAGCAGAGGCTGCACTAGCCATGCACTGAGCATTGTTACTTTCGGGAGGAAAGCGACTGACACCTTAGGGAAAGGAACCAGCAGCAATGCACTGAAACGCCATCCTTAATTTTAACAATCTCACAGGTGATAAGATAACGCAAATGCGCGATATTAACACGGTCGAGATATCCAGTAATGATAGTTGCAATCTCCTATATATCACTTACTACAGAGTAATTCCCAAGCGAGAACTAAACTTACCGACCTGTATTTTTTAGATTGCTTAATCTACTTTACCGACATTTGACGAATTTGTGATACCCCGATGAGTGAGTGAGTCAGTTACACATCCGGGAGTATATAATTTAGATGCCCCATAAGAATAACTTTGTAACGAAATTTTGAAGTCCTGTGGGGCGGAGCCCTGATGGAATTTTGCAAAACCGTTTCTTAGTGAGCGTTTTTGAGCAAAGACGAACGTCCATGCCAAGTTTTAACCCTCTAGGCCTTATAGTTTTGGAGATTCTCTGATACGTGAGTGAGTGGTATTTGACAAATATATAGTAGAATTTATTGTGCTATTTGAATCTATTTAAAAGAGTTTTATTTACATCACTGAACGATATATAGTTCTACTGTCAAGGGAGAAATTAAGGTTGTTCCGTATCGATTTAAGGAGGTGTGGTACATCAAAAAGAGCGTGGATCATTTCTTCTTTGCTGTTAAAGAAATATGGGTTTTGTGCGAAACCCCCAATTGTGATAATGCACTGCGATTCGTGCGGTTTTGATAAAAAACAACAGCTTTCACACAAAGGCCAATCTCTTGCAATTTTGCCACACTATCTTTGATTAAAACTGTCGTTTGATGCACTTTGACCCCACTTCCAGACACGAAGTAGCCGACAGGCATTTTCCATTGGCTGTATAGGCCACGTGCCATAAACACACAGGCTTCTTTTTCCAGTATAGGTGATAGGCAAAAACACCGTATATCCTGGAACCCTTCGATTAGGTCGTATTCAGCTGAATATTTGAGCCGTTCTTTAATTGACACCTCGTCGAACATAACAATACATGCCTTTTGATCTTCATTCATAGTGGAAACCTTCATTTGAAGTTGAGACATCAGTCTATTGTTAAATCCTGTTCTGAAACATTCTTTGTTAGAAATCCATGTTTTATTGCTGATATTCCAGGTAAGATCAATGATTTCGATAAATATTCATAGTCTGATTGGACCTCAAATACAGTGATGTTGCAACGCGTTTATCATCACTTCTCCAGGGTTGTCTTTTTTGTGAAATATACGTCCATCTGGACTTTTAGCAGATATTTCGAGTTTTGTTTACTTTCGTCTTTTTATTTGGCTTAACTGAGTCTTTATTTTTGCAACGGCTGCACGTTTAACGGCAAGTTTTTTCTTCAATTGTGTTATCTTCATAGTTTTTTCGTTTCTTTTGTCTTTTCTAAAAAGTGATCGCTTCACTCTTTATGGGTGTGATGGTGTTTCATCTCTTGCGTTGTCGATCCAAAATGTTGCTGAAGGCGTTAGAACAGCTGGCGAAGGAAATCCAATCGATGCTTATGTAGGTAAGAGCGGGCTGGTCGTAATTTGGCGTATGTTCGAGGCGATTCTCTTGATTTAAATAATTTAGGAGTTGGCGATAGCTGAACAGTCGGGCTTGGATGTTGTCTTGTGGAGTGGTAATGGTGGTCGCGGGGCTGGGGACAGTGTCACCTGACGGTGACCTTGACAGCAGCTGCCTGAGTGTCTTGGTCGGTGCGAGTGCCCCGCTGGTCGACTGAGTGCAGGAGGGTCCGGCGGCGCTGCTCCCAGGAACATATCGAATGGGACAGGCGTTCCGCTTCAGGTGGCCACTCGGCAAAATGTCCTCTTTCCGGAAGTGGTCCTCACAAATCCTATGTGATTTGTTCAACTTGGAGGGCAACAAACCATTAAGATTGAAATTTAATGTAAAAATAAATAGATAGTAAATATGGAATATCCCCAGCAGACCTGCGTACTCAGCTTATTTGTGAAGGAATTTCATTTGTAATTCTTCCCTTGAACACTATGTAAACAAGTTTTGTTAATTTCTTATAAGAAGTACATGAAACACAATTAAAAAACATTGCAAATAGAAAAATTTGTACAGGGTGTTTATAAAAAAACCTAGAAATAGTTTGTGTGTTTGTTTGTTATGTTGTTTCATCAAAATTTTACTAGACAAAAAATTGGCAAACTAAATCATCTACACAATGAAACCAAGTTTGTAAATATTTGTCAAGAAATGACGGACCTATTGAGATTTTTCTGCACAAAACCATATATTTTGCCTTATAATTCATGCAAAATTAGTAACTTTTCATAGAAAAGTAGCAATAACTCCGTTATTTATTGTCAGGTCCTTAAAGGGTTGGTATAATTTTTTAGACAATTTAATTTGGCAACTTTTTTGTCAATTGTAAAAGTTTGATAACAACTAATGATTGTGTGTGAAATTTAAGTTTAAACATTTAAATTAGCCGTAATTTTAAAAACACACATGGGATTTTTTCTCTTTATTATGGCTGGAGTTTCAACCCAAGAAGCCATCAAACATGTGATTATGCGCAATATACATTATACAGTTATTTTATAATTACTAACAGATAAACCAAATGCAGATTTTCATTTTAATTCAAAAACTTATTTCTTTTCGTTTTATGGAGATTTAATGAAACTTAGTTTAAAGACCCAAAATCTCATTATCTGGGGACACGCGCGGACTAACAGGAAGCTCGACTTCCTGGGGAGACAGTCTACTGTCTGGTTAAACCACAGCCAATCAGAGCACTTTATTTCAAGGATTCACAATATAAGGAATATTATGATAACAGAGTTAACATGGTGGGGGCCTACTGGAGGAACCCCTATGTACAATTCCATGTATCATTCTCTCCCTGGGCTTCAACCAGATCACACCCTCTGTTACATGTAAGTTCTCTTTCTTGTATCTTGATGGTTACCGACTTGCATTAAAAGGACTTTGAATTATTTTTATTTTCTTTAATCATGGACTTAGACATTTTAAAACTAATCCTTTTAGTGAAGAACTCACTTTGAGATTTTGTTGTTGCCCATAGCAATAAAATTGTAGTGTAATCTAAATGTTTACTGAGTTGTAGAATCTTGTACATTACATTTGAAGTTTGGGTTTTGAATTGTCTAATTAAATATATTAGTTTATCAAGGTTAAGAACTCCCTCATTTCAACGTCCTTTATTCCAATGGTTGGTTGGTTGCTAATAATAGTGTACGTTGTAGGGTACTGTGTAGGTTTATATTTCTGTGACTAAATAATGTTATCTGATGGGGTTATGAGTAACTGGCATACAGTTTGAACACAGCTGCCCACATGGTCGGCATGACATTATTGGTGTCAGAAGTGGCGGATTTTAAGTTCGAAATGTCTGATTTTTAAATGTCCAATTTTAAAAACAATTTTTATTGGTTTTGGAGGGTTTGAATAAGTCTTGTTTATTATTTTTAATGAGTTATATAGCTCTCTCACCATTACCGACTTCTGTACCCTTAATAGTAGTTAATAAGTTAATGAAAGTGCAACAAGGATTTTATTTTAAGTATATAGGGAAAAATGTTAGGCTGGTTTTGTGGATAGGTTTGAATACGGTGTCAGGATTCCAGTACTGGGAACTTTGGAGGGTATCACAGCTGGAAGCCCTTGGCAGAAATCAAAATTTGGTTGTAAGTCAGGTACGGTGCATATCAAGGCTATAGTTGGGGAAATTTTGAGTAAATCTAAGGCAGAATAGGTGTGGCTGTATGGCAAAGGGAAGGCTGCGTGGGTCGTTGAGGTTTTCAGACGGGAGTAGATTTAACCGAGATCAATCTGGGTTCTAAAAATTCAAAAGAATCAAAATCCGATAGCGTGTGCATGGAGAAAAGACCGTTTGGGAGACCTCCAAATTCGGGTGTAGGCTCTGGTCCGCAAGAATTGAAATCGGAGCTTTTCACAAAAATAGAAACTCGCTCTGCTATTATCACCGCTCACTACGTACACGTTCAACCAGTGGGAGTCGTAACGAGTGGAGCGCACTTAAAGCAAGTAACATTTGCCGGAGAAAAATCTGAAGTAATTTACGACGAGCCCAGACCAAATAATGACCAAATTGTAAAACAAATGACAGGTGAACAATTGCCGGATTTTCTTGACATAATATCGGAAATTGAGGCAACTCCGTTTGACCAATTGCCCAACGTGGACAGTGTAGTTGCGTGGGTAATAAACGAATTGGTGACGGAAGAAGATTTGATGCGCATAGCGGGAGTGTTGGGAGAAGTTGATCTAGAGCGCCTGCGTCTTGAAGTGTACGACGACGTCCTGTATTTAATAGCAACGGTTCCGGGGTATTGGGAAACAATACAAGGGTTCGCAAGGGCCATGATAATATTTGAGCGCTATTTAACTAACTAAAAAGAAACAAATGAGTCAGATAAATCCAAATCCTGTGTTTTACCTGCCGGTATCGAATCCAGACCTTATCTTAGAAGACTGCGAAACCTTACTGCGTTCGTTGGTACAACGTATAATAGAAAAATACATAAACGGGGGAAATACCAACTACACTAATGAAAGTAATGTTTTCAGGGTTCAAGTAACACAGATCGTCATTGATTATCTCGATTGAGATTTCTAGGGAGTCCGTTGGAAGAAATCGGTAAGATCATATGGGGCTTTGTTGTAACGTGGTTTGTTTTGTCTGCGGTTTAATCGCGGCTGGTATTCTTACTATCTCGACTATAGTGACCTGGGTTGTTATCGCTGTGCGCTATCGTGTTATTTCGGTGACCTCTTCGTTATCAAAGACGTCACTACGAGTGCACCACACCACTAGCGACGCGAGGAAACGAGTCAATACCGTACTTTCTGTATAAACATATTAGGTAAAGATGGTTAGGACTCCTCCCCCATTGCCAATTCCGCCTCAAAGGGATAACGTCCCTCCGGCCGCAAATAATGAAGCACACGATCCAGGGGTTCCACCCGGTGTTCCCCCAGGTCCTCCAGCCGCTGCTCCGGTAGCCGCACCTCTCGTGCCCGCCCGACTCTACGATCTGTCGGTTGCGAACCTTATTGAAGTTTTCCGAGGTGATGGGACGGGTCCCACTGTAAAGGAATTTTTCCGCCAGTTTGAAAGTGCAGCTGAGACGGGACGATGGGCTAAGGAAGACATGGTGCGTATCTTGCAGCTCAAGGTTAAGGGTCCTGCTTCCACATTCCTTTCCACCTTGCTAGATAAGTATGGAGCCTGAGTCGAGTACGATACCCTCAAAAAGGATATTGTCGACCGTTTCACAGGGAAGCACACTCAGCACTACCATTACTCCAATTTGACCAACGCGGTTCAAATGAAGAACGAGAGCGTGGAGGATTTTGCTGATAGAATTAGGCGGTTAGGCACGCTTACGATTACACCGAGCTGACGCTGCGGAACAGCGTATCGTGCGCGAAGAAGCAGAGAAGCGGATGCTACATGCCTTTCTGCATGGATTGACGGGCGTCGCAGGGCAGGTAACTCGCCACAAATTTCCCGAAAAGTGGGAAGATGCCGTTCAATACGCAGTCATGGTGGAGAGGAGCCACCCTCCGCGTGAACAAAAAGCCGTGTTCTCGACCCTAGCCACTTGCTTTAATTGCCAGGAGGCCCGGTCAGTTGGCTCGTGATTGTAGGGCCCCGAGACAGGGTAATGTAGAAGTAAACAGGGATGTCCGTAGTACTAACTATGGGCGCGGAGCTAGAGGACGTGGTCGTTATCGATCCACGAGCTCTTCACAAGGGAGAAGTAATGGACGGGGACGGTACGACTCGACGTATCAAAACACCGGTAGAGGGCAAAGCGGAGTTGACGAGGGTACGACGAATAGGCTTCCGCAATCGGAAGTCGAGTGCTGTAACTGCAAAGAGAAGGGGCATTTCGCCAATCGTTGCACGAAACCGAAAAATAATGCGGAAAACAGACGCGGTCCGATAGCCTAGAACGGCGTCCATTTATCGGACCTACAAGCAGTGAAATAATAGTTCCAAGTATCCTAGCCACCACCAATGGGGACCTGACCATAGTCGGGGTAATCGATAATAAGAAGGTCAGTCTGCTTATTGATACTGGGGCTTCAATGTCATTGCTGAAAGAGGGCGTCAGTAAACAGCCAATCACACCATGTAGGGATACGGCAAATGGGGTTACGGGTAATAGTTTAGAGATAATGGGAACTCAGAAAATGGTTATTAACTTGGGTAATAAATTCTTTCCAATAGTATTTAGGGTTTGCAATATGGAAATTCCTTATGGAGGCATTCTGGGTCTAGACGTTTTGAGACAGCTTGGGGTGGTTATCGATCTCAAAAGAGACTACATTACTTTGGGAGACGAGCGAGTCGAAGACGATGACACCCCAGTGGGCAAGGACGTCGCGAACCTTCCCCCACTGGATGGGGTCGTGTGGCAGGTTGTAACATCGGAAAAACTGTCGTTAGATCCAGAAAGCGAGTTTCGAATCAAAGGGGTGCTAAAACCATTTCCGATTTACAGGGGAACCGTACTGTAGTTCCGGCCATAGTCTATGTTCAACCGGTTGAAATTGAAATGTCAGGCGTACAGGGTGCGCATGTTGTTAGAGTTTTTTAAGAACCAGGCGTCAAGGGTGACGCATTTTATGTAGCGGTACAAATGTTGAACACGAGTAAAGAGATTTTGGTAATAGATAAAGGGGCGCGAGTGGCCATAGCGACCCCAGTGGAGTGTCTAGCGGATTTTCCGAATATTTGTGCAGTTATAGAGCAGAAGGGGGGCAGGAAGCTCATCTTGTCTTGTACGAATACGAATTGCCACGACGGGAGTGACGGGGCTTCAGCACGGGAGCTCGGCTCAACCTCCACACGGGTGGTGACTAAAGAAATTCAGGAGTCCGGTGATGACTCCGAGATCGAAGGGTCGGATGCTTTTATTGCGGTCCTAGGCAAGGGCGTGATCGACGTCGATGAACTAATTGAAAGAAAAGTAGCTCATTTAAAGGGAAAAGAAAAATAAGTTATTAAGTCCGTGTTGTGTGAATTTAAAGATATATTCTATGATGGTAAATGAGCTCAAGGGTGTACGAGTAAAATTGAGCATAACATTTATACTTGTGATGCACCACCAATTAGGAAACGACCTTATTGATTACCCCATATACAAAAAGAAATTGTTAGGGAACAAATTAAGGATATGTTAAATAAAGATATAATTGAACCAAGTGACAGTGCTTGGAGATTTCCGATAGTTTTGTGTCTCAAGAAACGTCCTGTTGATGCTGGACCAGATTATAAACCTAAATTTCGGCTATGTGTAGATTATCGTGGTATTAATTCAATCTCCCGCTTGGACAGATATCCGTTACCTAACATCCAAACTACTTTAGATTCCCTAGGCAGTTGTGAGTATTTTTCCGTATGTGACTTGATGAGTGGCTACTGGCAAATAAAGGTCGCGAAAGAGGATCGGCCAAAAACGGCATTTGTGACAGAGAAAGGGCTTTATCAATTTAAGCGTCTTCCGTTTGGTCTGAGTACAGCTCCATTAACTTTCAAACGCGTTTGGACTCCGTTTTAGCGGGTCTAAAGGGGGTAGGTGCTCTTGTGTATCTTGATGACGTACTAATCTATGGGCGGACCATTTAAGAACATGCGGATAGGCTGAGAGAAATATTCATAAGGTTAAGAGAAGCCAATCTGGTTGTCAACATGAAAAATGCGTGTTCGCTCACAGTGAAGTCCACTACCTAGGTCACATTATCGGGGCTGACGGGGTGCGACCGCAAGAAGATAAGATAAACGCCGTAGTAAATTATCCCGTGCCGCGCAATGTTAAAGACGTGATATCATTCATAGGGCTTTGTTCTTTCTACAGACGCTTTGTAGAAGATTTTTCAAAATTAGCTAAATCATTAACAGATTTAACACGTAAAGATAAGAAATTTGAGTGGGGCGAGCAACAGCAAGAGGCTTTCAAGGCCCTTAAACAAGCGCTCACCACACCACCAGTTTTAGCGTTTCCCCAATTCGACAAACCGTTTATCGTGACTAGCGATGCAAGTCTCTACTCTATTGGTGGCATATTAAGCCAGGAGTGCGAGGACGGAGAGAGACCTGTGGCTTACTACTCTAAGTCCATTTCCAAAGCCGAGCAAAATTATGGCGCTACCGAGAGGGAATTGCTTGCCGTGGTCATACTGACCAAGGTGTGGAGATGTTACCTATATGGTAACAGATTCAATCTAAGGACAGATTGTGCTGCCTTGAAATGGATTTTCTCTTTGAAAGATCTAAACAGCCGTTAAACCAGATGGGCTTTAAAGTTATCGGAATTAGATTTTCAAATAGAACACCGTAAAGGTAAACTGAATCAGGCCGCGGATGCCCTATCACGTATTCGGACTGTTTGCAAGCCCATATGGTCCAGAGATATTGTCCTTCAGGGACAAGAGTCGGATCCTTTCTGTCCGGAAATTGCAAAACAAAACAAAACAAAAAAAGAGAACTTTGTAAATGATCTTGACGGGTTATTGTACATGAGACAGGAAGGAGGAAACCGATTGGTAGTACCCAGGGGGATGGTAGTTAAAGTGTTGGAGACACATCACGACTGTGTCTTCAGTGATCATCAAGGCATAAAACGGAACTTAGATACGATTAAAGCTCGATACTACTGGCCGACACTAAACAAGGACGTAACCGAGTATGTAACCGAATGCCACTCATGTAATCTCCGGAAACCAGGAAAACGGTACACCGCACCAATGGGTGTGTTCGAGCACAGATTAAAGAACCTTCTACAGATATCTGACTGAATACGCAAAGTGTTGCGGCGGGCAGTCGTAGTTGTACAGTCCAACGCCAAAAGGAGGAGGAGGGTTGGTGGGGACTGAGGGGTAGTGACGTCACAACACCAAAGCCCCCTCCCCCGCGCCTCCCGCTGGAATATGTTGAGGCACAAGCTCCGCCAGAATCCACGCCCGCCAGCCGCCAGTGGCCAGTAACTCTGCGAGACGTTAGATGCTAGTAACTCTCTGCAGCCCGTGTCATTCGCGTTCATGATCACCAAACTTGAATTTTTTTTACTATGTAAACAGTAATATTTTTTAACATTCGGCTCGTAATGTCGAATACAAAGTGCTCGTATGAAAACTATTTCAACAGTTCCTCCAAATACAGAGGATTGAAAATGTTTCGTTTTCCTCGAGACCGGATGCTAACTCAACTTTGGATTAAACATTCAGGTGAGAGAACTAATATTGCGATTAAATTCATGTGAGACATTGTAATTAATATAAATTCTTTTGTTGCGTTTATATTTTAGAATTAACTACCAGACACAAGCCAATCTAACCGTAAAAACTGAGATTTTGGTGTGAAGAAATTATGTTTCATTGAGAAAAAACGCTTAAAATAAATAGACAAAAACCTAAAATTAGTTAAAATATAAAACATTTATACCATTATATATTAAAGAACGCTCACATAAAACCAATAGATGGAGCACGCCAGGCGCGAGCTAAAGATCGAGTATTTCACTTGAGAAGATGGCGGCTGCCGGCCGTGACTCACCGTGGTGGCCAGCGCTTTAACTAAGTTAGATCGTTTATTTTTACTGCTAATTCAGAACGGACAAGATATTAAAAACCGTATCAATTAACTGATTAATTTGATAGAGTACTAAATTTTAAACAATCTACCCAGCTTTAACTTGGTTTGTTTAACTATTATGTTTTAATTAATTAAAAAAAAAATATAGCAAAAGTGCAATAATTAATATACTAAGTGATATTTTCGAAAAAAAAAAAAAAAACAAAACAACAAATATTGTATCATCTAATAAACACAATGATTTTCACGAACAGTAAAAATGTCCCCGATAAGTACCGTATTGTACTAGACAAAATTTTCATTATAAGTTAATAATGTAAGTTCAGTATTAAAACGAGATTAAAATAATAAATGGGATTCCTTTTATGTTTGTTTGATTATTATGTTATTTAGTACAACCGTAATAAATATTTAATAACTAGAGAGATCGCCTCCTGATCGAAATTCTACCAAAATTTCAGTTGATCTGGACAAAAGAAGTTTAAAAACATTTTGTAAATGAAACATCTGTTCTTCTTGATTTTCTATTACGGTAGTTGTTTTACAACAGCTGTCTAATGATTCAATAAATTATCCTTTCTCCATAAGATTAACATTGGGACTCTGAAAGACTGTGGGGCGTAGCCCTGAAGTCCGAGGTAAATTAGAATGGGATTCTGCTCATCTACAGGACCTAACCTTTCTAAAGGTATGGGCAGATTTCTCCTACGATGCGCTCGAGCTCAGAAAAAAGGAGGAAATGAAACATGCTTGGATATTAATATTTAACAATCATGCACAAAGAATTATCAAAATTGGGACTGTCTGCCGGCATGGCACGGCGGTGGTCGCGGAGTGGCGAAAAAGTAGGCCATCTCTTTTAAATTCATTTTCCAACCGAACCACAGCAGCTAATTTTTTCATAAATATGATTGAAATTTTCTCTCCTTAGCTACAAAATCCACCGTTTTTAAACTAACCTGACAAAAATAAAGAAGAAGAATAAACGAACAACTTTTTAATGTCAAATTTCAAAACTCATTTGTCTATTTCATTTTAATATTAAAAATACCCCCCGTCGCAGCAGACCTGCGTACTCAGCGAATTTCCAAATTAGTAATATTAATTTTGACCAGCTAAACTTGTAAACAAAATTTCATCCAGTGCAAAATAAATAGGGAAATAAATGTCTATTCTCCTTAAGATATAGGGAAAGAGTATGCAGGTATGCTGCCATGGGGGACACTAAAAGTAGGTTTTTAGCATAGAAAAAATTTATTTCGACCATATAAAGCCATATAGTAAGTTTCATCAATATCTGTCCATAAATAAAAGAGTTTGCCTATTCTCCATATGATTAACATGGGAAAAGAGTATGCAGGTTTGCTGCCATGATAAGTAAAAAAAACCAAGATTTTTACCTTAAATGGATGAATCTCAACCAAATGAAGCTAAATACTAAGTTTCATCCAAAAATATTGGTTAATAAGTGAAATATTAACACATCCTTATTCTCCATAAGATTAACATTGGAGCCCCAAAAGACAATGTACTGTCTTTAGACTTTGTAATATCTCGGTAACCAATGGAGATAGAGCAAAGCTTCAAAATACTAAATTGTGTGTTTTTTTTTGAGCTAAATCCAATGGTCAAAATAAAAATTAAAAATTTTTTAAATTTACATATGAAAAATGCAAAAAACCCATTTTTGGGGTACAAAACCCCCCAAAACTACCCCTTCCGGTAGGTCGATATGTCTGGTTTTCGAACTCATCCGAATAAACGTAGGATTACACATCTCTACCAAATTTGGTGTCGATCGGACCATTTTTACGAGAGTTATCGTGTCTAGGGACACATACATATATATATACATATATATATATATACATATATATATATATATATATATATATATATATAAAATTTTTAATGACTATTATTTTTGGTCTCTGGGCACCTCAAAACGAAAAAGTAACATGGTCCCGGGCTTAGGTCTTTCCATGAGACCTACGGTGATAGCTTATTCCCTATGGGAAATTCGCTAATAGACAATATTAATTATTAAACCTTTAATTTAGAAATAATAGTGCCCAAGACTTATTGACATAACTCATACAAAGTTTCAACACTTAACTTTTATTCTAAATTGGATAAATGTCGCGTTATTTGTAAGCGAAACATTGAGTTTCTTATCCAACCTTAGCGAATTTTGTGGCTATTACCACAGATTAAAGAACCTAGAAGGTTCTTTTATCTGTGCTGTTACCTACTAAAAGATGGCCGACCGTGCTTCACTCGTTGTAATAGTTAGATCGGCGTGCTCCGTCTATTGGTCTATTGGTACAAGACGGTAAATATATATAAAAGATCTTATAATGGCGATCGATTTCGACCAGTCACACCGGTCATCATCAGGTCCAATCAGAGACTTGTAAACAATTACAGTATAAGTGTAAATATATCGAGTAGTGTTGGAAGACGTTTTATTATTTCAACCTGAATATCAGTACCAGCACGTATAATGCTAATCAAGAAGTTATTTATTGGTCCTATGTAATCGTTGATCTTTTATGATCAAATTGATTTGGTTTTGACCCAATTAATAATTCCACTGAGAAATTAGAAAAATAGAGATAACATTCAATATAGGGATTGTTCTATTATAAATAATAAATTTAAGTCCATAAAAAATACATGAAAGTTATTTATACACCAACCATATAGGATAGTTTCGATACAATACGTATAAATTTTAAAAACTTCTTAAATATAATCCCATGAATCTCTTAAACATATTTACATATCCTTTTTACAATAACGTATTTCTATATTTTTTCCAATTGACTAACAATTGGACCATAAAATTTACAAATAATTACATTTTCATATTATTTTTGGAACAAATACGGGGAAAATATACAAATACGTATTGTTTTTGTCTCAGGTAATCCCGATCTCATTGGACAGTCACCGACGAAACTAAATAAAAGCAAAAGACTTTGTGAACATCACTTTAACAAAAAAGACATTCTTCCAAGTGGCAGACTTATTTTTAATGCAGTCCCCAAGTGCTACATCGCTCCCGACGACGTCGCTCTACACCGGTAGTGTAGTAAAATTAGTCGGGAAAAATGAAATAATTTTTGGAAAGCCAATTTCTTTTGAAATGTGTTCTATGGCTTCCTCTGACCTTCCTCCGAAAAGTCCCCAAAAATCCCATATGGGGATCACGCTTAAAAATGAGGGGTTGGCCCATAAGGAGTTACATTAAAATTTGATATTAAGCATACTAAATTTAAATACATTCCAGAAGGTTTATATATATATATATATATATATATATATATATATATATATATATATATATCAAATTAAAGGTCTTCAAATGAAGAATACAATGCCGTAAACCCGACCTCAATATAACTGTCGGGAGTGAAATGGCAGGCGTTCAAAGTTTAGAATAAAATAATATTATCAAAACTTTGAAATACAATACCTTCCGACATATTTGACCTTTTGAGGTCTGGTTTTCGGCTATGTACTCTCCTTACTAAGACCTTTAAAATTATGTATAGGATGGCTGGCTATGATCTAAGAAATTTTTTTTAAACTTCCTCTTGGGGCCGTCCTTGAGGAGGGTGGTTCAAGGGTAGTAGATTAGCATATGACTAGCTGTCCGCATTTTCAAAGGTAATTGTAAAAGCAAACGTTTGCCGCAAACCGCACCTCGAAAGGTCAAGTATTTCGAAAATTATTACATTTTTAAACGTTTAGGTTAAAATTTGATTTTTAGTCAAGGTTTGGCAGGCTGCCGTTTTCGACTCAGGCAACCTTTTGAGATGGGGTTTGCGTCATTAAATTCTACTACTTAAGATGCTTTAATAATGCTTTAATTTGATGTACATAAACCCATTGGTAAAGAAAGATTTATTTCTGACTCCACGTGGGCCATCCCATCATTTTTAGGCATGTTGCCCACTGGGGATTTCAGGGGACTTTTCTGAGGGAGGTCAGGGGATGGCATAGAACACATTTCAGCAATAATTCGCTGTCCAAAAATTATTTCATTTTCCAGCCATATTTTGGCTTAATTTTACTACACTACGGCCCACTCGACACCACTCGCCGTTCCCAGCACAAGCACAGCCACGGCCTCTACCAGCCCTGGCCCAGCCCGAACGCCTCCACACCGTCCACCCCCAGCTGCAACCTCCACCGAGGACGGGTCTACTCCTGCTATACAGCCACGTATTGAACCACCTTCACCTTCTTCCGTGCTTTTGCGTCAAGCTACCACACCCAGAAAATATCAACGCGTATCTCTTCAAACTTCACATCCTTCACCAGAACTATTACAGTCCCTAAAGTAAACACACCATCTTCTTTATTTTGGATTTCAAATGATTCCCCATCAGAGAAAAGCAATAATATGTAATCTTCTGGAACTAAAAAAAAACCCACCAACAAAATAAACATAAATCGCAAATTATTTTAAAATACTCAACCAACAAGATCATGTGAAAAACTTGAAACACTTACAAAAATGTTAGCTGTTAAGAGAGCAACAAAATCAAGGTTAAAACGCACCCTTTTGAAAACCAAAAAAATTAACAAAGATTCAAAACTGAATAATATTCCAGTTAAAAGTTCTGATGGTACCATTTTATTGAATATGCAGCTGCATAAGAGGAGGCAGCCTTGGAAAAAAAGAAGAAAAACAATTTGCTACATCACTTTACTTGCGATCACCATCTTGTTACCGATTTCTGTCAAAATCGATTTTATATCAGTGGTCAATTCTCACAACTGCTGGGGTACACCATAATACAATCTCCTTTAGTTAACGACACACCAATGAGATAGAGTTAAGATACTGTCCTGTTCCCCAGTAACTCGTCTTAAGTCTATAATTCGCCTATTTCTATATAATAACATTATATTAGGCATGAGTCTTAGAGCACTTTGTGTAGGGGGTCGGAAACTGTGGGTTGCAGTGGGAGGTGCTATCGCTTCCAGTTCCTGCTAATAGTCACTAACCCGCACTAGTCACTTGTTAGTGTCAGTCCGTCTTGCGCCATGCTGATGGAAGTAGCCTTCGACACGTTCACACGAGTTCCGCCCCGTGATTTTCCCGAGTGGGCCCATGTCGTAGTGACAGTAGATACCGAGTCGTTGGCGGTGCGGCGTCATTTGTATCAGTTCGTTCCTTCGGCGTCGGCTCCCGGGCGTCGGTACGCGGCGCTGGGTCACCTGCCGCTGACCACAGTGCACCGCCCGGAGACAGTCGGTCGGTCCGTCAAGAGGTCGGGGACGTGGTCGTTGTTCCGATTCTTCGGAGGACTACGTGCCGCCGAACCCTACCCCTGTCGTCGGTCGGGGCGAGGTCGTCTGTGGCGCGCATCCATCCCGGTGCCTGCTACTCCGGCTCCGTCACCAGCCGGATCCTCTAGGGAGGCTGAGTACGCGATCATAGAGGAGGCTCCATCTCCTCCAGTCACCTCCAGCGTAGCAACACCTCCAACAACCTCCGCTCCGTCGACGTGGGGCCCCTTCCGCTTCCAGCGGAAGTGACACTAAATGTTATGTGCCCTTGAACTCATGATTAAAGTATTAATAAATAATAATAAAGTATTTTAATATATATATATATATATATATATTCCTATAAATCATTAAATGCCCTATGATTTAATTACAACATTGTGACTAGCTCATTCACTCGTGGTACGTTGGCCGTACTATTTATTTATTTACAATAGCTCATAAGATACGAAATGGTCGATAGGCATATTTTGGTTAGTTACACAACGAATATATTTTAATCCATTGTCATTGGCTACATAATACTACTATAGATATTGATGTCTTGAGTCAAAACTTGACATTTATCTTATGGCATATACTAACAGCATATAGCCCTATTGAGTACTGAAATTCTCTTTCTTTTTGGTTAGTTAACTTGTAAATATGTATGTACACTGATATAAAATCGTTATATGAGTACTGCCCATGGTATCTGGGTTTATAGGGTGTCAAATACGCCCAAGTGCCACGTGAAGTATTATCAATAGCCTCGGTGCATTATTATAGATGTAATGTTTTATTCTTTATCACATAAATACGCTTATAAGATGGTTATCAAGACCATACAATTTTATTTCCTATGATATATACTGATGATGCTTAGTAACTTCAACAGAGGCAAACAGGGTGTGATGGTCAATAGTTTCACAGTATAACTAAAACATAACCACATACCACTAGTAATTTTAGAGAACTCTATTTAAAAGTCGTTTATTTAAAATGTGTAGGTCAAATAATATCAAGTATAATGACGCTAATGTGCTCAAGTTAATAAAAATCTTTACACACGGGGAAAGACTACCCTTATTTAGTTATTAGATCTATTTAAACCGAACCTATGCAACATATATGTATAGCATTTTATATTTTCGTGAAATTTCTACAATATATCTTTCAGGATGTCTAAATTAAGTAATTTAACGGAATCTGCGTATTCCTCTACACTTAAATTCAGTAGAACTAAGGTAACCGTAGACTTAATTTTACCTTTCGGAACCATGGATATACATGGATATATTGCGCAGTAAAGGACGATAACAATGGACCACCAAGACGGACGGCGCCGGCGCGTGGCAGAAACCGCTATCTAACCGCTGATAACTGAGAGTCCACCAACTCTAATCGCCGACCGCCAGGACGGCTCAATTCCAAATTCCGATTCCAACTTTGAAAATCAACCCTTCAGGTGTGATTTTCTCTTTTGGTGGTACGAATGTGATGATGCGCAATATACATTATACAGTTATTTTATAATTACTAACAGATAAACAAATTGCAGGTTTCCATTTTAATTTAAAAACTTATTTCTTTTCGTTTTATGGAGATTTAATGAAACTTAGTTTAAAGACCCAAAATCTCATTATCTGTTGACACGCGCGGACTCACAGGAAGCTCGACTTCCTGGGAAGACAGTCTACTGTCTGGTTAAACCACAGCCAATCAGAGCACTTCATTTCAAGGATTCACAATATAAGGAATATTATGATAACAGAGTTAACATGGTGGGGGCCTACTGGAGGAACCCCTATGTACAATTCCATGTATCATTCTCTCCCTGGGCTTCCACCAGATCACACCCTCTGTTACATGTAAGTTCTCTTTCTTGTATCTCGATGGTTACCGACTTGCATTAAAAGCACTTAGAATTATTTCTAGTTTCTTTAATTATGGACTTAGACATTTTAAAACTAATCCTTTTAGTGAAGAACTCACTTTGAGATTTTGTTGTTGCCCATAGCAATAAAATTGTAGTGTAATCGAAATGTTTACTGAGTTGTAGAATCTTGTACATTGCATTTGAAGTTTGGGTTTGAATTGTCTAATTAAATATATTAGTTTATCAAGGTTAAGAACTCTCTCATTTCAACGTCCTTTATTCCAATGGTTGGTTGGTTGCTAATAATAGTGTACGTAGTAGGGTACTGTGTAGGTTTATATTTCTGTGACTAAATAATGTTATCTGATGGGGTTATGAGTAAGGCGCATACAGTTTGAACACAGCTGCCCACGTGGTCGGCATGACAAACATTACAAAAATTACAAAATTACAAACATTTACAAAGAACAATAACACATACAAAAGAAAGTCATTGTAAATAGCACATAAGGTCTACTCTTGCACTTTCACCATAAATTTAGAATATTAGAATATTAAATTTCGAACAAAAAATCAACTATATGAGGAAAAAACATGTGACTTAACGTTTAGAATTGCTCTTAAATCTGCAGGAACTGGTAATTTTACTTTATTGTACATCTTTAATACATACACTCTCTCTTCTGAAAATTGAGGGCAGTCCATGACAATATGTTGAATTGTTTCCATTACGTCTCCATCGCAAAAACAACACTGTGGAGGTTCAATTCTTTTAATTTGGAACAACTTAGATGCGGTAAATATATGACTAAATCGTAAACGACACATCAAGGAAGTTTGATAGCTATCCATATGAATGAGATAAAACCAGGGAAGTTTTGTTGGTACGCTTCGGACAAATTTGTACCAAACCCCTTTATTAAATTGGTCAAATTCAGTTTCCGATTTTTGAAGGATGTTTTTTCTTTACGATGGGAAAAATAATTTGTTTACTGAAAACTTACATTTTTTATAAAGGTCCATGCAAAACATATGAAGTCAATAAAATAATCGGTGACAGGGAATAAAAATTATTAAGTTTTAAAAATAAAATGATGGTTAGCGGCTACTCGAAGCATTTTACGGCATATGTTTGTATTTTCTTCGTTGCTTATTATCATATTTAGAATAACCTTCCGAAGTTTCTGCACGTCCTCGTGAATCAGGCTGTAGCCTATCTCTATTAATTTATACCTAAAATCTTTATCCATAAAATTCATATGTCCATATTAGTAATTACAATTAATATTCAGAATCTTGCAGAATTGTTTTAACAATTGTTAGAATACTAGCAATTCCATTGTTATACAAGACACGGAAAAAATTTGATTGATTTTATTAGACTACTCCCCTGGCAGTAGTGTCTTTTGGTTACTCCTGGCCCAGGTCAAGGTCAGCGGTTGGAAGTGGCAGGTGTGGGGTTGGAAGTGTGGGGTGACAGTGATGGATGGGTTTGGGAAGTGGGTCAAGGTCATCCGGAGGGGGTTTTAAAAAAGTGGGAGCCGCAGGGGCTCGGTGGGAATGGGGAGGGGTGGGGCGGCGCCGGGCCGCCGGAGGTTTTAGTTTATTTTTAAAATTAAATTAAAATAATAGTTGCATGATAGGAGAGCTCCTAGGTGTTTACAGTGCGAGTCGATACAGTAGAATGAGACATGTGTCCAAGGAAGAACGATCATATAAACCCGGTAATATAGTGAATAAGAATAATTGGATAGCGTCGTCAATAGGTGTAACAAGATTGAAATGTTGATACTGCAGCATGTCAGTTAAGACAGCGTGCAAAACAGTATCAGTACAGTATGCAGTGTTGCACAGGCTAGGTTTTGCAAAGTACAACGGGTGAAAACTGTAGTATTTCTTA
This sequence comes from Neoaliturus tenellus, assembly GCA_030545055.2. Taxonomy (NCBI): domain Eukaryota; kingdom Metazoa; phylum Arthropoda; class Insecta; order Hemiptera; family Cicadellidae; genus Neoaliturus; species Neoaliturus tenellus. Next base: position 134,282,894 of record CM061531.1, on the reverse strand, counting down.
AGCTTAGCCAATGTAGTACGCGGTTTAGAAACTGTGGAGTTAGATTGTTTCTGTAAAATATGTTTTGTGCGTAAAAGCTTTAGTTGTAAAGAGTGCGAAGCCATGATAATACACGAAGGGGAGATGTGTACTCTTCGACAATCGGCGAGTATATGACCGGCGCCCGCGAGTGTGTCTGAATATATAGAGACTAATTAGCATAATAAGTGCAAACATATGTTAGAGTAAAAAAGCGTAAGTAAAAAAAGTGTTAGACTAGGTGTTAGAGACTTGGGGATAGTTGTTTACTGTTGCCCTATCGCCACTATAATGACGCGCGTGCGGTACCGATGCCCGTTTTATGGGGGTTGTGTGGCCCCTCCCAACCCCCCCCCCCCCTGAGAGGATGACATAAAAGAACAGAACTTCGGAGAGCTCAGTTATTTGTCGGGCGGCGCCGCGAAAGGTTGTAGCAGGGGGAAACATATAGGCGAAGAAAAGTATTGGTAGCCGCAGAAGTTAATTAATTATTCAGGTGCAGGATTGCAAGTAATGTTCCGTGCACGAATAAGTAGGAATACAATTGTCAATTGTACAGGTAAATCTTGTACTGTAGCAATAACTATAATATTAGACGGTTGTAAAGTGTATGACATGCTGGTGTGCAAGAAATATCCCGTGCACGACTAAGTGGGATTACAATTGCCAATTGGACAGGTAAATCTTGTATTGTAGCAACAAGTATAATAGTAGACCGTTGTAAGGTATATCACCTGCAGGTGTGCAGGAAATGCCCCGTGCACAAATAAAAAGACTAATTAGCATATTAAGTGCAAACACATTTTAGAGTAACAAGTGTTAGTTATAAAAGCGCCAGAGACTTACGGATAGTACATCACCCGACCGATGCCGCCACCGAAATGGCACGCGCGCGGCGGCAACCCCCCTTTTTATGCGATCGATGAGTCACGTGCGACGCCCCTCCAACCCCCTCCCCGAGAAAACCGCATAAAAGAGCGAGGTTCGGGAGAGCTCGGTTATTTGTCAGTCGGCTGCGGCTACGGTCACAAGAGTCAGAGGAGGAGACGGATAGTTTAAGAAAAGTACCGGTAATGGCGGAAGTTAATTAATTATTCAGTTGTAGGATTGCAAGTATTGGTCTGTGGATTATTAAGTGGGGGACCACAACTGTGATTGAACAGGTAACTATCGTATTATAGCAATAATTGTAATATTAAATGGTTGTAAAGTGTATAAGCTGCAGGTGTGCAAGTAATGCCCCGTGCACGATCAAGTAGGATTACAATAGTGAATTGTACAGGTGAATCTTATGCTGTAGCGATAACTATAATAGTAGACGGTTGTAAAGTGTATAACCTGCAGGTGTGCAGGAAATGTCCCGTGCACGATTAAGCGGGATTATAATTGCTTATTGTAGAGGTATTATACATATTAAGCGTTAAAAATAGTGAGTAAAACAAGTGTAAGTTTTAAACGTATGTTACTAGTTGGTAGATACTAACGGATTAGCTCTTACCGCTGTGGTGTCGCCGGCCTATATGGGAGCCGCGCGGCCGCGTCGCGGCTTATATAGGGGTGCCCACTCACGCGTGACCCCCCCCCCCCCCCCGCCGACGTCACAACGTCTTGGGTGTAGCGTGTAAGAAGTACCGACCAGGCCAAGGATTATGCGCATAAGTAATGCATTTCCAAACAATAGTCTATTGTATGTTAAAAACAAGTTGCGTGTACCGGCGGCCTATTTCCGTTGGAACTATAATTAAGCGTCGGAAGAGGCTGGATAACAATCGACGATAATTATGCTGTCACGCAATGGGGAAAGCTGCGGATGTACTTGTCAGCGGATGTAATTTGATGGTATCTAATGCAAATTGAGAGGTACAAGGCTCCTACTTGTCAGCGGATGTAATTTGATGCTATCTAATGCAAATTGAGAGGTACAAGGCTCCACCTGCGTTTTAGCCGACCCACATGTAACAAAGCACATCCGTTTGGAAATTTCCATACCCCTTAAACCCCTACCGAGCCCCCCACCACTCTGGGAGCCGAGAACTACCCTGACGACTATTGCCGCCGCAGTCGGGCTCGGAACTCCGGACGCGGCGCTCCGACCCGACTCAGAGGGCAACTCAAATGTATAAGCGGCCGATATATATTTGAGTTACTCTTGTTGTTAGGCTATTACTATTTAATATTTGTTGTGTGTGTGTGTGTGTGTGTGTGTCTATGGTTTTATGCAAAGTGTTATTTGGTTTCAGTCTTAAGATGTGTTAGTTTTTAAGGTTTAACTTGCGCATTGCGATGTTAGCATTAAGGTGTGTTATGGTATTATTTATGTTTAAGAAATGTGTTTTTAATCTTAAGTATTGGTTTATGGTATCTGTGTGTGTGTATGTGTGTGTATCTATGTCTGTGTTTGTTTATCTGTGTACTAATAATTTTTTACATTCCACAGCTAGCTGTTAGGTTGGGTAGATTAAATTAAAATGTAAATGTAAATTTAAGAAGTTCGATTGAACTTCATGAAATATGGGTGGGACGTGCGCGTTGTGCCGTAGGTAGCGCATATTTTTATTGTTTTTGATTTTTGTTTTTTTTTTTTTTAATTTTGGTCAGGCAAAAATATGTTTGGGTGGGTTTAGATTAAGGGTGGGAAGTTAGAGTTGCGTCTTGCACTAGCTGTTCCAGTGTCCCTAACTACCACATGGTCAAGCCCAGTGCCAAATGGCCCGAGACTGGCCGCCCGTATCACAGCTCACCAAACTGGATCGCCAAAGTGCGTGCGGGCAAAAAAAATTGGGATCCCTCGCAAGACGTAACTTTTTGGGTTGGGATTGGGAGTGTTTGAGGAACACAGGGTGGTGGAGACGGTTACGGCCGCCTCCATCATCTTGGATCATTATTATTTTTTGGTGACCTTGACCTAAATCCACTCATGCATAACCCCCCCCCCCCCCCCGACGTCACAACGTCTTAGGTGTAGCGTCTTAAGTGTAACGTCTTAACCTTGACCTTGACCTTGAACTTGACGAGCCCCCCCCCCCCCCCCCGACGTCACAACGTCTTAGGTGTAGCGTCTTAAGTGTAACGTCTTGACCTTGGCCTTGAACTTGACGAGCCCCCCCCCCCCGCGCCAGCAAAGTGTTAACAAATTTACTTATAACTTGAGAACGGTTTGCCGGAATAGGGCAAGCGATACATCATTGGAAAGCTCTAATTAGGAGTAATATTGTGGTAAAGACAGAATTAAATTATTTTCTTTTAATAAAACTTTATTATTAAAAAAAACCCCACTCATTGACTTGCCTATATAAGAGTGTCGTGGTTTGCGTTGGGACATTTATTGCCAATAATAGCTAGAGTGAACATGTCTCCCCGAGATGCTCCATTTTTTTATAACATATGTACAAAAGTTGAAGAAGTATTGGAGGTGGATGAAGAAATCAATGAAGAAAACGATGTACAAAACGATGAACAAAACAATGAAGAAAACAATGAAGAAATTGAAGAGCCTTTGTTAAGTGAAAATGTTGTAACAAGAATATTTGTGGATCCGAATTCTTCAATGGATAATATAGGAAGGTTTGTAATTGAAGTAATGGCATGGATAGAAAATGAAAGATTAGTAAACATAGCATCTCCAATTTTAGTTGATGATAGACCCACCTTTGGTGTATATTGGCGCAACAGTGATCTGTTATGGCTATGGGCGGAGGCATATGTGGAGTATTTGCAATTGGAAGAAAATATAGGCTTTAATCATTACTTTTCAGCTTTAGTCTTAAACTACTATTTTTAACATCTCATTAAAAATCTTACCGTCCCCCCACTACAACTGGGAGGCTATAAAAAGGGAGCAGTAGAGAAGCATTTCATTTTGCTGCTAAATTTCAAAGAGTAAACATCAACAAGATGTATCAATGTGAAATTTGCTTAGAAACTTTTCATGATAATATTCTACTAGAAATACACAAAGAGTTATTCCATAATAATAATGAAGATGTAACAGAAACCGAATATGAAGATTTAAAACTATATGGAGAAGAACAACAAGAAGAACAACAAGAAGAACAACAAGAAGAACAGCAAGAAGAACAACAAGAAGAACAAAAAGAAGAACATGAAGAACCATTAGCAGGACCATCTAATGAAATACCGAGTTTAAAAGTATATGCTTTAGAAGGTAGAGTAGTAATGCATCACAAAATTCAAAATGAAAAATTGGAATTGGAGCAGTTTTTTAAAGAAGTAAGAAGAATTGTAAGTAGAACACTCGAAAAAGAATTGAGAAGACTAAACTTTATTAAATTTGGCATATTATTAAATGCTATGTTTACTAATGTAGAAGGAGAAATGTCACCAAGAGGATTTATGACAAAAAACCAGACCATAATGGCAAGTTCAGATATTAATTCAATAGTTGAAGATTGTTTGGAAGAAATTTTAACAAAAATTCAAGAACATGAAGGAAGAGGATCTGGTTGGAGTTTGGTTAGTATTGAGGGTATGGATATCAGAGTTCATAAACACGGCTACGGATTAAGGGGTAGCAGTTATATTCCGCTCCCAAAGAAAATTTCAGACACCAAATCGTGCATAAATGTTCAAAATGAAGATATGGAATGTTTTAGATATGCAATGACGGCAAAATTTGTACCACCTCACCATGCGGATAGACCCAGTCAAGAATATGAAACACACAGATATAAATATAATTTCCAAGGATTGACTTACCCAGTGGCTTTAAAGGACATCTCAAAGTTTGAAAAACAAAACCCTGGAACATCTGTCAATGTTTTTGGTTTGGACAGTTCGAATAAAGTGTACCCATTGCGTGTGGTGAAGAATGAACTACCAGATCATAGGGACTTACTATTACTTACAAGAGGTGATGTTTCCCACTATGTATGGATCAAAAAATTTGAAACTCTTGTTAGTAATCAATTATCTAAAAATAGAAATAAGAAGGTAATTTGCAAAAGATGTTTCAATTTTCAACGAGAAGGAAGACTAGGAAGACAGTGGTTAGAAGAGCATAAACGATTGTGTAACAACAATTATGAAGCCAAAATAATGTTACCATCACCAGATAAGGCCGAGCTAAAATTTGAGAAGATATCTCATCAGTACCGTATTCCCATTGTTGTATATGCGGATTTTGAATCTACGCTTGTTCCTATTGAAAATGATGATGAAGCCAAGAAAAGTGTTAAGTATCAAATGCATGATCCGAACAGTTTTTGTTTATTAATTAAATCTACACTGTCAGAAGATCATTTAAATGAATATGATCTAACATCAAAACCTGTCATATATCGCGGTGAAAATGCTTCTAAAATTTTCCTTGACCACTTATATTTGATAGCAGAAAATGTACAAAAATTGTATAGTGATATTGTACCAATGATACCGATGGATGAAGAAGAAGAGATTCAGTATGAAAATTCAACCCATTGTTATTTATGTAAAAATGAATATACTTTGGAAAATCACAAGGTACGTGATCATGACCATCTAACAGGTTATTATAGAGGTGCCGCGTGTAACAGATGTAATATTAACTATCAAATTCGCAACTTTATACCTGTAATTTTGCATAACCTTAGTGGTTATGATGCACATTTTATCATACCGGAATTGGGACGAGATGATGGAAAAATCGATGTGATAGCGGAAACTACTGAAAAGTTTATTAGTTTTAGTAAAACGATTTGAAATATGAAGTTACGTTTTCTAGACTCTTACCGTTTTATGCCATCTAGCTTAAGTAAACTTACTGAAAACTTAAAGAAAGAAAATTTAATAGAAACAATGAAGATTGTAAGTAAAGATAAATTGGATTTGATTCTCCGCAAAGGTGTTTTTCCATATGATTACATCGATTGTTTGGAAAAATTTGAAGAAACATCACTTCCGCCAAGAGAAGCCTTCAAGAGTAAGTTGTATGAAGAGGACATCAGTGAAGAGGACTATCAACACGCTTGTAAAGTATGGAATGAACTAGGAATGACAACATTGGGAGAATATTCCGACTTTTATGTTAAATTAGATGTGACTTTACTTTGTGATATAATGGAAGAATTTAGAGATACCTGTTTTGAAGCATATGGATTGGACCCACTTCATTCTTATACATCACCTGGACTAGCATGGCAAGCTATGCTGAAAGAAACAAAGTGTAGGCTTGAACTTATTACAGATATTGATATGGTTTTGATGATAGAGTCAGGTGTTCGTGGAGGATTGACACAAAGTGTAACTAGACATGTAAAAGCTAACAACAAATATCTCCCAAACTTCGATGCGTCACAACCAACAACATTCTTAGGTTATTTTGACGCAAATAACCTATATGGATGGGCTATGTCAAATCCTCTTCCATATGGTAATTTTAAGTGGGCGAACCCAGATTCGATAGGTAATATAATGGACATACCCAAAAATGGAGACATTGGTTACATTTTGGATGTGGACTTTGAATATCCTGAACAACTGCATGACCACCACTACGATTTACCACTATTGGCCAAGACGGAAATATCTCCAACTGGTAGATGGCCCAAGTTAATGATGACGTTAACCAACAAGTCAAGATATGTAGCTCATTATTGGACAATACAGCAAGCAATAGAATTGGGATTAAAAATAACAAGAATCAATAGAGCAATACAATTTAATCAATCTTGTTGGTTAAAACCGTACATAGACAACAACACAAGAAGAAGGACTGCAGCAACATCCGCTTTTCAAAAGGACTTTTTCAAATTAATGAATAATTCAATATTTGGCAAAACGTTGGAAAACAAAAGAAAGCATAAAGATGTAAAATTAGTTAGCGATCCGGCGAAATTGCAAAAATTAGTACAAAAACCAAACTTTGGAACAAGTATAATTATTAACGAGAATCTTGTAGCTGTTACCATGAACAAAATCTCAATAACAATGGATCGTCCTCTATATGTGGGAATGTCTATTTTGGATATTTCTAAAACCCACATGTATGACTTTCACTACAACAAGATGGTGAAGTTTTATGGAAGAGAAAACATCGGGATAGCATATATGGATACAGATGCTTTTATTTATTGGATAAGAACAGAAGACATGTATGAAGATCTACGTACTTTTGTATATACTACTGACTTTGACTTTTCAGATTATCCTAAAGATCATCCCAACTATGACTACGATAGAAATAAAAAGGTGTTGGGCAAGTTTAAAGACGAAACAAATGGTGTACCAATGGAAGAAATTGTCGCTTTAATGTCCAAACTGTACTCATTCCAACTGTACATCAGTGAAAAGGACGAACATCAAGTTGTGAAGAAAGCCAAAGGCATCAAGACGTCATATCTAAAGAAGAAAGTACAGTTTGACCATTATAAGAGATGTTTATTTGAAAATGTGGAAACAACCGCAACATTCAACACCATCAGAAGCTACAACCATATACTGTATAGTGTAAAGCAAACAAAGTGGGCATTAAGTTATAAGGATGATAAACGCCACATTCTTGAAAATAACATCAACACATTGCCATTCGGCCACTATTCCCTAATCCCTATTGATCAGTAAACCTTTTCTTCGTCCTTTACCTTCTTCCCTTTTCCTTTCGTAAAGAAGAGGGGACATGACAAGCCCAATGTCATGTTCCCTCTTTTTTACACCAACGTAAAATGGCCTTGACCTATATCCTAACCGTATATAAAAGAGGATAAACCATTCTAGAGATCAGTACCTTTACAAACGATGTGGAAGACACAACTGAAGATGGAAGACTTAAAAAATAAAATTGTAAATGAACTTCATAAGCCAGCAAGAAGAAAATTTCCTAGAAGAAGTACAGTTATAAAAGGAATGAATGATCTTTTCCAAGCCGATCTCATTGAAATGATACCACATAGTAAGTTGAATAAAGGATTCAAATACATTTTAGCGATTATAGACTGTTTTACTAAAGTGGCTGATGCCTTACCGCTAAAGGACAAGACTGGTAAAAGTGTTATGAAAGCTATGGAAACGGCTATACAAAGAAATAAATTCAACATCAAACATCTACAAACTGATGATGGGAAAGAGTATTTTAACAAAGACTTTGCAGCTTTAATGAAGAAGTATAAAATAAATCATTACTCTACAAATTCTGAAGTTAAAGCTTCAATAATAGAAAGATTCAATAGAACATTAAAAGGAGCAATGTATAAAACATTTTCCAAACGAGGATCATATGTTTGGTATGATATCTTACCGCAACTTATAAAAGAATATAACAACAAGTATCATCGAACCATTGGTATGAAGCCTAACCAAGTAAATAGCGGTAATGCTAAGATGGTATTAAAACGTATTAGGAATAATACAACTCCTAAACGTGAAAAAATGCAGCCTAAAACATTTAAAGTTGATGATAAAGTTCGTATAAGTAAGTACAAAGGAGTATTTAGTAAAAGGTATCTGCCAAACTGGACTAATGAAGTATTTACAATCTATAAAGTGCAACCAACAATACCTGAAACTTACATCTTAAAGGACAACAAGGGTGAATTACTCGAAGGTGGATTCTACGGACATGAGTTGTTAAAATCATCAGTCGGCGATGTATATCTTGTTGAAAAGATTTTACAAAGAAAAAAGGATAAGGTTAAAGTACGTTGGTTGGGATTTGATAAAAGTGAAGACTCTTGGATCCCTACAAAAGACTTGGTGTAACAATTTATGAACTCATTACGTGTTTAACCTTTACACAAGATGGAGATTGTGCAACAAAAGTATCGATTTTTTATTAATAATATTGATGAATTAACAGTTGACAACGACAAGTTAAATCATGGAAAACATGGTGAACTACTGCCAAACACAATAAGATGTTTAATAACTGGACCGTCAAATTGTGGAAAGACGAATGTGGTTTTTAACTTAATAACAAATCCTAAAGGATTACGTTTCAACAACATTTACATCTTTTCCAAATCTTTGCAACAACCCAAATACCAATTATTGGATAAGGTACTTGCAAGTGTGCCTGAAGTTAATTTTTACAAGTTTAATGCTAGTGAAACTATAATGGAGCCAAACGAGGCTAAACCATTTTCTATATTTATATTTGATGATGTATCTTGTGAAAATCACGACACTATTAGAAGTTATTTTGCCATGGGAAGACATTACAATATTGATAGCATTTATATTGGTCAAACTTACAGTAAAATTCCAAAACAACTAATAAGAGATAATGCAAATCTACTTATTATCTTCAAGCAAGATGAAACAAATTTAAAGCACATATATAATGATCATGTAAATGCAGACATGTCATTTGATAAATTTAAAGAAATATGTGGCAAAGCATGGGCTGAAAAATATGGATTTCTTGTTATTATGAAAGAAGAAGCTATAAAAAATGGAAGATATCGTATAGGGTTGGATAAATTTGTATTAATCCATTGAACGATTGATGATACGTTTAGTAATAGATCGGTCTTCGCAGCGTAAACATGGTGAACCAAGAAAAACTATTAAAAGAAATAAAATCACTGAGTGACTCGATTAGACTTAAAAATCGAGCATTAAGAATGGGTTTGAATGAAAGAGAAGAATTCCTGGAGACTACATTTAAGCCTATTACAGAACCTTTAAAACAGATAACAGAAACTATTGGTAAACCTAATTATGAAGGAGATGTTTTGCTACCTGTTTCTAAATTTGAAGTAAAGAGTTTGAAAAAGGAAGAAGATGATGATGATTCTTACACAAGTGATAGTGAAGTTTCTCAAAAAGAAGAAGAAGAAGAAGAAACAAGACAAGAAGAACCAGAAATAAATGTTGAAAAAGAAGAAGAACAAGAACAACATATACCTGAAGCAGAACAATCAATTCCAAATCTAACAAAATTAAGTAGTGATATATTGCAACAAGGACCTCTTGGAAGAAAGTATATCATGAAGATGTTACATGAAATAAAAAATAACCCAAAATTACACAAGTCACATGTATATGGTGCGAGAATTGATGGAAATGAATTAAAAATAGGAGATTCAAAAGTACATTTGACTGAAGATGATGATATTGTTATTGGTGAGCATAAATATAAAGGAACAAAAGGATTATTTGAACTGATTTTCAAAAATATACCTATAAGATATACGCTTCAAGATTTAAATACTTTTAAAGAAATTTTGCAAAATACTAATGCTCATAAGAAGAATTACTCCAAAGATTCAATGATAAATAGAACACGCGCAACTAAATATACAGTTGTAATAAAAAGATTGTTTCCCCTGAAAAAACTACCAACATTACGAACTGCACCTGCTGTGAAGAAACCGCTTAAGAGGAAGTCATTATCACTTATGGACTTATCACTTATTGATGAATATGGTAAAAAGAAAAAAGGAGAAACTTCGACATCTGGTAAAGGTTTAATGAAAAACCTATATAATACAAATGTGATTTACTATAATGATATAAACAAATTGGTTGATAGAATGAGACTATTACATGAAGCCATGGAAGCTGGTCATACAGGTTTAAATAATGAATGGGTGGCTTTAGTTGACGAACTTCGAAATCGTGGAATAATTGTATAAATCATCACGGATATATAAGAGAGCAGTGAGCATACAGTGGATCAGTTCAATCATGAGCGTTGACAAGTTCGGACGGTACTCCGGGGTAGGAGTACAAGGAGGAGAAAACAGAAAAAGAAGTGGATTGCCGCAAACACCTGAAGGTGACTATGATATGAGTAACAAACGTCTAAAATTTGTTAAAGACCCAGAAGAAGATACAGATGGAGCAAATTTAAAAACAGTAAAAGAAGCAACTTCAACATCATTGAAATTAAACAAGAATACTTATGATGTTAAATCACATAGAATAATTAATGTTGGTAAACCAACTGACAGTTCTGATGCAATTACTAAAGAGTATTTATCATCTGAACTTTCAAATACTTTAAAATTGCAATGGGGTAATAATTTAAAAGATGGACAGACATATGATGCTGGGAATCATAGAATAACCAACGTGGCAAATCCAAAAAATGATAAAGATTCAGTTAATAAAGAATATTTACATTCTATAATACCAGAAAAGACTCAACGTGGATTTTCTTTTTATAAATTTATTATAAATGATATTGGATATCCAAAGGAAGACGGTGATGCTGTAAACCTGAAATACATCAAGGACAACTGTATTTTACAAGATGGTGATGAAATCGATTGTCATGGAAAAGTGTTGTCAAATGTAAAGTTCGGTTCTCAACCAAAAGACGCTGTTACTATGGAACAACTATCTAAAGAATTAAAAAGGGGAACATCGAATTTTGTAAAACATGAAGATGCCGTGCTAAAGCGAGGAGATACATTTATACATGGAAATGAAAAGTTTGATTTAATGCAAGGAAAAAATGATAAATGGGATGCGGGAGGTAAAAGAATAACAAATGGAAGATTTGGTGAAAAAAGTTCGGATGTACCTGTAATGGCACAAACATTAATTGCAAAAGGTCCTTTATTAGGTACATACGAAGGTCATAATAGAAGAATAAAAAATATTTTTCCTGGTTATGAAGAAGATGACTGTGTTACAGTGAAACAAACAATAACTTGGGATGAACGCGATGGAACCAAATTTGATGCTAAGATGAAGAAAATAATTAATGTTTCACCAGGTGAAGTTTTCAATGATGCTGCTACTATTGGACAAGTCATAACAACGTCGAAAAGTGATTCGACCGCTTACACGTGTAATGATAAACGTATTATGCAGTTACACGATCCTCAACATCCCAAAGATGCTGTAACTTTAGATTGTTTAATAAGAATAGTGGGCAATTTACTTATCGATACCCACAATCATATAGCTAGTACAACGAGTCATGTGATGATTCAGCCCGATGAACGAGAAGCTTGGATTAAAAATAGAATCATAAATCAGTATATAATTAATTTGAATAATTAAATATTTAAATATAAAACATTGTGCACGAGTTATTCATTTATGTAAAGCAGCTCGTGGAGTAAACACGCTGGTTATATAAGACGACATAATGAAGACCGCACCGCTCAGTCGTCGTCAAGACAGCGGCAAGAAAGGACGTGGTATAACATCAGCTGCGTTTTCCCTGCTCAGACGGATTCCTGTTGGTGCTGTTATAAATCGAGCAATAGACGCTTTACCATACGAATTTCATCTGCCCGGAGGCTATCAATATTGTGGACCCGGAACTAAGTTGGCAAAACGTTTAGCAAGAGGAGATCCTGGAATTAATAAATTAGATCAAGCTTGCAAAGAACACGATATAGCGTATTCCAAGTTTGCAGATTCAACAAATAGATCAATAGCGGATAGAGCGCTAGCGGAAAAAGCTTGGCAAAGGGTTAAATCAAGTGACGCCAGTATTGCGGAAAAAGCAGCAGCTTGGGCAGTGACAACAGCCATGAAGACGAAAGCTAAGTTTGGTGGTGGAAGACGACGCGGGAGAAAACCTAGTAAAAAAGAAGCTGCAAAAAGAGGCGGGAACATCAAAAGAAGACGTCGCACTAACCCTAAAAGGAAAGTCAAGAAAACATCCATATGGTCAATGGTAAAAAACGGATCGGGTCTTTACTTAAGACCGTACCGTGTGTATTAAATGAGAAGAATAAATTGATAATTCCAAATGAAGCATTAACAAACTATCAATTGTCAAAATATGTGAAATGTTTAAGAATACCATTCTTCAGAGGAGTTTTTATGAAAGATACATTACCAAATAGAGTGTGGAAAAATGAAACTGGAATAGTAAACTTAGACTCTAATTATGGACCAGGTACTCATTGGGTATGTTATAAAAAACTTGGAGAAAATGTTTACTACTTTGATAGTTTTGGAAATTTACCGCCACCAAAAGAACTTCAACATTATTTTCGGGACTCCAAGAATATATTCTACAACTACAAAAGAGAGCAACCTAGCAATACAGAAATATGCGGACATTTATGTTTAGAGTTCCTAGCGAAGAGCGTCAGTCAGCTTTAAGATGTCATCGTATACAGTGTCGCTGAGCGGAAATTCGTCAACATTAAAAAGTACACTTTTCCCAGCGTTACGTTTATCTACGGACAAACTATGGGAAGCAGCATTATTGGATTTGACTACATACAATTCAATTCCCAATGTTACAGAAGGAAAAAATAATTTACTACATTATTATGAGAGTAAAGATGAAAAAGGAAATTATTCACAATTAAAAATAATTCCATTATCTACAGGAGCATATGAAATAGACGATATAAACCAAGTATTACAAAAGAAACTTGGAGAAGAAAATATTTCTATAAAAGGTAATAATAATACATTAAAAGCAGAAATAACTTCAAAGTATTATATAGATTTTAGCTTAGACCACTCAATCGGCAATTTGCTTGGATTTTCAAAGAAGAAAGGAATTTTAGCTCCTGGAAATGATTATACTGGCGATACAACAGTAACAATATTAAAGGTGAACAGTATTGATGTAACATGTAATATTATACACGGATCATATAGAGATGGAGTAAATCAACATATATTACACACATTTTACCCAACAGTAGCTCCTGGTTTTAAAATAGTTGAGAAGCCACAAAACCTGATATACCTACCGTTAAACACCAGTTTCATTTCAGACATCGTACTGAACATATTGGATCAAGACGGCATTAGTGTTGACTTTAGAGGAGAAACAATAACTATACGGTTACATATCAGAGCGGCAACATAAAGTCAACATGGGATTATCATTTAAACCACAACGGAAGAGTCGGGAGCTCAGTAGCTCCTCAACATTCGACGAGTTAACACCGGACAACATACGCTTCCTACAGAAGATCGGACTAAAACTTGCCAACCATGGATATACTGGATATAGCGCAAGGACCGACATTCGACGAAACCCTATGGGAGAAGGAATATCACACTCACAACCCTTACACTTCATCAAAATTAAATAATAATGATGAAATAAGAATCCCCATTCAACAACAAGATATTTACACATTACCATGTGAAAGTTATTTATATATCGAAGGAAGAGTAACAACATTGGATGGAAAATCTGGTTCAACTGTTCCTTTTATAAATAACCCTATGGCATATCTGTTTGATGAAATTAGATATGAAATATCTGGAGTAACAGTTGATTCAACAAAAAAAGTTGGTATATCAACAACTTTAAAAGGATTGACTTCAATAACACCTCATGAAAAGAATTCTTTAATCTCGGCTGGATGGGTGACTCCTGATAAAGACACTATTACTCCTAATTCAAAAGGTTACTTTGATTTTAATGTGCCTTTACGATTGCTTTTGGGATTCGCAGAAGATTACAAGAGAATAATAATAAATGTAAAGCAAGAACTGGTACTGCTCAGATCTTCAACGAATAAGGATGTAATACAAGCGGCAAGTGGAACAAAAGATGCCGATTTGGAATGGCAACTACAATTGGATAAAGTTGTATGGAGAGTACCACATGTCAGATTGGCGGATGAACATCGAGTATTATTATTGAAAAAATTAAAATCTGACCGTGATATTGTAATACCATTTAGAAGTTGGGAATTTCATGAATACCCCATATTGCCTCAAACAGAAAGACAAACATGGACTGTTAAAACCTCTACTTATTTAGAAAGAGCAAGGTACATAATAGTCGGTTTTCAGACTAAACGAAAAGATGTTATAACTGCGCACGCTGGTCAATTTGACCATTGCAAGATAAAGAATTGCAAAGTTTTTCTAAACTCTCAGTTCTTTCCATATGACAGTTTAAATGTTTCATTTGACAAGAAACGTTATTCCATTCTATATGACATGTATGCAAGATTTCAATCGTCATATTATGGTAAAACGAATACACCACTACTATCACCAGAACAATTTTATTCAAAAGCTCCAATTGTTGTAATCGATTGTTCAAAACAAAATGAATCTGTGAAATCTTCAAGTGTAGATATAAAAATTGAAATGGAATTTGAAGATAAAATACCAGATGGAACTTCAGCATACTGTTTAATTCTACATGACAAAATAGTTACTTACACACCGCTGACAGGAATTGTGAAGAATGTACTTTAAAAAGGATTAATACAACATCTGCACGATTTGTAAGGTTTTTACAAAAGATCAACAATATCTAGGTCATCTGCGAGTATAAAAACGAGAAAGAAGAGCTGGAAATTCATTTCATCTTTGATTGTCGTATGGGTAACATCGTCCGCAAGATGAGTTCTACTACATCAAGTGCTAATGAAGAAACTACACCTCTTATGGCTGACAATAGTTTGGATATAGAAAGACAAGTTGAACAGGAAATGGAAGAGTTCCTCAAGTTTAAACATAAGAAGACAGACAAAGAGGAAGTTGAAAAAGAAACAAAGAAAAGGAAAATTGAAGATAACATTTCTACCAACATCTTAATGGAGGTATTTCTTAGAATATTTTATCCTATTTCTTCTTGTATGACAAAGACTGTGTCTGCTGGAGTAATGAAATCATTGGATTACTCTCCAACTGTTATTTTGAATCACGGATCTAAAATGGTAACCTTCACTGAATCTTCTTGGGAATCTTTTATGAAACATATACATCTTTTGGAATGCTATTTGAGTAACAATACGTTTGGAAGAAAAACAAAACTAGGTTTGTTCGAATCAAATATTGAAATCGATATTGTTAAACAACGTGGTCAACAACTAGTTCGATTTAGAGATTTAACTAAATATAATATAAAAATACATTTGACAAAAGAAGAGTTTTACGCTTTAACTTGTGCTACTGGTCCTATAACAAGATATTTAAAACAGCTAATATTCTCAAGTACAATTATCAAAGATTATTTAATTGATGCATTGGATAGACAACCATATGTTCCAATCCTATACGGTCCAGTAGATACTTCAATCTTCAATAGGATACCGCATGAAGTAGAGATGTGGAGACAGTTACACCGCAATCAAACCAACTTTAATTTAAATGAAGAAGAAAATCAAGAAAACAAGGAAAACGAATCACGTTTCAACAATCAACAATCAACAACAAATTAAACAGACAAAGAATATTGTAAGTAAGAAGAAGAAGAAGAATGTTGGAGTATAAAAGGATGTCAATCCGCATTGACATACCAGTTGTCTACTGAAAGTTTCATTCTCTAAGAAGACGGAAATAATGGAAGTAAAGCGAGGTATCATAGAGTTTCAGGCATTCCGTGGTAATGATGGAAATTTTATAATCAAAGAGTTAGTGGTACTAGATATGATAACATCTGTTGTTTATCATTTTTTATTCATGCCTCCTTTGCCGTTCAACAGATTAACAACCAAAGCTAAAGTAACAAACAAATGGTTGATGAAACATTTTCATAATCTAACATGGGATGGTTTTATAACCTACAATATGATGCCACACATTATGAATCATTTCTGCAAAGAGTTCAAAACTATTTTTACAAGAGGATTGGAAAAAGCAAATTGGATACAAGCATATACAAACCATGAAGTGATAAATGTGCAAATGGAGAAAGATTTTTATTGCTACTTTGCTAACATCTGTATTGCATCTAAAAACTTTAAACATCGGCAGTCTCAATGTGCTTTAAAGAACGCATATCGTTTGAATGTCTATCTCCAGCAAAGTGGTGGGGGAAGCGATGGGTATAAAAGCGAGAGCGGCACTATGACAATGCATGAGTATTACTCTAACCTCCGAGGAGTCAACACCTCTGACGTGCAAACACAAGAAGACGAACAATAGTAAGAAAAAATAATGGCATCGCAAACTTTTCTACAGTCGCTTGTTGATCAATTCAACAAACATTCTAAATCTACAATACTACCGACTAAGAAATGTTCAGAATTGAAAGAAGAAAAACATTACATTATTCACACTATTAAGAAGATGGAAACATCAATTGGAGACGCCATCAATTGCACATTGAGTGAAGCACCCTACACACCTGGTGATGAACCGAAATTTCAAGTATTTCTTCCCAAACGCTTCGTTCAACTGCTGCAGAATGAAGATTTACGACTGATTCACCCCGGCGCACTCTATTTGGCATCCCACGGTCCTAGCGGAACCAACTCTACTGAACTTACACTTCATGTTATGCCTATTAGCAACTAGTCTGTAATTTATATATGCTGTTGTACATGTGTGTAACTGATTTTAAATAAATAAAAATGAAAAAAAAAATAAGAAAAGGCAACATATCGATAGTGTTTCTGCACTCTCGATATGTTGCTTTTTAAAAAACACGTTTGGATGACCTTGACCTAGTTTCGAGGGTATATAAAGGCCGTAATTTTCTTGAGGATCTCATCAGTCTACGACTACCTTTCGTGCTGTACACATCTCTGTTGGCTCTCCAGTTATTACGAATAACAACATGTCTCTTAAGGTTAAGTGTGCATCATATGATACCACCACCATCACAACTTTTGAAGAACTCGATGATTTCACTAATGAACTGCGAGTGTTACTTGCCGGTGGTTATCGTTTAAATATTGATGTTTACGCTAACAACATGAGGATGTTTCCTAAACAGAAGTTCTGCAACGAAGAAGTATTCGTTTCCACACAACCTTCAACTACAACACCATCTACAAGTAATGTTAAGTTCCAGAAATATTACTAATGTTAAATAATATCAAGTGGTCGCTGTAGCATCTATAAAAGGACCGTGTAACCTAACAGAATCATCATTTGCTCTCCAACTGACGCAGCGAAAACAACTACTAATACCATGTTGTACAGAATGATGATTGAATTCAATGGAAAAATCTACGGAAAAGACTATCAAAGTGTAGAACAAATGACGTCCGATCTTCAAGTATTGACTAAAGAGGGATTCCAACCAAAATTAATTCTAAAATTTCCTGAAGTACATCCACTCTCCACTGAAGATCTCATCGCCATGGCTAAAGAAGAAAAAGAAAAATACAAACAAGATGTAAAGAAAGAAAAAGAAGATGAAAACTCAGTATCTTAAATAAATACATCTTACACTTGTAAGATGATCTTTTTTAAAACTCCATTTGGATGACCTTGAGATTACCCCCACCACTTT
The DNA here is from genome assembly GCA_030545055.2 of Neoaliturus tenellus. Lineage (NCBI taxonomy): Eukaryota > Metazoa > Arthropoda > Insecta > Hemiptera > Cicadellidae > Neoaliturus > Neoaliturus tenellus. The sequence continues at coordinate 134,264,803 of CM061531.1, read as the reverse complement.
TCCTAGTCTATAAAACACGCTATCCTACACTACACAACTTCATTTCTTGCCAACACTTAGAAGCGCCAACATGGAAGAGAAGAAAAACGAGGACGCACCGCGCTACTGTTGTGAACAAAAATGCACCGATTTAGGAAGATGGATGGTAGACGGATTAGCTTGTACAAAGTGTGAATTCTTCGGATCCTGTTACTGCAAATGCAAGACAAAGCAACTACCACCACCGGAATTGCGAACCTTCAAGATTTATAAATCACGATACTTCCACACTTGCTGTCCCCAGAGGTGTATCAAATTTCATCCGGAAAAACTTGTCAATTGTCGAGAGTGCAATGCATATTATAAAGACGACTTTTGTACATGTATCATAAGTGCGTGCAAGTACAGATCAGATTGGTCTACTGATCCTGTTGAAGCTTCGGATGTATAGCTGTAGTCACTGACTGCAGCCCTTTTTTAAAACTCCATTTGATTGACCTTGAGATTACCCCCACCACTTATTTTTTACAACATATATTCTACGGATCATTCGATACGCTTCTCATTCTTATTTCATTACTCGCACTGACAACAACATGGATGATAAATTCATTTCCTTTCAACATTTAATTACTGACAGAGAAGAGATGGAAACCCTATTCCAAAACTTACTTACACTTATTGACACCTATCCTTTAAGATGGATCAACATCACAGTGCAATACGTCAATCCTACCAAAATATTTTCATCCTCATCATCATCTTCTGCCACCTCCATGTCTTCATCGTCGCAAAGTGCAGAGGAAGAGGAACAGACAACTAATGGTGTTAAAATTGTTGAATTAAACGACGAGGAACAAGAAATGCAAGCTCTGGTTAAATATAAATTTAATATTTAATATTTAATTTACAAACATTATTAGTATTCCTAACTTAAAAATACAACTAATGGTTATCTTAGTACACCTCCTACTACCTACCCGAACGGCGTTTCGCTGCGAAATGCGCTGGCCAACGGTTCGCATGGGGGTATATCACCCTTCCCCCACCACGCCACCACCCCTCCACTTCCCCCACCACGCCACCACCCCTCCACTTCCCCCTCCACCGCCCTTGCCCGCATATAAGCGAGCCGCTGACTGACGCTCGCCATTTGTTTCCCGACTCCCGTACGATGAACAACGATCCGCTACCACATATGAAATCTACTTTTATAATTAGAACAAGACATGATTTAAAAGATTTAATGGAAACTTTAGAAGATATTATAGACAAATTCCACTGCATCACTATGAATTTGGAACTTGTTTACGGTTGTCCAACATGCGATAGAGTTAAGAGTGAAGATGAAGATGGTTTACTAGAACTCACTCCTGCATCATCCAAACATACACCAACAGCTGACGATGAAGTTTGATCGGACACACAACTGTTTTTCTTAACCCCCCACCACTTTCCAGTAAATATACCCTGTCCTCATCTTCGTTTCTCATTTCATCGCCAACTTTCCGACCGTCAACACCGCTCCCGTTTCACCAACAGAAATTAAAACAAGCACACAAACATGATGGATGATTTTTCACTTAAAACACAATTGGAAGAGGACAGACTCAAACTAGAGATCAACAGGCTGCAATTGGAAACGGAAAATCAACAAGGGATGGTTCGCCTGCTGCAACTGTTCAAATGCGTACTGTGCATGTTGTGCGTCTACCTTCTCTTCGCCACCACCTTCGGCGTCTACCACTCCCTCACCAGTGGACGGCACTCCAACACCTCTCTGCACAAGAACACGACTTTGGTTTAATTTTAAAAATAAACTAAAACCTCCCGCGGCCCGGCGCCGCCACCCCTCCCAAACCCCACCGAGCCCCTGCGGCTCCCACTTTTTTAAAACCCCCTCCGGATGACCTTGACCCACTTCCCAAACCCATCCATCACTGTCACCCCACACTTCCAACCCCACACCTGCCACTTCCAACCGCTGACCTTGACCTGGGCCAGGAGTAACCAAAAGACACTACTCCTGGCTCATTAAGGTTTGTTGAAGAGCCAATTTCGTTACTGAAAATTATGTGGGATTTTAAACTTGCAAGATTTGCCTCACCTTAATTTGCCACATAAAATTTAGAGCAAATAAAACAGTAACGAGTAAAGGACCTTATGAATTCTCGAAATATAAAGCCAGCCTTTACCATCAGTATATCAATTATTAATAATTACTGAGAGTTTGAAAAGTTACTGATGATTACTGATGAATTCTATGGAAACCATACCTGTAATAAATATTAACTATTTATTAATTCAATGAGGTCTGCTGTGACGGGGATTATCCATCTTCAAATTATTTTTTTTTTTTAAATCCAAAGTGACAATTTTGTTGAAATAATAATCATGTCTACGCTCGGAATTCATCCATGCTCTAATGTCCTTTACACGACTGAGTTTCTGAAACCCGTCATATTGGTATGATTTTGTTAACTATCTATTTTACTACTAATTCTTATTGTTTAAGAGATAGTTAGTATGTTATGTATAGTATTTTATTAACTAATTCTATTAGGTTAAGGTATTTAATGCGTTAGTACTTAATATACAGGGTGTCCCGGAACTCTCTGGAACCCTTTTGTACATTTGTTCCTTGCATCGAGACAAGAAAAAAACATCATACAAATAGGGGTCTAAAATCCATCGTTTAGCCGCTAGCCGCCATTTTGTTTTTTTCACGTAATAATTTTTATTTCCGTAACGGATGGTTGTATTCAGTTCATATTTGGTATGAATCTTTATCATACTAATGTACATTTTCAGGAAAAAAATTAATTTTTCCACTGTGTATTTTCAAAATGGCGGCCATTTTTAATTTTCAAACTTAAATATCTCAAATTCGGTAAATTTCAAGAAAATTTAACTTCGGTCAAAAAAGTTGCTAAATTAAAGTATCTAACCAACGGTACCAAGTTTGTAAGGATCTGATAACAAATAACGGAGTTATTGTGATTTTTCTGTGAAAATGGCCATAATTTGCATTAATTAAAATGCAAAATCAATGTTTTTTTTAGAAAAATCGCAATAACTCCGTTATTTGTTATCAGATCCTTACAAACTTGGTACCGTTGGTTAGATAATTTAACTTAGCAACTTTTTTGTTCAAAGTAAAATTTTTTTGAAATTTACCGAATTTGAGATATTTAAGTTTGAAAATTAAAAATGGCCGCCATTTTGAAAATACACAGTGGAAAAAATTAATTTTTTTCCTGAAAATGTACATTAGTATGATAAAGATTCATACCAAATATGAACTGAATACAACCATCCGTTACGGAAATAAAAATTATTACGTGAAAAAAACAAAATGGCGGCTAGCGGCTAAACGATGGATTTTAGACCCCTATTTGTATGATGTTTTTTTCTTGTCTCGATGCAAGGAACAAATATACAAAAGGGTTCCAGAGAGTTCCGGGACACCCTGTATATTAAATATTTAATATATATTAAATTATTTCAAAATTAAAATATGACTTTTACTACAAATGGAATCAAATTTTGTGCTAAGCAATAAAAAAGCAAAATTTAAATTTGAATTAGTTACACCATAAATACACTGTATTACAATTTATTTAAGGATCAATTTAATTTAACTTTTAAGTGTTGAATCGCTTATTTTAACTTTTAATTTTCTAACGTTCTAATAGTACTGACCTACAATGAAAGTAGAGTACGAATACTATGTTTGGATTGGTTTTGTTTCCTTTGGAACTTATGGTTATCATGTAATTAAAAAATAATATTGATTCAAAATGAATGCGGTTTAATGCTGCAAATTGAAAGTATATACGATTTTCCTAAACCACGAGTGTATATTGAAATGGTTAGATTTTTTGTTATAATGTGTCAGTTCTTTTCCTATATTTATGAATACTTGTTCTTTGAGACCTCAATCCTCCTGGTCGATTAAGACATAGCTACGGATTGCATAAGAATGTGTTCATTGATTGCGCCAAGAAACAAAAGGTGCAAACAAACATGTGTATTCACACAAAGTAAGTTTGCTGAGGTGTTAACATCTTTTACACCTGTATGGCATAGTCTTTAAGGAATAAGCTAAGAAGAAAGAAAAAATATTATCTTTTGACTGTTTGTTAAGCAGTGTTTTCAAATGTTATGTTGTTATGCTATACTATGGAATACACATCGTACATGATCAGGTGGTATAAAAGGTAAAGCCATTAATCGTCTTTTTGGTTTACGGATAGGCCGATCATCCTCATTATTTTACGCTGCCTTCAGTCCAAGGTTCCATGGCAACTTTGGCAAAATGTAAAATTTACATGTGCAAGTTTTGTATGTGGACGTTTCGCCTTGTGGACATCAATCTTAAAGGACATAATGTCATTACAATTTTTCTTTATAAACAAACTCTTAGCATCAATGCAAATAAAAAAACATTTTAAGTAACAATCAATTAACTATTTATTAATTGACTGAATCAAGAACATATAAATTTCTCATTTTTAATGAAAAGTACCATAAAACTATATGATTTTAGCATGAACCCGTACACATAAATTATAAAATGCAGCTGTTTTGAAATTATTCTTCCGTAATATATTTTTATTTTTACAGATATAACTCTAACGTTCACCATGTCAACTTTTGTCCGTTTGGTTGTCGCAGCATTCATGAAAGCTGGTCTCTACAAATTTTTTGTCTTCTGGAACTCATTTAAGACAAGGTTGTACACATTCCATGTCTGGGGAGGAAAGCGGTGCAAAACAGCACTTCTCCTACCCCTTGCCGGAACTCCAGGGACATATGTTCTTTCAATACACAATACTAACTTTTCAACGGGTTTTAACAAAGTTTCCGCAATTGTAAGGAATACATCTCGTACATGATCAGGTGGTATAAAAGGTAAAGCCATTAATCGTCTTTTAGCGAATTTCCCTATAAGGAATACGCTATTACGGTAGTAGTCACGGTAAGACCTAAGCCCGGGTCCATGATACTTTTTCGTTTTGAGGTCCCTAGAAGCCAAAAACACCGTTCGGTTTTAAAATAAAATAGTAATTTTTTACAGAATGTTTACTAAGCAGTTGAAGATCGAATCCATTTTTCGAGAACTTATTCAAAAACCAATGTCATTGACTTGAAAAAATTTTGATATAATCATTTTTTAGGACTAGGCTACCCCTCTACACTTCGTAATTTCGGTATGACATTATTTTTTTATAATACTTTTGCTAAACAGTAAAATCTTTAAGTACGCCATCCTTGCATAACTTTTATATTTTTCTTTCACTACATCATTTATTGCTTTTCGTGATCTTTTGTATTCTAGAATCTCTGATATATCATTAGCCTTAAACCATGGATTGTTTTCACGATCAAATAATACAGGTACAGGTTTATTATTAAACATGTAACACTGCAGTGCAGACATAGTGAAATCATTTATTTATCTATTTATTTACTTTCAATATTAATTGAATATTGAAAATAGTATACACCTCTTAAATATCCGGGAAAAAAGTAGAGTTCTGAATAACATGTTCACTCCGCAAAAGTTGGCAAATAATGAAAGATGCAGTTAACCGAGCTACTTATATACCCGACGAAGAGTGGAGGATATCCTTCTGCGCATTAGCAGTAGAGGTTACTACTGCTCATAAACCATTATACGTTAAATTGTAAACATGTCACGTCAAAAAATATGTATAAAAATATAGGCTACTAATTCAAGATTTGTATAGTTTACATTTACGGTTAATTTTTGTAACATCGGAGCTAAATTGGACTTGAAAAACAACTTTACATATATTTGAAAATAAACCTTTTGAAAACATCAAAACGATGCTTGATTGTAGTGGTGGAATAAGTTGTTGTCAAAGCGAAACAGGTTGCAACTGCAACAGTTTCATCTCGACAACAGTTTTAAACGGTTGCAGGCAACAGTTTAACTTAGTTTACATTATGTCCGCTAGAAGCGCTACAGACACTGTTTTGGCGCTACAACCAATGAATACAGAGTCTTATAAGAAGAACAGACCCCATGTAAAATATTCTGCCGTTTTTTTTAATTGGGCAACTCAACACCTGGCTGCGCTGAGCGTTGGCTGTTCCAACTACTCTACGCGCCCCCACGCCTCTCATTGTTGTAATTAATTGGGCATCTCACCACCAGGTTGCTGTTCCAAAGTACGGACTACACACAGCTGGCTGTTCCAGTTACACTACATCCCCCCTCCAGCCACCGCCGCTAAAGCACCAATTCTAAATTACAGCGTTTCATTGCAAAAAAAATAATCGTTCACATTGAAAATTGTATTCTTTCATAGTAAAAATTGGGCTACCACTAAGCCTAAATAAAAATAACTACGGTGTTAATTTAATTTTAGATCTATTATCGGTATGAAAAATATGTAAAAACATTGCGAAGCAATTTCTTTCAAATTAATCACATGAAAAGGTTGGTCTGCGAGAAAGTTTTTTTTATTATTGGTTTGGTAAATTTTGTCTTTGAGAAAGTAGTTGAGAAATACTTACATTGCACAGTTAATTTAAAGTTAGCCTAATTTTTAAAACCCATAGGACTCTTTCTATGCTTATTCAAAGGTAAAAGTTTAATTGTTGATTGGCAGGTAGCCGTGGGCCATGCCGACGGGCCGTGATTAATTAGCTTGTAGTTTTGTTATTACAGTATATTAAGTTTACTTAAATATCAATTTTCCTCATTAATGTTAAAAAAAAGTATTTAAATGTTTATTGGAATGTAATGACTCATTCTATAAGTTGTTTGGATTTTAAATTACTTAAATGTATTGAACGAACATGGCTGAAATATTTAATAAGGCCTATTAAAGCATTCATAAAAAAAGGGATTTTGGCTGTGGACGAAAGCTCGTTCACGTTAAAAATTTTGTTTTAATAAAAGGTAGATATTCTTTCCAGGTCGGTCAATAATCCATAAACATTAACTCTCGTATCTTACATATCAGAAAGTTTTGTCTTGTCTAGGAGCTACTACCGATTAATTTATTAACTAATATTCCAATGAGCGTTACATAGTTGTAAAATTTTATACATTAAACGACGTGCAAAATAAATTTTTTACCATCATACAATTCTGCCTTTCCAAGAAACATTATTTAATTTTTCCCTACAGAAAAGGCTGATATGGGTAGAATAGCGAAAAATCTGACTAAAATTACATTTTAAACCCTTACAAATTATTGTTGCATGACCTTTTGATTCAAATTCTAGAGTACATTCTGGTTCTAACGTTTACGTTGGCCACACTTTAACGACATTGTATAATGTTAAAAATGAGTTACGGCGAAAACTTAGAGGGTTACTTTTAATTAATTATAAATTAACATTTACCTTTTATAAATTCATTCTTAATTTATTTTTTTTTATAAATCAACTTTTTTATTTTTTGAGATAGCAATTTCATAGCACTGTTACAAATGAATGTACAGGATAACAAATGTTTTCATAATTTTTATTAAATTTGATTTAATATTTATGCGGCCATGAAATTTATTAAAGACAAAGTAAATTACAAACTGGATTATACTAATAATATAATAATAAACCAGCTCGATATTAATTTTTGTTAATGACCCCAAAGAAGTCTGGGGCTCAAAATAAGTAGACTCCTCGCTCTGCGAGCGCCTTTAATATAGTTTAGAATCGAAAGTTTCGCAAGATGTTGGGTTTATTACTTTTGAATAGCCTACATATTTTATGAGTACAGTTTAGGTTAAAAAAGTAATTTTCAATTTTAAAATATTTAGCATTACATTATTTATTTAATCGTGATTTAAAATAACATATCTTGTTTAGAAAAACAAGCATCATAGAATACTTCAGCATTGCTGGACGAAATAATGGTTATGTTTAATTCTATAGAGTGTAAAAAATTATAAGATTTCACAACTATGTGCTTAACAAATATTAAGTAAAAAATAGATTGTCAATACACCTTGTCATTCTTATGAAATCATAGACCGAACGATGAAGTAAGAGAGCGCGAGACTCAAAATGAATTTCTTCAAGGCACTATTTATTCAATTGCCAACGATCAAAACATTTAATCGTAAATTACTCAATTACATGATGAAATTCATCTAAATGTCAACAACTTTCCCGCTGAAAGTTTGTTTCTGACCAAAAAATAAAAAAATTCCTCGCTTAGTAACTTTTTAATGTCAGACTAAATAAAAAATTAAAAGTTTCCTACTTGTAAATTACATATATTTCACAAATTAAAAAATATTCATATTGTTAGATTCTGCATTTCATACAGAAGCCGAATATATACGTTTTATAGCATATCAACCTGTTTGGTTAGGTCCAGGGGCGTGTAAACGGCGGCGCGCTATCCTTAAATTAACGCTGATTTCGCCGTAGATGCTAGGTTGAAGGGGGGGATTTCACGTAAAGGAACGGCACAGGAGTAAAGCGCGCGCAGCCTGGTGTTGAGTTGCCCAATTAAAAAAACGGCAGAATTAAAGCCATAAGGTCTGTTCTTCTTATAAGACTCTGTATTCATTGCTACAACACACGTTTCTAACCTGTTTCAAGAGTTGCAGGCAACAGTTTAGCTAATAGCGCTTCGTAGTTTCAGACGAAAACTGTTTCGTGCGGGACCGATGGCTCTAACATGTTTCAAAGAGTTGCAGGCAGCAAGTTAGCTGCGCTAGCGCGTCGTAGTTGTAGTTGCGATTGAGAATTGTTTTCGGCTCACAATTACTGGACTGTTTCACTCGTTAATGGGTATGAGGACGATTCGAACGTTATAGATTAAGGTGTAACAAAAGGGAAACGTTAAATAAAAATATGAAAGTTCAAAAACAATTTTATATAAAATTCTTACTTAACAATATAAAAAAATGTGAGTGTTAACCATTTCAAACAATAATGTTAACTTAATTAACTATATAAAAAATAAATTAGGCCTAAATTAAAAACTGAGATCATAGGCTAATTTACAAATTGCAGAACTTTCCATTTGCGTTTAAAAATACCAGTTCTTTAACTTTTTTGTAGCAAGACTTGAGCGTCTTTCGCTTATGATTATACCAGTTTTTGAAAACGCACGCTCGCACGGCACTGAAGTGGCCATCATGTGAAAACGGTCCCGCACCAGTTTGGACGGAAACGGATAGGTATGTTTCCTGTTCATCCACCATTCGAGGGGATCTTGCTTGTCTTTTCGAGTGATTACTGGCTCCTCCAGGTATCTGAAATAATGAAAAACAACTAGAGGCCTCATCCGATAACTGCTGCTCAGTTTATGGTTTGAAAAATTAATTAATTCTACTGGTATTTGTTACAAAAACAAAACAAAAATACATTTTATTTGGAATTTTGGTTGTCACTTTTTCTATAATAGAGAAAAATATGTTAATTGTATTTATTTTACGTCCAGCTCACCTTTAACAATTTAATTCACAACAATTACAACTATAGCATAGCTAATTTTATTCACTGTAGACATACCTTTTCACTTCCACTACTGCCTCTGAAGTTGCCGGTCCCGATGCTTGTGATTTCTCCAAAATATTATCTAGAAAAGCATAGACAGAAAATTCTTCATCTTCTTCATTGGATCTGGGTCCCTCGGCTTCTGTAGTTTGTGGGGGTGGTTGGGCATTTTGTTGCCGATTGGACTCAGCAGTGGCAAGTCTGATGACGTGTTCCTTCACCTCTATTTTCAGAAAATACGTGAAGTCTGTACCTGGGATCCAAAAATGTTCAGGTCCTCAACAGTGGATTGTATTCCACTCTGTGGAATTTTTTCTGAGACCTTGTAAAAGTTTTATCAGCAACCAGTAGAACATCTTCAATGAAAGGCTTCTGGAGGATTTTTTCACAAACATCAGTTAGGCCCCTCTCAAAGACAATTACCCTACTGCCGGTAACGTAATTTTCTCCACTTACTTTGGTCTACATCTCTTCGAAAGGCTTTAAAACCTTGCACATCTCCTCGCATATACGCCACTCATCATTTGTCAGTATTGGTAGTTCCTTATCTATAAGTGCAATAGTGCTTTTTAAAGCATCCTGTAAACTGACGAACCTTTGTAACATATAAAAGGTGGAGTTCCACCTGGTCGGAACATCTTGTATTACCTTTTTTGAGAACTTGACTCCTGAGTCTCTTGGGAACTTCAATAATTTCTGCGTATCTCGGGTACTGCGAATAAAGTCAGACACTATTGTTTTAACTTTGTCAATTAGGGGCTGAATTAATACAAGTCCACCTTTCACAACAAGATTCAACGTGTGAGCGAAGCATCCAAAATGCCGCCAACTTAATTCGATGCCTATAGCTCCTTTGATGTTGTTGGCGTTGTCTGAAATGACACATAGTATTTTGTCTGTAATAGAGTAAAAATTGGTAATTTGTTTAATTTCTCTGGCTAAATTTTCACTTGTGTGGGAGTCAATCATTTCCTTGCAATCTAACAAACTGACTGAAGATGAAAATCTTGGCCTATGAAATGAGCAGTTACAGCCAGATAACTCTCATTGGCACTTGATGTCCAACAGTCGGTCTTCAGACAAACACTATCAGCTTTTTTTATTTCATTAGTCACAGCCAACTTACATTTCTCAAACGCCGCAGGAATCAACGCCGAAGAAATTTTTTTCGGTTTGGCAGTTCATAGGCTGGATTGAGTGTTTTTACATATTCTTTTAATCCTCAACTACTGAAAAAGGTTGATAATATTTTGTAAATAGCCCTAGGAGAGCTTTGTCAATATTTTTTTTGGCCATGATTAATTTTTTTGGTTAAAAGATTTCCCATGTTTGTTTGTTTGAAGAAAAACTATTATCAGAGCCAACTTTGCTGGTACTAGGTCCAATAATACTTTGGGGTAAGGACGAACCACTACTGTTTACCGGAACATCTTTCATGGGGATGGGATCATCAACTTGCTCTTCGTCACACAGTACATTTGGGCATTGTTGAGCTGAAGGAGCAACTGCCAAAGAAATGCTATCAGTACTTAGGTTTATTGTAGGGTGCCTACGTTTCATGTGATTTTTTAGGTTGGTTATTGTAGACCTAAATGACATGGTAAGTCCACACAAGTCACATTTTGCAGTTTTCGCATTGTCGTCTACTACGGTGAAATATCTCCACAAAGAACTAGTTTTTGACCTTTTACTCATGATTTATATTTAACTATAACCGTTATTTGTGCAGCGCGGCGCAGAGCGGCGCAGCACGGCGCGCTCGGTGTGGAAGTACTTTCAGACAACGATCACATGTGATTGTTGCTCACAAACGGCAGACTTAGTTCCCATCACTGCCACTGCTCGTCCGTCGCAGCACTTAGCAGACCCCCGCCACCGCTGAAAAGGAAGAGATGGAAGAATTTTTTCAAAACTTGCTCTCCATCATGAACAATTATCTTAAGAGATGGTTCAAAATTGATGTTCAATTTTAACGTCCTGGTGAATTATATTCTTCATCATCATCACAGAGTGAGGAAGACGAAATAACTACTTCAGTTAGAATAGTTGAATTGAAAGACAAAGAGGAAGAACTTAACGCTTTAATTAATCATAAGCTCAAGATCGCCGTTTTATAAGCCCCCTCCCTAGGCGGCGCTCCTCATTCAATCACCGGCTCTCAAACGATGAACAACTCTCCGTTGGCGCAAATGAATTCTAGTTTTGAAGTAAATTCTAAAGAAGATTTACAAGAAATCTTTAATACTTTACACGAAATTGTTAATAGGTTTAACACTGTTAAAATGAATTTGGAAATAACTTACGCTTGTCCTATTTGTGATAGAGTTGAAAGTTCAGACGAAGACAATTTACTACATCTTACTCCTGTGCCATCTGACACTACTACAACTACAACTACTACTGAGGGTAGTTATGAAGAACAACATCTTTCCCCCACCACTTCTTTGTAAACCGACTTCCCCCACCACTTCTTCATTTAACTAACGTTTCTCGCTTTCACTTCTCATTCAGTCGTCGACTTTTGAACTATCAACATCACTTGTTTCAAAATTTCAAACACCAACACAATCATGATGGATATGATGGATGAAGTTCCCTTCGTAACGAGGATGGAAGAGGACAAATTGAAATTGGAAATCAAACGATTGGAAATGGAACGGGAAAACCAACTGGAATTGTTGCGTTTGTTCAAACTTTCAAATACATCATCTGGGGACTCTGCGTTTACCTTCTCATCGTCGTCGGTGTTTGTGTTTACAACTCTGTAGTTCATCACAAAAGTTCAACCTGTTTAAATTCTGCTATTGCACATTGATTATATATATATGTATGTATGTTCACGAATAAAGTTCAAAAGTCACTTCCACCTATCCCGCTATCACCGACTAGTTCAACTCGGAACTATTTCTGGTGGTAGAGGGGTAGGCTTTTTTTACAACTTACTCGGGATGACCTTGACATACTTTCCAGACCCCATTTATCACTGTTGAATTTCAGTTTTGAACTAACTTTTAATTTATGCCAAGTTTTACTTCAACCCCATTTAATTTATGCGCGAATTTAGTTCAACCGAGGGCATATGCTCTCGCCATCTGCACCCCCCAATAATTAATTCGCCATCTGCCCTACCGGAAGCTGTATGGCCCATTAAATGGCATCTGCCGTCACGCACTTCCGTTTTAAAGTGGCTTTTTCCCACTACTCTCATCAAATTCACTCAAACTATAGAAACTGTGCACAATCAAAAATTGTTTAAATTCACCTTTAAATTTATTTACTTTAGGCCTAACTTGATCTTTGATATGTCAAAGTCAAAAGCATTTATTCTAGAGGACATTTTACAATTTATTTAATGGTCATAGTGGTACATGATTTTTGCACAAAGTTAATCTGTGAATCATAAATTAAAACAGAGAATCATTACAATTAAATACAAATAAATATTAAATACAAATAAATAAATATTAATTGTTGGCAAGATTTAGGCGAGGCCTGTTTGGGCGATATGAGTTAGCAAAAGCAGATTTTTAAAACCAGAATATTTAGGCCTTTTTCTTTTTTCAAATAATTAGTGACAGTTAGTGTTGATTTGTAAATTTATTTTTAAATCTGGTGTTGTATAATTAGATAAATAGAAAGAAAAATCCGGGAGAACCTCCCGAGATAAATATAATTTCGTTCTCTTAAGTCAGCAACCCACTCGGATGGAGAAGGTAAATGTCCCAAATACAGATGATGTACTATCTTATTAGTAGGAAACTAGATAATAAGTTTTTAAATATTAAACACTTTTGATCCTTGTAATTTAGTTTACCACTGTTGGAATTTGAAGCAAAATTTCATCATGTCAATAAAAAGGACACAGTATTGTCGGTATTCTTTTTTTTTTTTTGTCAAATATCTTAGGCTAAGTTGACATTAGGCCTAAACATGTGTTAGTTTAATATTTTCATAAACATGTGTTAGATATATTTCTTATACTGTTCATGTGAAAGAAGGTCTAAAACTAAGATTTAATAAAACTCATGTATAGTGGCTTAGATGCACTAGTTAAAAACTTAACATCCTCTCAGTTTAAGCATACATCAAAGTTCTACTCCGGTTAACAGCTGCGACTCTTGCTAAGAAAGGGTGTGTATCCCTACGATGCCATGGACTCATTGGAAGGATTTCAACAAACATCCTTGCCACCAAAGTCAGAATGTTATAACAAATGAACTTTATATGATATCAAGGAAGAGGATTGTCAGCATGCACTCAAGGTTTGGAAAACTTTTTATATAAAAAATATGAACTAATATACACTATATTATAATGTGTCAGATGTATTTCAATTGGCTGATGTTATGGATAATTTTCGTAATGTGTGCATGATGATCTATAAGCTAGACCCTGCATGGTATTACACGGCACCTGGACTTGCATGGAGTGCAGTGCTTAAGACGACTGGTGTCGTCTTTTAACTGGAACTTTTAACTGATTATGATATGATTGGCAATGGAATACGAGGAGGTTTATCACAAGTTATAAACCGCTACGCCGCTGCAAACAATAAATGTATGAAAGAAGACTACGATGAAGGACCACCCTCTTCATACTTAACTTATCTAGATGCCAACAATTGATATGGATGGGCAACGTGTCAAGAAATGTCATACACAGACTTTTGATAGGTTCCTGACGCTCACCTCATTGATGTCACATTAATCCCTGACAATTGTAATACCGGATATATATTGGAAGTAGATTTAGAATATCCAGAAGAACTTCATGGTTTACACGCTGATCTCCCTTTAGCTCCTGAACACAGAGTTTCTCCAGGATCCAAACAAAAGAAAATATTAGCAACATTATTAGATAAAGAAAAATATGTCTTATGCTATAGAAACCTTAAGCAGTGCCTGTCTGTCGGCTTGAAACTAAAAAAAGTTCATAGAGCAATCAGCTTTAAACAAAAAGATTGGTTAAAATCTTACATAGATTTAAATACGAACATGAGAATACAAGCAACAAACAACTTTGAAAGGGACTTTTACAAACTTATGAATAATAGTGTATTGGTAAAACAATGGAGAACATTAGAAAAAGAGTCAACATTCGGTTAGCAACTAAAGAAAAACAGGTGGATAAGTGGTTGGCACAATCAAACTTAAGGAGAACAATTTTTACAGAGTTATTTGCAACGGTGCATTTGAGCAAAACAAATCTTCTTTTACAAACCTATCTACGTAGGCATGAGTATTTTACATGTGTCTAAGACTCTTACGTACAACTTCCATTACTATGTAATAAAGGTCATATACAAGGAAAAACCTCGACTAAAATACACCAATATGGACAGTCTGACCTACCATTTACAGACTGAGGATTTTTATGAAGATATGAAAACGATGATACAGTACTTTGACACGAGTGACTACCCATGTAATCATCCTTGCTTTAGCAACGGTAATAAGAAGGTAACTGGAACATTTATTGATTAACTAAGTGAGAAAATCATGTACGAACACATAGGCTTACGATCAAAAATGTATGCAGGTAGACCCCAAGATGACATCTTTATGAAAAAAGCTAAAGGTGTGAAAAATCAGTTGTGGAAAATAACATCATCTTCCAAGACAATAAAGACTGTTTGGAAACACATGTTAATTGATATTGCTCAATGAACATGATCAAAAGCTTTAAGCATGATTTGTATATTGTTAGTTTGACTAAGATAGCTTTGTCATCACATGACGATAAGCGTTCATCCTACAAGATGGGATTAGCTTCTTACCATAAGAACATTTCAGAATTCTTCAAGAAAAAGAAACGGATATGGAAGTAGATCAGATATATTCGACAAAGTAAATTTAATTACATTATAAAAATGTTTAAACAGTGTTTATAATTAATGATTTTAAAGAAATAGAATATGAAAGAGGAAACCTTGTACAGGATGGGGCTGGATTGAGTAAGTCGCAACATATCCAGCCTCAACAAGGACCCACCACAACTCTCAGAAAACAAGATGTAACAGATATAGAAGTAAATCAAATAATTTTAAAGATCAAAAATTAAATGAATGATTAATTTTAATTATTTGTAAATGATGAATAATGGTTTGTAATTTTAGTCTGCGTAAATAGGTAAAGTCATATAAAGAAAGTTAGGAAATTATGGATACAAGTGAACAAATCCTTGAACAAATTGAGATAAAAATATAGTCATGAATAAAAAAAAAAAAAATAAGAAGTATGGCGAGCGAAAGAAGAAACACACAAGGAAGAAAGGAGACAGGAGAAAGAAATAAGATGATAAAGGAAGTAATACAATACATAATGTGAAAATAAAGAGAGAAAAAACTGTAAAAGCTGTGAATGACTAAATTCTTAACCTTTGAATATTTAAAAGTTAGACCATATATTTCTTAACTGACATTTTTACGATTAAAAAAAAAATAGTTTTAACTTGAGTTAAATATGAATGATATTAATCATCTGTAGTATAATGTTATACCTGACGTGTTTTTATTGCATGTATAATGTGACAATTGCAATATATATGTAAAAAATTATGACAACATAGTAAACTTATGTTTGAATAAAATATTATTATTATTAAAAGTCTGCCTAAATATACATAGAGCATATTGCCCCACTGTTTTTAGAGGAACTTTTAGATGGCGATGAGAGGTGGCATCGTGGGGTCCGTCCAGTTTCAGGTATATCTGCAGTGCAGCAATCGTCTCCCTAAATTTACATAAAGAAGATTGGTCACCAAGCCTCACCATCAACTCCATTTCCCAGGGATTGCTGTTAATGGAACCAAATGCTGAAGACCTACTAAAAAGGAGACAGCAGTGGTTTAATCTAGGGACCGACCGCTGTTTGAGAGGAACTTTTAGATGGCGATTAGAGGTGGTTATGTGACATCTGCAGTAATGTGGCCCCGGCCATCAGAGTCTCAGGCCGATAGAGTTACTGTAAGCTGTGTATTTAGTCTGCATATCTCGGATTTATACGAAGAATCACTTAAACATAACTCCAAAAAAGGCCATAAAATTACTCAGACTTACTGAAAGACATCTATGACTTAAATCTGCGTTAGTTATGTAGCACAGTATATGCCCAAGTGAGGGTTACTATAGGAATGGATGGTTTGTATTCAGAATCAAGGTGGATTCCCCATACAAGGCCCCTAAGGTTAAATGCAAAATAATTGTCATTAGTTAAAAGGGCTTGGATCTTACAGAATTGTGCCGTAAAAATAACATACATTTAAATGGGTAAATAGTATATTTTGCTAACTAACACGAAAATGATAATTAGAAAATTGTTACAAATCATAAGACTTTAAAAATGATATGTTACTTAGCATATGAAGGGTGCACGGGAAAAGGGGGCTGATCAACATTTTGTTGATTTTTCAGGAACAACAATTTTCTGTTTAAATCTTGTATAATTTCTTTAATTTTGTATACCGGGTGTCTCACGTAGGGTCTCTCAAATCGATTACAAATCAACAGTTTGTCCTACAGGCTTGAAGTAAAACCATTTCCCACTTAATTGACCCCAAGGAATAATTTAAAAATATTTTTAACGTTGTACAAATACAGGGTGTCCCAAAAACTGGGGGTCACAGGTTCGAATCTCGGAAATATTAAATACAAACATATGTCATATTATACATCATTATAAAGGTCTATTTAATACAAATATTATGGTGAAAACAGAATTTTGTTATCTTTATTCGTTTCAAAATGGCGTCCATTTTTGTAGAAAAAATCAAAATTTACGTAATACCCTGTAATTCTTTTATTATTTGTCATAAATGACTTCTGATTCAATATACTTATTTGAAATAAGCCAATCTTTACAATGATATGTCACAAGACTGCATTTATTAAAAAGCTTAAATTTCCAAAATTTTATATTTAAAAAAATGTTTACATTAACAAGACTCAAAAAATTTAAATACAAACACATGTCATTTTGTACATAAAATTAAAGCTCTCGTTAAACTGAGCAACTTTGTAATTTACACTTATGGCGTATGTCTTTTGGTTTTGTAGTAATAACGTAAAAATGTAATTTTCCCATTTAACTTGCATGTTAATTAATCAGTACCTGATAGTATTGCAGTACTTCTTCCATTGTTGCCTTACCATTTAAATAACATGTAAGTTATATGGGAAAATGACATTTTTACTTTACTACCACATAACCAAAAGAGATACGCCATTAGTGTATATTAGAAAGTTGCTCAGTTTAACGAGAGCTTTAATATGATGACATGTATTTGTATTTAAAATTTTTGAGTTTTGTTAATGTAAACATTTTTTTTAATATTAAATTTTGGAAATTTATGTTTTATTATAAATGCGGTCTTGTGATATATCATTGTAAAGCTTAGCTTATTTCAAATAAGTATTTTGAACCAGAAGTCATTTATGACAAATAATAAAAGAATTACAGGGTATTACGTAAATTTTGATTTTTTCTACAAAAATGGACGCCAATTTGAAACGAATTAAGATAACAAAATTCTGTTTTCACCATAATGTTTGTATTAAATAGACCTTTCTAATGATGTATAATGATGTATGTTTTTATTTGATATTTCCGAGATTCGAACCTGTGACCCCCAGTTTTTGGGACACCCTGTATTTGTACAACGTTAAAAATATTTTTAAATTACTCCTTGGGGTCAATTTAGTACGAAATAAATTTATTTCAAGATTGTAGGATAAACTGTTGATTTGTAATCGATTTGAAACACCTTACGTGAGACACCCGGTATAAAATTGAGTAGATTATCTACTGAATACTTTATTAATATTTTAATCCATTAAAGTGTTAAAATATTTATGTAAACATTCTATTAAATTAAGCCGCGTCCGCACTGGCCGAACATGTTCGCCGAACAAAGTTCTTCTAAACTTTTGTTTGTTCGTTGCTAACCAATTAGATTGTAAATCATATGGCCGGTAATTGTTCGTTAGGACTGTTTGTTGATTTTTTGTGTTCGCCGAACAAGTTCGTCACGAATGTTCGGTCAGTGCGGACGCGGCTTTATACGCTGAAAAACCTGCTTTAAGTATACAATTTTCAGGGGAGGAAGGGGCTCATCTCAGCAATGACCTCCTTTATCCCCTAGTTTTGTTTTTCGAAATACAGGTAGATTAAATAACTAACACTCTTTTTGACATGTAAAGAACCTACGGTTTTACTTAAATACACAATCTTCCTTAAGATCATAGGAAAATTCTACTTAAAATACTGGATGGGGTTATCTGCAGTTTCTTCAGTTTTGAGGTAGCTTATCGAAGTATTCAGCTTCAGATGGGCTATAAAATTTCTTTAAGTCTTGAAGGCATTTCTCTGCTTTTATAGGCAAAAAATCTGAAAAGACCCAAAATATTGTATTGTAACATGGTAAACTTATATTACGCAAAGTTATGGTGTATTAGGTTAGGCCTAAATAAAAATAATAGATTGGTATAATATTATGATTACCTTCAAAGCACGAATCAGGAAGATTGAACTCGTCCAACGTTTCAATGTTGACTGTTGGCAATGGATGGTTTTTCTTCTTACGCCCTTTTCTTGTGACTGTTTTATACATAGAAGCATCTTCCCATGATCCAAAATAACTGTTCCGGAATCGGAGATGATGACCCTGAGCAATATGAAGCTCTCGGATTGGGCGGGATTGAAAGGGACACTTTTGGGCATATTTTTCATCCAAAAATGAGATCCATCCTTTAATGTTTGTATGATCTACAACCTCTACCTCAAAGTTTGATGGGTTTCTTCGAGATTCTTTACCCAATGTTCACCCAATCTTCAGGAACTTCAGCTCTAGAATTTGTGTTGATTAATCCCATGATCTTGTCATTTTCCATATATGAGTGACCACGAATGGGAAATGTCACTGTTACTGATTATAACTTCTTCTCATAATTAACTAAATTGAACAAGAATCTGAAGAAAGTGAAGTTCTTTTTTTGTCCAGCACAAGAGTCAGCAAATATATGTAAATAACATTTTCATTTAAATAGGTGTAAATAAAATTGTGTATGAGTGTACACACCTCGTCACTACCTTTGCGTCCTTCTGTTTGAGGATACATACAAAATATGCTTCTAGCATCAGACAAAACATGTACATTGAAAGCATATACTGACAATTGTCTTTTATAATATATATCATTTGTGGGGATATTAGGAACTTGAAGGTTTTTCCCATAGTCAATGCAAACCTCCTCTAGATTGTCATTTATGTGCTATTTCTTTTTGATTGCCTTTTCCTCGCATAAAACTGTTCGGCTTTTCTCTTGTGAACTTCATTTTCAAACTTTCAACTTACTGATGTACGTCTGATAGAGAGAGATTGATTTTCATGTATTAGAGGAACGAAACAATCCTTAAATTCTGGCCAAGCTTTCAATCACCCATTAAAATGCAGAAGTTCAATACGAGGGAGTTTAACTGTAGAATCCACACTGGAGATAGAACTAGAGTTATTATCCTCAACACGTGACGTGTGAAAAGATTCATTAGGAAAAAGTTGGTTATGTTTAGCAGTGAGAAAATAATACCATGTATCCATACTATTGAGATCTTCTTTAGATCAGACACCTTCTTTTTCAATTCGTTATCAAGCATAGACTTTATTTTAACTATCTCCAAATTGCATTTCTTAAAATCAGAATACAAAGCCTCCAGTTTTTCATTCTTCTTTGAACATGTCAGTGTCGGTAGGCTTTACCTCAAGAGCTAGTCCCATAGAATACAATTCATCAACTTGAGAATAATAGCCGTCTCTTTTAAACACAAGAACTTCAAGTTGGGCAGTGAGTTTCATAATATACTTAGTAGAGAGTAAACATAGGTTCTGGAACCAAAATTTAAAATTTCACAAAAATTTTTCAGTATGGTAAAAACTTGTCTGAGTGAAAAATTATGTGAGATGAAATTCTGAATTGTTTTTAAGTTTTAAATAGCATTCCGAAAAAATTGAAATAATTTTGGACTCTGAAGATTTTTTAGCTTTTATGAAAAAATTTAAGTTACATTTAATATTTCGACTGATAGAAAGATTGTCAGAGTAACGAGTGACTATACGTAAAATTTAAGTTTTCATTATTTCCGCCTGGGATTTTGGATTTACATGTTTCAGCGCATTTGGAAGTGTTATAGATGATTTTTAAAATTTGCAGTACTTTAACATTTCACACTTAGGATTTGCCAATCAACTCATAGAAAATTTGTCAGATTCCAGACGGACAATACATAAAACTTTTTTTTTTGTTATTTCAGCCTAAAAACTTGGCTTTTTGCGTTGCAGAGTATTAAAACGATTCAACTAATTTTTGTAAAATTCATTTTTCTTAAATTAGCCGATCTATAGAGTTAAGAGCGAAAACTTCAGAGTCTGGAGTGAGATTACCAAATCTTTTATTAATTAAAATTTTTCAGAGTATTAATTTAAAATCTTAAAACATTTTCAGAGTGTTAATTTAAAATCTTAAAACATTTTGAGTTTCATAGTAATTTAACTTTAATTTTTCATAAAAGTTGAAAATTCCTCAGAGTCCAAAATTGTTTGAATTTTTTCAGTGTGTTAGTTTAAATTAGTAAAACATTTTTGAGTTTCATATACAAATAACTTTATTTTTTCATAAAAGTAAAAAAAATGTTCAGAGTACAAAATTATTTGAAATTTTTCTGAGTGTTAGATTTTTATCCCAATTAATTTTTAGAAGTATCAAATATAACTTTAAATTTTTTTATAAAAGTGAAAAAAATTGTTTGAATTTATTTCAGATTGTTCTATGAATTCTGTGAATTTTCATCCAACATAATTTGTCGAACTATCAAATATAATTTTAATTTTATTCATAAAAGTTGAAAATTCTTCAAATAGTCTAAAATTATTTGAAATTTTTCTAAGTATTAAATTTTCATCTCACATAATTTTCGGAAGTATCAAATATAACTTTAAATTTTTTGTAAAATTTGAAAATTCTTCAGAGTTAAAAATTGTTTGAATTTCAAATCTTTTTCAAATCTGAATTCAAAATCTTTTCATTTCAAAAAATTAAAGATTCTTCACAGTTTAAAATTATTTTAATACTTTTATAGTGTCAATTAAATACCATTTACACTTAAATTTTTGCATAAAAGTAAAAAATTCTTCATAGTAAAAATTTATTTGAAGTTTTTCTGGGTGTTAAATTTTCATTTCACATTATTATAACTTTAATTTTTTCATAAAAGAAAAAAATCTTTGTTAGAATTACATCTCACATAATTTTTCGAATTATCAAATATAACTTTTTTTCATAAACGTTAAAAATTCTTCATAGTCCAAAATTATTCGAATTTGTTCATATTCTATAATTATTTGAATTTTTTTCAGAGTGTAAATTTTAAATCTTTAAACATTTTAGAATTTCATATAAAAATAACTTTAATCTTTTCATAAAAGCTGGAAGCTCTCCAGAGTCCAAAATTATTGAAATATTTTCAATGTCCAAAAGAGATTCATCTTTCTACTTTTAGTAGAAGCTAAAGCCTAAATTGTTTTGCTATACTAGTTTTTAATATAAGGCATTAAATTATGCAAACAATCAGAAGTCGAGTTAGCTCAGTGATAAGTAGGGAATCATAAATAATTTAAATAAGGTGTATATATTAACCATTGAACTAATTCGACTTCTTTTGGCTGTTCCATTAATTATTATAGTATTTGGTTTTCTATTAGATAGCGTTGATGTAAAATGTAAAAATAAAAACTATAATCAATAATACTGAAACCGCGCGGTGTTAATACGCGGTGTAAAATATAAACAATAGTAAAATTGACCTTTCAGGTTACTATTATTACCGCGTGGTTTCAGTGTTTCTTTTTAGTTTGTATTTCTTGTTTAAATAATTAAAAAATATAACCTAAGTAAATCATGAAAGTTCGTCTTCTTCTTCAATATGACACCTTATTTATAACTCTACGCTGAATGTAGCAGGAGATACCATGTCACAAACACGTTAACTAGTTTATAAAAATACGAAATAAAACACTCACGAATGTCACAGTTTATAATTTCGAGATATTAAGTTAATTATGTTTTCCGAAAAGAGTGACCAGATTAGCTGGTCATACGACAGCGAGAGAAAATTAATTTGGTTATGAGAACCGAGTGGTCTACACGGCATGAGGCACTAGACGCGACTAGACTTTTCCTCATGGACACAATGGCAGTGGCCGGTACAAAGGGTCACCTGATCGGCATTCCTTATCTCGGAGCGGAATGTTTGCTATCTCGGGACAATATCTGTGCATTCGCTTCGCTACCAGTCCACTCCTACCGATCACCGCCTGTGCCCGCCTGATTGCGTCGCCGCTGCCGGCCGGCCGTTCGTCACCGCTGCGCTGCACTGCTGTCTACTGCCCGTTCCCTATTCGTGTGGCGCTCGCTCCTGCTGACGCTGCATCTGCTCAACTCTTGGTCTTGGCCATACTATGGATATTTAAAAGGTTGCGTCAATTCAATTTATTGCCTTTAATTATGGTGTGACAAAAATATTGGACTCAGATTTTAATTAATTCTGAACTTTTATTTTCGAACTTG
Organism: Neoaliturus tenellus; assembly: GCA_030545055.2. NCBI lineage: Eukaryota > Metazoa > Arthropoda > Insecta > Hemiptera > Cicadellidae > Neoaliturus > Neoaliturus tenellus. The sequence goes on along the minus strand of CM061531.1, from coordinate 134,241,718 downwards.
CTTTTTCGGTATTTTCAACTCTGTTTCCCCCACAGTTGCCTTGCGCTGTGGAACGACAATTCAAGGCAACACAGACGGCAAGGGGAAAGAAGTTGGATCAGGTTAAAGGCTAGTAAGGTTTTTTTTAAATAAGATTATACAGGGTTAGGGGACCTTAGGAGACTTTAAAAGTTGAAAATCGGCCCAAAAATGATAAAGATCTCGGTAAAATCAACTTAAATGGTTTTAAAAATGTACAAGTGTTTGGAGGTAAAAATGTATTAAAATATTTTTATGATTCTGTAATGTATTGACTTGTAATACACTTTTAAAATGCAAAAAAAAAATATTTAACATAACATATAGCATATGTGAGAGAACCTTTACCTTTGCACGAGTTACATAAACAGATAGTGAAACCTAAAAAAACCGACAAAGTTTTATGATGCAAACACTTTATAAATATTGATGATATAATTACATGTACTCTACTATACGTGAATAACGTATTTTATAATCCAAATAAAATAAGGTATAAAAATACACCCCGTCGCAGCAGACCTGAGCACTTAGCAAATTTCCTAACACGTAATATTAATTTTGACCAAATACACCTGAAAAACAAATGCCATCATATGCTTAGAAAAAGTGAAATAAATGTTTAGTCACCTAATGATAAATAGAAAGGAGTATGCAGGTATGCAGCCATAGGGAAGTGTAAAATTATGTTTTCTAGTTTAAAAAAACAAATTATTTCGACTATATACTAAGTTCTATTAAAAATTTGCCCATTGCTAAAGGAGTTCGTCTATCTTCCATATAATTAACATGGGACAAGATTATGCAGGTCTTTCGCCATGATAAGAATAAAAACCAATATTTTTGTCACCATAAATGGATAAATTTTAAGTAAATGATGCCTACCAAACCTAATCCTAAATATTGGTTAATAAGTGAAATATTAACACATCCTTATTTCCCATAAGATTAACATTGGAGCTTCAAAATATAATGCACTGTCTTTAGACGTTTTGTAATATTTCGGTGAGTAATGAAGATAGGGCTAAGCTCCGAAATACTAAAAAGTACGTGTTTTAAGGTAAATCCAATTGTTAAAACAGAAATTTAACATTTAAACAAATTACATATAAAAAAACCTTAAAACCACTTTTTCCGGTAAGTAGATATGAACTTATCCGAATAAACGTAATATTACTCATCTTTACCAAATTTGGTCTCACAAACTCATCCGAATTAACGTAATATTATTACTCATCTCTACCAAATTTGGTATCGATCGGATCATATTAGTATTTCTTTTTTTATTGACCACACCGAGTCCCCTTTTTCCCTAATTAATCCACCAATATAAAACACCATTCCCTATTCCTTATAATTTTTTACCTGAGCACTCGGTTTAAATAAGGAAAAAAGTCAGCTGTTTTCAGTTCAAGACAATTGAAGTGTTATCAAGCAGACAGTCAAAAAAAAAGAGAGTGGACTAAACTCTCACTGAAGGTGGAAAGATGCTAGCCGGGCTAAAGAAAGTAACTGGACTCCACTTTCACTCTACACACACACACACACACACACACACACACACACACACACACACAGCCGTCCACCGCAGGCGGTTACACGGACGCACACGGGTCGCGTAGTGGACAACCCGACCTGGGTACATGTAATGCAGGGTAATATTTCCGAACTGGTGGACTAGACATGTGCCTATGTTGGCAAACTTTAGGGGGAGTTTTATTTAAAAAAGAAAAGACAATAAACGTTCGCAAATTTATTCTGAGAATGGTAATAATTCTAAATACTTTGGCTAAGAATAAAATAATAAACATTTAGGTTGCTATTAAAAAAGTCGTGGCGTCAGTGGCAACGTCAAAAGTCGTACCCGTATGTCGAGGACACGGCTTTGGCACATTAATATATTTATGCAGACGTGAACCACAGTTTACCTCTTTCTAAGACTTAACAGAACTTTAGTATTTTTATGAAATATAATATATATGTCGATTCTATATTAACGAAGCAATCTAACAATATTAATATTTTTCTATTTTAACTTTCTTTTCCTGAAATGTTATAACTATAATTTAGTGTGACATAAAAAAAATGCTAAACCTAGAAATATTTATTTTTTTCAGCCAGAAACAAACTTATTGCTAGAAAGTTGTTTAAAAAGGTTTTGTTGATTTCCCATAAAAATAACATGAAAAATATACTTTTTGGATGTGGTGTTTCTGGCTTCTAGAGACCTCAAAACGAAAAAGTATCATGCTCTTGGGCTTAGGTCTTATCGTAACTACTACCGTATTAGCGTATTCCCTACTGGAAAGTTCACTAATAAACCTACTTTTAACCTTTTTAAAACCTCATAAAACCCGTTCCCATTTTACTATTATTCTGGTTCGCGAACTCAACCTAGTAGACGCTGCCTTACACCTCTGTATCAAATCTAATGAAAATCGGAGTTTCCGTTATCAGGCAAACAGATGGTAGGTCAAAATTATGAAAGTGGATTCTAAACTCTTTAGTGGCAGCAGATAAAACCGGAAAGAAACCGGATCCCAAATTTCACTGATAATCTTGTGTTAATGCTTGGATGTCGCCGGCACACAATCACACCGGTTTTCTCTTTTAATTGGACACGTTTTAGGAACAGGACATCAATTGCCCTTGGTTGTCGTGCTACTTAATGATCCTGTCTACAGAATCGGCTGGTCTTAGACAGTAACAAATCTTCAAGGCATCATAACCATTCTACACACAATTGTCCTTAATTTAAATCTATATATATATATATATATATATATATATATATATATATTAATAATAGGCCAGCTTTTTTCATTTCCTCCTTTTTCTCAGCTCGTGTGTATCGTAGGAGAAATCTGCCTATATCGTTAAAAAAGGAAAGTACTGTAGATGAGCAGAATCCCATTCTAATTCACTTCGGACTTTAAAGCTACGCAACACAGGTTTTCAAAGTTCCAATGTTAATCTTATGGAGGAAAGAGAATTTATTAAATCATGCTGAATGGAAAAATAACTGCTAGAAAAATACGAAGAACAGATGTTTCAGTTAAAGTTTTAAAAAACTTTTTGGGTCCAGATCAACTGAAATGATGGTCGAATTTCAATTAGTAGGCTATTTTTAGTCTAGGTAGCCTTAGACGGTAGAATTTTACTTGAGTGATTTCACTTTTTATTAATGTAAAATCAGTGATACAATATACAGGGTGTTTCCAAACAACCTGGAAATATTTTGTGTGTATATTCCTTAGGTCAAGACAATCACAAAACATCATACAAACATGGGTCTAAAATTCTTTGTTAAGCCGCTAGCCGCCATTTTGTATTTTACACATAATAATTTTTATTATGTAACGGATGGCTGTATCAACTTCTTATTTGGCACGAACCTTTATCCTAACCATGTTCATTTCCAGGAAAAAAAAAAATTCCGCTTTGTATTTTCAAAATAGCGGCCATTTCAAATTTTCAAACTCAAATATCTCAGAAACGGCAACTTTTATAAAAACTTTACAAGAGACAAAAACGTTGAACAATTTAATTATCTAACCAATGGTACCAAGTTTGTAAGGATCTGACAACAAATAATGGAGTTATTGCGATTTTTCTTCATAAAAAATTGATTTTGCTGTTAAAATGGCCTTGTTTGCATTAAATTCAATGCAAAATCAATGTTTTTATGAAGAAAAATCGTAATAACTCCGTTATTTGTTGTCAGATCCTTACACACTTGGTACCATTGGTTAAATAATTAAATTTTTCAACTTTTTTGTCTCTTGTAAAGTTTTTATAAAAGTTGCCGTTTCTGAGATATTTGAGTTTGAAAATTTAAAATGGCCGCCATTTTGAAAATACAAAGCGGAAAAAATTTATTTTTTTCCTGGAAATGAACATGGTTAGGATAAAGGATCGTGCCAAATATGAAGTTGATACAGTTATCCGTTACGTAAATAAAAATTATTATGTGTAAAATACAAAATGGCGGCTAGCGGCTTAACAAAGAATTTTAGACCCATGTTTGTATGATGTTTTGTGATTGTCTTGACCTAAGGAATATACACAAAAAATATTTCCAGGTTGTTTGGAAACACCCTGTATACTAAAAAAGAAATTAGTTCAACTATTTTCAATTGTTAGTACGGTACTATTAAAAATTGACTTCGACAAAATATAGGGTTTGTTCTTGTTTCATTTGTGTTCTATAAACAATCAGCTGTTTATGTATAATGAAATTCCATATATATAGAATATAAGTGCTCGTGGTGTCACATCTTGGAATTTTTATCCGCTTTATTATTGAAAACGACTATTTTACCCAACTTATTAGGAATCGACTAGTTTCAATGAGAGCTGAGTGTTCTGGAAACAATGGTTTATCGCAAGAGTGTGATAAAAATGTATATTTTAATCAGAATTCATTTTATTTTTTAAAAATAATCGGCTAGGATATTTTAAAGAGTAAAAGCTGAGCATTTCTCCTTAAAACAAATATTAATATATATAGCAGTATTAAGAATAATTTTCACCCCGGACCAGTAGCTTATTGTTGCGCAGTGGGCAATGGTAATCTTACGGTTTTATCAGATAAAATATGGTATGACATTTTCTTGTTTTGGACGCCGTTTTTCAACCAGTTTTCTATAAACTTGGTAAGTGTTAAGTTAAATAATTATAATACGTTGCTCATACCTTAAAATTTCAAATATTACTAAGGGAAATTGAGTTACCTTGCGATGCATAAAAAATTAATATTTGTTAATCTCTCGAAATTTCGAGGTATAAGCAACATAGTATAACTATTAAACCAAACATTTTCCAAATTTAAAGAAAATCGGTTGAAAAAACGGTGTATGAAACAGGAGAATGTCATACCATACTTTAGCAGATAAAACTGTATGATTAACATTGTCGACTGCGCAACAATCTACCTTTGCAATTTTGATCCTGTTTTTACCCTGTGTTCTATAACCACCCAATTTTTCCACTTAAAAGTAAAATTATTCCTTTAAATATAGATTTATACCTTTTTGGTATTGTGTGTAAACATATTTTAGTTTATCAATTTGTGACTTTTATACATAATGTTTACAAACAGAATAGTGGTATGAATATATATAAGTTGTCGAAAAAAAGATTGACATCTACGGATGTCGCAGAAAGTGACACCATTGCTCTTATAGGCTGTAGCTCACCCGACCCCGGCCTACAGTCACCTTGACGATGGATTTAAAATTCCGCAAGTTGTTCGCAAACCTGTTTTTGTACAGCAGGCACTTTCGCGAAACTGCATTTATTTGGGTTATCGTACCGGGTTTGCAACCTTGAAAGAAAGTGCATTTATATATATATATATATATATGCAGCGATAGAATTTTAGCCATTAGTCGCGCAGTGTGTGCACCAAGTAATCCACCGTTGAGGCTAATCTTCTTTTTTTCACCAGACTTTTGTCTAGGTGTGTTTACGCTCCGAAAACATTTCCTTTTTTTCGTTACAACCGACGCGATTTTCTTTCGTTTTAAAATGAATTGCAACGAAACCTCTTTTGTTTGTTCAAAATGTGCCCGATCGTTCGCACGCAAAGATGGATAGACCGCCACATTTTATCAAAACATTTGAACAAAACAGTGCAGTGTAGTTTTTGTAAAGTCCTTTTGAGCCGGAATGATAAATTAACTAGGAACCAGGCTTATCATTGCCGGGTCCTAAAAAGTAAACCCCGTTCTCCCAATGTAGGTATAAATTTGATGTTTGAAAAATTTTTTTTCTAACTTTTCAAATCATTCAACCGAAGAGCAATCGCGTCCCTCCACATCTCATAATCATAAAGACGGTCTTCCTCTTGGTGTGCTCGGAGTAGGTGACGGCATCTCTGATCGCGTTGAGCACACCGCGCTTGACTCCGCAACGACGGGCGAGACGACGGATGGCCGGCTTGGTGATTCCCTGGATGTTGTCGCAGGTAAGATGCAGATAAACTTTTGTTTTATATATTTAAATGTTCCCCATGGTAATGAACAAAGTTGCTTACTCCTTACAGTGAAACTAGATATAACATTATTAGTGTTCTCTATGTCAGCACGCTTTTTTGTATATTTATCATAAGGAGAATAGACATTTAGTTCCCTATTCATGAGCATTTAATAATATTTAATTTACAGGTTTACCTAATTTAAATTATTATATTATTTTTAATTTGTAACGTTTGCTGCAACCGGGGATAATTGTTTTAACCAAAGTGTGTTGCATATATATATATATAGTTGTTTATTATTGGGGTCTGGCAAAACTATAAAAATTACAACAAAGGTCAGATTAGCAAAGTAGTGTGGAATTACAAGCTGGACAAAATGATGTGTAAAATATCTCAGATATTTCTACTGGTTCGTACTCTGTGTTCAAAAACGGTTTTTTCTTAAAACCTCTTTTGCCTAACTTTGTTATTTGTTAAAATACCAAAAAGTTTGTAGATACAAATTTACTGAAATGTTACATATATTCTAAATATTAAAATTAAATTCTTTTACTTCAAACAGTTTTTGAGAAAAGTTCATTACTTCTAAGGCAAGTAAGTATTTTTCTTGTTATAAAAAAAAATAACTTTAATGATTACAATATACAAAATTTTACGTATATAAAAATTTGATTAATGAGTAACCGTGAAATGCTAATAATGAAGATGCTTCTAGCATGAAGTGCAACAATGGTGTGAATTAGCCGTTTTGATTTGAAATATCTGGGGGTTTTTTTATTTTACACATCTAAAATATATACAGCCGCAGTTGTAACTCACTCACTTAGGTATACTTATTTCTGACCCCACTGTCTGAACTATGTTCTTGGAAGTCTGAACTATGATCTTGGAAGTTATTCACATACATAGGTAAAATTGTTTGTTCCCAAATAAAATTAAAAAAAACAACCAATTTGAACAAAAATGTCGCATTAAAACGCATTTGTATAGTTTGACTCTCGCTATCAGAGGTTAGTTCTTGCATCGTCTCCCAATCGGGCCACCTGCGTCAGTAACAATACTAACAATGTAAGTAATGTAGTTCAACAAGTTCACCCAACATCCCCCAAGTTAGTTCTCGTACTTATTTTACTACACAATTTTAACCACACCCCTGCGAACTTCTCCAAGTGTTCAATCAAGTGTTAGTTTCAATTTGACTTGTAAAAATCGTTAGGAATGATGTTTACGTGCATTGCTGAGGGGTCCTTTCATCAAGGCGATGCGCGGTTTGATTCATTTAGTAACAATTCGCAGTGTGTCGCCAACGCAGTGTGCGCTCTGAGTTGGCAATGGTTAGGTGGAGAATACTCTTCAACCTCCATCGATGAAATCCTTTTGACTGGTGACACTGTGTACAGGCTCTCGCGTAGAGTAAATTGCGTCGGTAATAGATATTTGTTCCCTGAAGATATCATTAGAAACTTCACTATTATGGGTGAAAGTGTCACTATTGAGGACATATATCATGTAAGCAATGGGCTTTACCCTCGCTTCGAGGATGAATATTGTACAGCCGTTGATATTCTAACATCCATTTTGGAGCGCATATTGAATCATGATTCGTTTGATGGCGGCTTTCTCTTCGTTGGATTACTTTCATGTGTAGCATTTTGGCGCTCTCAAGGCAATCTCTATCTTTTCGATTCTCATTCAGTTGACCAACGTCGTCAACATAGTTTGGTCAATGAAAATAATGCTGCTCGACTATTTAGATGTGACACGTTTAGTTCACTAGCTTCCTTGTTACTAGTGAACGCTGCTCTTGATGGTAGTGCAAAAGAGTATTGTATTACCGGGATTAAATTCTCTCGATTATCTGATTGTGATACTCTTAATGGACAATCATCCTTAAATCAAGAGCCGGTGCCTGAAAATCAAGAAAATAGTTCGAAACATGTAGGGAGACCTAAAAAGGCTAAGAGCGGGAGGCCTAAAACCCTCACTACTTCGCGTGAAGAACAATTGAGAGAAGCTAAGAAGAGGTATGTTGAAAGAAATCGTGATAAGCAGAGGGAATATGTTCGCAGATACAGTCAGAAACATCCTGAAGTCAATAGGGCTGCTGTGAAACGTTATTCTCAACAGAATCCTGAGGTTCACAGGGCGGCTGTAAAGCGTTACTCTCAGCAGAACCCCGAGGTAAATCAGGCGGCTGTTGAGCGATACACTCAAGAGCATCCTGAGGTAAACCGGGCAGCTGTTGAACGTTACAGCGAACATCATCCCGACGCCTCTGTTCAGAGAGTCAAGTTATTCCGTCTAAGACACCCTAACCACTCTGAACTTAAACATTTGCCTGCCTCACTTCGTCGTCTAATTCCAATCCATGGTCCCATGGCTTGTTGGAAAGGTGATTTATTAAATAATATCAACGCATACAAATTGAATAAGACAACCCTCTGGTCAGACGATATTTATATGTGTCCCATGTGCGGTGCACGACTATTCGATGAGGAAATTGACAGAAAAAAATGGTGTTGTGGAGAAGGAGCGCACAATGTTATAAATTTGCCACCCCTACAAGAACCATTTTACCATGATCGTCGTTTCCTTGAGCGTGCACGGGCGTATAACAACCTGTTCGCATTCTGTGCCCTTGAGGTGCCGGGTGGATACCGACACCCGAGTGGACTTTCTTTTTTTTAAATCGAAGGTCGTATGTATCACCAGGTATACAACTTGGACGCACCAGGCCAGAAGTTCACTACAAAGCTAGGGGATGTCCAATTTGTTAACCGCTCTCGCCTATACATCGATGATGGCGAAGAACGTCGTAATATCGCCATGGGAAGATCACTTGATGGTGAGATTATTGATTCAATCACTAATTTTATACATAGGTGTAACCCATTCGTCGATGCTTTTCGACGGTTGGGAAATGAGCCGTCCGTCAGTGCTCACTTGGACTTTCAGTTGACGTCTAGAGCTACTCATGGACCGACTCTTGGTGACCGACAAACAGGTGTTGAGGTACATGCCGTCCTCAGCACAGAAGAGACTGTTAATGAACCTAGAAAATTGTCAATCTGGAAGTTAGGTTCGGATAGGCCAACCTCTATAGATCTTTTAAGTCCGTTAATGGAACCCTTTCAATATCCCTTGCTCTATCCGCAAGGAACACCTGGCTGGCATATTGGTATTCTTGATAACCGTGGGAGAAAGCTTACTCAATTTAACTATACACGCTGCCTTCTCCTTTCATATCCTCGCTTCTCTCATCTTGGCAGGCTTTCTCAAGCCTGGCAGGTAGAGATGTTTGCGAGGTATGAGGAAGAGAAACTTCGTTTTATTAAGTTCTCACAAGCCAAATCAACTGCCAACGCCATGCGGATAGGGCCATTAGATGAACTCCTCGATATTCAACGTTGTGCACGCCCTGGAAGGCAGGTCTTGGAAGACATAGCCAATGACGAAACTGTCCAGGGTGAGGGTGGGGTACAAGCTGGAAAGGTTTACCTCCCAAGTTCTTTTACAGGGGGTCCCAGATACATGAAAGTTCATTATGAGCACGCCATGGCTCTTGTTTGTCGTCTGGGCTCCCCCACTTTCTTTCTGACATTTACATACAGCGCGACTTGGGAGGAAAACAAGAAAGCTTGTCCTCGCGGGGGTGGGCGCAGTGACCCTAGCACTGCTTGCAGAGTCTTCCGGATTAAATTCTGGAACTTCTCCGAGATCTGCGAAGTGGGGCCATGTTCGGACGTACGGTCTATTTCGTCTACGTTATCGAGATGCAGATGAGGGGCCTTCCTCATGCCCACATCGTATTCAAGATTAACGGAGACGGACCAGTCCAAGCATCCGAAATTGACTCACTAATCCGCGCAGATATTCCCTCGGAGGAAGAAGCCGGAGGCCGGCTAAGAGAGTTGGTTCTGAAGCACATGATTCACGGCCCATGTGGTACTGATCATCGAACCGATTTTCCTTGCTGGGACTCTGCGAAGGGTTACTGCACCAAGTTCTTCCCTAAGCCCTCGTGTGAAACTACACACGTTGATGAAAGAGGGTTCTTCCAATATAAACGAGATTATAAAAATAAGGGCTTCATAACGTCACGTAAAAGACAAGTTGCCGTACATGACGGATGGGTTGTACCATATAACCCGGCCTTGTTGCTTAAATACGAAGCACACATTAACTTAGAGCTGGCTTCTACTCGCCGCGTAATAAAATACCTCTTCAAGTATCTTATGAAGGGAGGTTCATTACAGAATGTCACTGTGACTCCCTTCAGTAAACAAGATAATGAGGTTGATCATTACGTGACGAAGAGAATAGTTGGTGCTAGTGACGCATGTTGGAGACTTCTAGGTTTTCCTATTTCAGTGTCTGAGCCCACCGTTGAGTGTCTCCCAGTTCACCTAGAAAGGAAACAGTCTATTTGTTTTCGTCCCAACCAGCTGGAAGACGCAACTTCCAGAGCTAGCTCTAAGTTAATTGTTTACTTCGATCGTCCTCGGAACCCCGAATTTGACTTTCTCACTTATCATTCTTTTTATGAGAAGTACATTGTGCATACTAAACGTCCTTCCAATCGGGAAATATTTGATCATCCTGATGGAAAACACTTTATCACGAAGCGCCAGCGTGGCGAAAAAGTGTGTCGCCTATTTTGGTTCTCTCCCAGCAGAAGCGAACAATACTATCTCCGTCTACTCCTAATGTTCATTCCTTGCCGTGGATATGCTGATCTTCTGTCTCCGGGGGGGGGGGGGAATTGTCACACGTTCCAGGACGTAGCACGTAAGCTCGGCTTAGTCGAAGACGAGGAAGAGTATCACTACGCCTTGCGTGAGGCAGCCCAATTTATGGTTGGCCCAAGACTACGGTTGTTCTTTGTGATCCTGTGTAACATGGGGGCTCCCGCAGCTCTCTTGTGGGATGCTTTCCGAGACCCTTTTTGTGAGGATCACTTAGAACGAAACCTGCATGATCCAGAATTGGCATTTAAGATCTCCCTTTTGGAAATTGATCGTAGTCTGCGCCGGCAGGGATCTTCTTTAGTTGACCACGGACTCCCAGATGTGCAAGATGACACGACTGAGTTGGGCAGGGAGCTCCTCATCTTCGGGGAAAACCATATCAAATGGCCATCGTCGAAGAATGGGTACCAAAGCTCTCTGAAGACCAACGACGTGTTTTCGATCACGTGCGTTCCCTCCTTCATAAACGCCAAGGTTCATCTAAGCTCATTTTCCTAGATGGCCCTGGTGGGTATGGAAAAACCTCACTCATTCGTGTCATTCTTGCATATGTGAGAGGCTGTCGCCAAGTGGCTCTCGCTGTTGCGAGCTCCGGCATTGCCGCTGGAAACATGCCGGGAGGCACGACGGCGCACAGCATGTTCCGGATTCCTCTCGATCTTGGGGACGGTTCTGGATTTTGGAGTATTACCAACGGATCTCAGCGAGCAGAGCTCATCAGAGCTGCCCAGCTTATCGTTTTTGATGAGGCACCGATGGCGCATAAGTTCATCTTTGAGATTATTGATAGATCTCTGAGAGATTTAATGAACTCTAATGTGCCATTTGGTGATAAGATCTTTCTCTGCTCGGGGGATTTTCGACAGATAGCGCCCGTTGTGGAAAAGGCTCGTACACTATCTGACGTTGCCTTTGTTTCACTCCGGGCGTCGCATCTGTGGCGGTACTTCAAAGTCTTCTCACTAACAACACCGCATAGGACGAGTGGTTCCACTGCTTACTCCGAATTCCTATTAGGGGTAGGCAACGGAACAATTAGATCGATTTCTTTTGGTGAGGGGAGGGAATGCGAAAAACTAATTCCTCTGGCTGGTATTAGCTTTTTCACATCCTTACCCGATCTGATTGATTTCGTTTTTCCCAAAAATGATCTCTTGGACCCAGACCTCTGCGCCAACAGGGCCATTCTCTCGACTCTGATTGTTAACGTCAAGGAGATTAATAACACCATTCTAAACTCCTTGGACGGGAACATTTATGAGCTGAGAAGTGCCGACACTGTTGACAGAGAATGTGATGATGGGCTGGATGTCGATGTTCAGCTTTTGAACCAAGCTACTGGGAAAGGCGTTCCTGATCATGTACTCCGTCTGAAGATTGGTTCAGTGTGCCTCGTTATGCGGAACCTCAACATCGCTGAAGGGCTTGTTAACGGCACAAAAGTCGTAGTGACTGCGATCACCAACCGGTTGATCACAGTCCGACTTCCTGGACAATGGGAACCTATTTGTATCCCTAGAATACAATTTACGTTTCCCTTTGTCGAGGGCTCGCCGTTAAAAGTTCGCCGACGTCAATTTCCGTTGATGTTGGCCTATTGTATGACTGGGCACAAGAGCCAAGGTCAAACAATAGAGTCAGTTGGTGTTGATCTTCGGACGGACTGCTTCACGCATGGTCAGTTGTACGTCTTACTCAGTAGAGTTCGACATCCAGACAACATCGCTGTTCTGGTACGTCCCGATAGGGTTCGCGAAGGAGTCGCATATGCAAAAAACATTGTATATGACGAACTTCTTCGTTGAAGCCCTATTGTACTGAGCAGTAAGCCAGGGGGCCTGCTTTATCAAAATTCCCCGTTGGATTGTGACGTTTTTATGGCAGTACGATAGGGGGCCTGCTCATCAAAAGTCCCTGTTTATTATTTTTTGTGTGTCATTAGTTTCCAAGTTTTGTCAGCAGAGGCGAAGGGAACTGCTTCACCAACCTCCCCGATGTCGTTTTAATTACGATTTTGAAATTTATCGCAGAGGCTAGGGTAACTGCATATCAAACTGCCCGTTGTTTCTTTTGTTAATTTGTAAATATGTGTAAATATGGTTCCTGCGTTTCTCGGCCTCCCCGTGGCGGAACTGGATATGCCAGATTGCAATTCTAAGAACTGGCTAACTAACAGAGAAACATTGTCACTAGTTAGTTTTGTTAATATCGTCAAACGATAAAGACATTATTAAAGCAGCATATCTCGGTCGTGTTCCGGATTTACGTTTAAACATGGGTAGGGGTTAAAACACTTTTCTGTGTTTACTGTTATTTTAACAGAAAAATGTCATAAATCATGTTAAATGACTTTGATACTTCAAATGCAACTTAAAGTGTTACTATTCTCTTAGTTTTATTAATAATCCTTGTATAAATAGTGGAGCCGCGTTAGTCCTTATGTTTGTAGTATTTTTGTTTTTTTCGATGACTATTACTATTAAACATATCCTAACAGCTAATTTAATGATGACAAATATAATAAAATGGTATTACTGTGGGAAATACTTTACTATCAGATCATGTGTTTAAGATTTAAAAACTAACAACGTGCGGGAAATTGCATTAGTAGCTTTTTAGCTGTGGAGGGGTTAACACGCAAGAACATTTGTTTCTCAGATATAATTTTAAATAAAATTAACCCCACTATGGATAATACAGGATATAGCACAGGGGCCACACCTGCCGGATGGGTTTTATTTACAAATAACACAATCACTCCAAATACAAATAAATATTTCAATTTTTATATTCCATTAAGTTTGTTGCTTGGTTTTTGATGAATATTATAGGAAAATAATATTAAACGTTAAACAAGAGTTAGTTTTGTTAATATCTTCAAACGATATAGACATTATTAAAGCAGCATATCACAGTCGTGTTCCGGATTTACGTTTAAACATGGGTAAGGGTTAAAACACTTTTCTGTGTTTACTGTTATTATAACAGAAAAATGTCATAAATCATGTTAAATGACTTTGATACTTCAAATGCAACTTAAAGTGTTACTATTCTCTTAGTTTTATAAATAATCCTTGTATAAATAGTAGAGCCTCGTTAGTTCTTATGTTTGTAGTATTTTGTTTTTTTGATGACTATTACTGTTAAACATATCCGAACAGCTAATTTAATGATGACAAATCTATACTTATTTAATACGCTAAGGGTTTTTTTGTCTTGAGAACTCCTCCTACAATTTTCAACCGATTTTCAAGTTTTTGGTGTCGTTGTCTGTAGTTGTTTCCGCCAAAAATTTATGATAATCTGACTGAAAATAAAGGCGCTATTCACCATTGAAATCTCTAAATTTCCCATTTAAATAACATTGGGATTGAATATAGTAGTTTTCATCACTAGGAGCAAAAGTGGGTCTTTTTGGTGCGCAATCGTGTTTTAAAAACGAGGCGCAGCCGAGTTTTTAAAAACGATTAAGCATCAAAAAGACACTTTTGCTCCGAGTGATGAACAACGTTTTTTATCATAATGCGAAAGTTAGACTTTTGATCGTTAAAAATATTAAGAATAAAGTTGTATTTTCGAGGTTATATTTACAAAGTAAGTAATATGCAGTGTTTACATTTCTGTTATTTACAAACAATGCTTTTCATAACGTTTGAATTTCAAAATTCTGCTCCTCAACATTAATAAATCAATAGTAATATACTTGGCAAACAGCTGATTTTTCAGTACTAGGACCTGAAAAATTCTCCAGATGATTTTTCAGTCCTAGGAGAGAAAAGAATCGGTTTTGGTACTATTAAGAGAACAAAAAACAGGCTGATTTCGTGCAGAATGATAAAAAAGCATTTAAATATCTATTAATAATCAGCTGTAAATACGTGTGTAGTGGCTTAGTAGCAGGTGTTGGTAGTGGTGATTAAAGAGATTCACAATATTGTATTGGTTGGATGTCATTGATTTATAGCTAAAAGTAACATTTGTATTGTGTTATAATAAATTGCTCGATTTCGGGCAACACGTATACTAGTATAATAAAATGGTATTACCATGGGAAATACTTTACTATCAGATCATGTTGTTTAATACCGTCGAGAGAGTGGACCCATTTTTATCCCCAATTCCCAACTTCTATATAATTTCATATTTTATCCATCCTTTATATTATTTTTTCTATTACCCACTTCCCTTCTTCTGTTTTTTAAACCTATTTAATTAATAATCATCTGTTTAATTTGTTATATTTTTCAATATGTTTTTACATTGTTCTTCTAATAAAAAACAAAGTAAGGTTGTGTATCAAAACTCCCCTTGACAATGGCACATGGTTAAAAAATGTGAAAAAATAGGACTTTACTAGTGAAACCCAAATATGGAAGAAACAACATTGTGAAGAAGAATATTATGGTAATGTGCCAATTATGCCTTGAAGATAAACTTTGGTGAGTGATATGTGTAAGACAATATAAATCTCAAGATTTCAAATCTTTCATCCATATAAGATGAACTCTTTATGTTTTTAAAATAAAACAACCTTGTGCCATTTGTATGTTTTGTTAGATTTATAAAAAAATGTAAAATTTTCCTTCCTTTATCTTTTATTTGTAATACTTTTATCCTATCATATTATGTATATTTTTTTTGGGTGTTATACACCCTGGTCCTTCACCTATGGCTCATTTTAGCTTCACCCCTACGGAACATTTGGTCCTTCGAGCCGGATCAAATGTTCCGTAGGGGTGAAGCTAAAATGAGCCATAGGTGAAGGACCAGGGTGTATAACACCCAAAAAAAATATACATAATATGATAGGATAAAAGTATTACAAATAAAAGATAAAGGAAGGAAAATTTTATATTTTTTTATAAATCTAACAAAACATACAAATGGCACAAGGTTGTTTTATTTTAAAAACATAAAGAGTTCATCTTATATGGATGAAAGATTTGAAATCTTGAGATTTATATTGTCTTACACATATCACTCACCAAAGTTTATCTTCAAGGCATAATTGGCACATTACCATAATATTCTTCTTCACAATGTTGTTTCTTCCATATTTGGGTTTCACTAGTAAAGTCCTATTTTTTTCACATTTTTTAACCATGTGCCATTGTCAAGGGGAGTTTTGATACACAACCTTACTTTGTTTTTTATTAGAAGAACAATGTAAAAACATATTGAAAAATATAACAAATTAAACAGATGATTATTAATTAAATAGGTTTAAAAAACAGAAGAAGGGAAGTGGGTAATAGAAAAAATAATATAAAGGATGGATAAAATATGAAATTATATAGAAGTTGGGAATTGGGGATAAAAATGGGTCCACTCTCTCGACGGTATTAAACATTCTGCCCGCCTTGAAGCGCTGTAGCTTCAACAGACTCATCTTCTTCTAGAGGTAATGGGAAAACTTTGGTTGCTGATCGAGTGAGTGTGCCAGCAGCAGTCTTCAGTGTCACAACTCGGACGATGCCATCTTTGCCAGGATGAACAGCGGTGACTCGGGCGAGTGGCCAGTTGAGAGGACTTGAGTCTGTATGAACCAAGACCAGATCACCAACTTGAAGGTTCTTGGAGCGTCGAGTCCATTTTGTCCGCTGTTGGAGAGTGTGCAGATATTCTCTGCTCCAGCGTCGCCATATATGGAGATTGAGTTGTTGCAGCAAGTGCCAGTGTTTCAAGCGATTCTGAGGGATCTGAGAGTCATCGGTTTCAGCAAGTGAAATTAGTGGACCTCCGACTAAAAAGTGACCCGGGGTCAAAGCTGACAAGTCAGAAGGGTCGCTTGAGAGAGTCGTGAGCGGGCGAGAGTTAAGCATTGCTTCAATGCGCGTGGTCAAAGTCATAAATTCTGGAAGAGTCAAGATTGTGTTTCCCATCACACGTCTCAAATGATGTTTTATACTTTGTACGGCTCTTTCCCATAAACCACCATGATGTGGTGACGCCGGTGGATTAAAATGGAATCTCATTCCGTGAGTAGAAATAAAGTGCTCAATCAATGATTGAGAGTCATTGTTACGTAGGATGGATTTAATAGTTTTCTTCAAAGCGGAGTCAGCACCGACAAAATTTGTTCCGCAGTCTGAATATAAGTCAGTACATTTTCCTCGGCGTGACATAAATCGAGTAAGAGCTGCGAGAAAAGCGTTAGTTGTCAGATCTGTCACGACTTCGATATGAACTGCCTTCGTTACCATGCAGACAAATAGGCACACATAAACTTTAACTTGTTTTGCAAATCTTAGGTTCAGCATTTTTATGTTAAACGGTCCGCAGTAATCAACACCTGTAGATAAGAAGGGCTTTGCAGGAGTGACACGCGAAGAAGGTAAATCAGCCATGAGGGGAGTTTTGTTGGTAGGCCTGGCTTTAAAACAGGTGATACATTTATGAATGCGTGATCGGATGAGGCTTCTAGCACATAATATCCAGACTTCTGACGAAAGTATAGATTGAACCAGCTGTGGTCCAGCGTGTAGAGATCTCACATGATAATAGTCAATCAATAAATCAACCACATGGTGGCGTTTCGGTAAAAGGATTGGGTGTCGGGAATCAAATGAAAGTGAAGTCCTACTCAAACGTCCACCAACACGAATTAAACCATTGTCATCTAAAAATGGGTTCAAGCGTTGGATGCGTTTAGTGCAGTCTTGATGATTCTTGAGTAAGTCTATTTCTTCTTTGAATGAAGTTCGTTGTACAAGTGCAAAGATCTTGCTTTTGGCAGAGCTAAACTCATCATTGGTAATGTGACCAACACGGTGATTAGATGACCGACAATTGTGACAAAATCGAATAACTAAAGCCATTACACGAACTAATTTGTCCCAAGAAGAAAATTTTGTTAAAAACGACCATTCAGGGACTTGACTTGTAGCAAGCACGGTTAACGGGGTATCTTTTAGCTCGTGAGATGCGTTGAGTACTATTGGAGTAAAACTAGTCTCTGGATATTGACAAGGGGACTTAGATAGCCAGTCTGGACCACTCCACCACAAAGAATGGTCAACTAGGAGCGAAGGGAGAATGCCTCGCGACGCACAGTCAGCAGAATTCTGTTCAGATGAAATATGTTTCCACGATTCGCTAGGTACAAGCTCTTGGACTGAAGCAACCCTATTAGCGACATATGTTTTAAGTTTGAATGATGGAGTGCGTAGCCAGGAGAGCACAATTGTGGAATCGCACCACAGGTAGAGTTGGTTGTTGGTCAATTCTTCAGAAAAAATACTCCGGCAATGGGAGACAAGTTGTGCCAATAGCTGCGCTGCGCATAATTCAAGCCGAGGTATTGTTACACGTTTCAGAGGAGCAACTCGGCTTTTAGCGATTATGGGACTTACTTTGACATTGTTATCAGCAAACTCGCATCTAAAGTACACTATGGCAGCATATCCCGATTCTGAGGCATCGCAGAATCCATGCAATTCTATCGAACATGAAGAAGTCAGGTACAATGATCGAGGGATACTAATGTTTTTCAAATCAGTTACATTGTCAGTTATGAGCTTCCACTGTGAAGTTAAATCAGAGGGTAAATGCTCGTCCCAAGAGAGACCTTTCGTCCATAACAGTTGCATGAAACCTTTCATGAGCATTATAAAGGGATCTAAAAAACCACATGGGTCGTACACTTTAGCTATAGTGCTCAGAACAATTCTTTTCGTAGGGTATAATTCAGAAGGTATTTGGAAATTATATGAGAAAGAGTCAGTAGTAGGTGACCATTGAAGACCAAGCACAGTGAATTGGGGAGTTTGTGAGTTTTGTAAAAAGTTAGGAGTTTCCAAATGAGAATCAGGGACATTGTTAAGTAGTAGAGGGGAATTAGAAACCCATTTGCGCAGTTCAAACCCTCCTTGTTTGAGTAAAGAAATAAGCTGATATTGAAGTTGCATAGCTTCAGATTCATTAGCAGCGCCTGTGATAATATCATCAACGTACGCGTGATGTTTGAGGGCATACGCTGCTTGAGGGTAATTTTCACCTTCATCGTCAGCGAGTTGGTGTAAGGTTCGAATGGCCAAGTAGGGCGAACTATTCATCCCGTAAGTAACGGTGTTAAGTTGGTAGGTTGTCAGAGGGGATTGAGGAGAATCTCTCCATAATATCAGCTGGAAGTTACGGTCGTCAGGATTAATTAGAATCTGGCGGTACATCTGACGAATATCACAACAAAAAACAATGTTGTGGCGTCGGAAATGCATCAACAAATCACAGATGTTAACTTGCAATTTACGTCCAGTAAGAAGGGTATCATTAAGAGACACACCTGTGCTGCTCTTACAACTAGCGTCAAATACAGTTCGCAGTTTTGTTGTGCTACTGCTCTCTTTCATCACGCCATGATGTGGGAGGAAATAATGTGGTTTACTTTGTAAATCATCGGAGCAAACAGACATATGACCGAGATCTAGGTATTCACCCATGAATTCATGATACAATTGTGAAAATCTAGGGTTAGCAGCAAATTTGCGCTCCATAGCGTCAAGTCGGGTTTCCGCTGCGTGTCTAGAATTACCTATACGAGGGTGATCTTCTTTGAATGGTAGACGGAGAACATAACGCCCAGTTTGGTCTCGAGTATGAGTTGTGTCAAAGTGATTATCGCATAACTTGTCCTCGAGTGTTTTAGTTGAACACGAAGGAGGCTCTTCTTGTTTCCAAAATCTTTGAATAGATTCATGCAAATCTGCATCAGACGCAGCATGGAGACTAACGGTCAAAGAAGAGGATGATTGATTTGAGTGAGAAATACTAGATAAGCATGGAGCAGTACCCATGACTATGTATCCAAAACGTGTACCGAGCACGATTGGCATGCGTGGACCCAGAGAATGTTGTTCATTAGTGAACACTTGTGAAAATAGGGATCCTCCAAGGAGTACGTCGATACGTCCAGGAATGTGGAAGTTCGGATCTGCTAGATTGAAGGATTGGGTATGTTTTAAAACTTGAGGTGCTATTGGAACTCGAGGTAAATCGACAGTCACTTTGTCTAGGATTAAAAATGAATGATCTGGAGCAATCAGCTGTCCCGATGAAGTAGCAACATCAACACGGATTTGTCCTTTGTTGCGGGTGACATTTTGACTAATACCAGCTAGCTGGATATCAGATTTCTGTCGACGAATGTTGAGAATGTTTGCTGCTCGCTCAGATATGAGATCGCACATGCTCCCAGAATCCAGTAGAGCGCGAAATATGTGTGAATTCCCGTCAGGCGTTCTTAATTGAAGCAATAATGTGCCTAGTAAGACCGTGACGTTAGAATCAGAATCAGATAACATATTATGAGAAGTTAGAGTGGCAGAGACATCCTTGTTTGTCGAAGAATCTTTGTTTTGGGAAGCTCGAGGTTTGACAACAACAGAATTGTTGTGAGACTGGGACTGAGGTTGAGTAGAGTTGTTGCATGAATCATCATTGAAATGAAGGAGCGTATGATGTTTCTGATGACATATCCGACAAGTATATTGTGATTTACATTGTCTCATATTGTGAGAACCTAAACAAGATGTACAATGTCGTAAAGATTTGACTAGTTTAAACCTTTCATGGGGTGTCTTACTCTTGAATTGTGGGCAAGTATAAACTTTGTGAGTGGTTTGATCACACACAAAGCATGGAAGAGGGACAAATGATGATGATTGGGGTTCCTTAGTGGAAGGTTGGGTAACCATTACAGAAGCGGTTTTGTGAGTAAGGGCCAGTTTCTTATTAAGTTGGCTTTGATTTCGAGGTAGTGATTGATTCGGTTCAACAGAGCGGGGTATAGAATGCAACGTAGCATCTTCATTATGATTGCATTCCGTCGTTAAAAAGTCTATGATTTCTTTCACCTGCGGCAAAGTATGTTTTGAGGAGTTCTCATCGTTACGAAATTTTTCGAGGCGTTTTCGAAGTTCCATGTCCATTTTGCGTAACAGCACGGCTGAAAGGAGTGGATTCGGATCATTTACAGAACAGTTGAGAGCGGATAAAGCCTGCGAATTTTCAGTGAAAGTATTCACAAATTGTCTTAAGGACGGAACATGAGAAGCTGATATAGCAGGTAAGTCTAGTAGTTGGTTCAGATGAAGGGATTGCAACCTGCGAATATTGTGGTAACGGTCATGAAGAAGCTTGTAGGCTATGGCGTAGTTTTCTGCCGTTAAAGTCAAGCTTTTAACTAGCCTAAACGGTTCACCTTGAAGCACGCTTAACAAATATTGAAATTTCATAACGTCTGGAATCCTGGCATTGTTATGTATTGTAGTTTCAAATAAATTAATAAAGGATGTCCAAGCGGCAAGTTCCCCGTTAAATTTTGGAAGATCCAGTTTCGGCAGTCGTAATTGAGATGTGGAAGTAGTGACGGAAGTGTCACTGTGAGTTTCAGAATTGGCAGTCGGTTCGTCCGAAGTCAAGAGCGCTTCAATGATGCTGGAAATGTCAACGCACAATTCGGAAATTACGTCTTGATCCTGCGTGATCTGATCATTTGATAACTCGATGTCATCATTTAAAGACAAAGCTTGATCAATGAGTATCTCAAAATCGGATTTTTTAGCTTCCGTTTCCGATAAATACGCAGCAAGTTTCTTGGTTTGGACCTTAGTCACGGGTTCAGATTGGGAATGCAGTTTGTCAACAGCGGTTTTAATACTTTTAAGGCGGTTCAAAATAATTATATTTTTGCGCCTGTAAGTGTCAGCGGTAAACTCAGTTGAGCGAGGTGGTGTCATTATCATAAAATGTAGAACACAAAATTGAATAAATAATAAACTTCAAATAGAAATGTCAAATTAAAATAGTTTGCTTAGTCACTTTGTTTTACTAAACAAAAGAGTTATCTTTAAGTCTATTCAGTGCACTAACACTTGAGGATGGCTTCTCTCAAATTCTCAGCGATGTAGAGTCCACACCGATCGAGAGAGTGGTGGGGAATGAGAGAAGGAATGGAAAATGGAGAGGGGAATAAAATGGGGAGTTGGATTAATTGGAAAAGATTGAATAGTGAACAGAAATTGGAAAAGCTATCCATAGCGTGGATTCAAAGTATACGGCTCGTTGAGGACCAAATGTTCCGTAGGGGTGAAGCTAAAATGAGCCATAGGTGAAGGACCAGGGTGTATAACACCCAAAAAAAAAATACATAATATGATAGGATAAAAGTATTACAAATAAAAGATAAAGGAAGGAAAATTTTACATTTTTTATAAATCTAACAAAACATACAAATGGCACAAGGTTGTTTTATTTTAAAAACATAAAGAGTTCATCTTATATGGATGAAAGATTTGAAATCTTGAGATTTATATTGTCTTACACATATCACTCACCAAAGTTTATCTTCAAGGCATAATTGGCACATTACCATAATATTCTTCTTCACAATGTTGTTTCTTCCATATTTGGGTTTCACTAGTAAAGTCCTATTTTTTCACATTTTTTAACCATGTGCCATTGTCAAGGGGAGTTTTGATACACAACCTTACTTTGTTTTTTATTAGAAGAACAATGTAAAAACATATTGAAAAATATAACAAATTAAACAGATGATTATTAATTAAATAGGTTTAAAAAACAGAAGAAGGGAAGTGGGTAATAGAAAAAATAATATAAAGGATGGATAAAATATGAAATTATATAGAAGTTGGGAATTGGGGATAAAAATGGGTCCACTCTCTCGACGGTATTAAACACATGTGTTTAAGATTTAAAAACTAACAACCAGCGGGAAATTGCATTAGTAGCTTTTTAGCTGTGGAGGAGTTAACACGCAAGAACATTTGTTTCTCAAATATAATTTTTAATAAAATAACCCCATTATAAATAATACAGGATATAGCACAGGGGACACACCTGCCGGATGGGTTTTATTTACTAATAACACAATCGCTCCAAATACAAATAAATATTTCGCTTTTTATATTCCATTACGTTTGTAGCTTGGTTTTGCTGAAAATTATAGGAAAATAATATTAAACGATAAAGACGTTATTAAAGCTGCATATCTCGGACGTGTTCCGGATTTACGTTTAAACATGGGTAAGGGTTAAAAACTCTTTGTGTTTACTGTTATTATTCTTAAGTGTTACTTAAACTTAAAGTGTTACAACTTAAAAGTGTTATTATTCTGTTAGTTTTATTGATACCCCTTGTATAAATTGTGTAGCAGTGCTAGTCCCTGTGTTTGTATTATTTTTGAATAAATATTACTACTAAGCAAATCCGAACAGCTGATTCAATGATGCCAAATATAATGTTAACCTTTAGTAAAGACTTATTTCACAGGCAAATAACAACAATTATACTTAGAGTGGTTTTATATATATATATATATATATATATATATATATATATATATATATATATATATATATATATAGTACTATAAAAAGATGGGTGTTGTTGCTTATTTATACTTATTTAATACGCTAAGGGTTTTTTTTGTCTTGAGAACTCGTCCTTCAATTTTTAACCGATTTTCAGGTTTTTGGTGTTGTTGGATAGGGCTTGGTCTGTAGTTGTTTCCGCCAAAAAGTGATGATAATCGGACTGAAAATAAAGGCGCTATCCAACATTGGAATCTCAAAATTTCCCATTTAAATAACATTGGGGACTAAATAACGCATTTGAAACATCTGTTAATAATCAGCTGTAAATACGTGTAGTTATTGGCTATTAAAGATATTCACATTATTGGATGGGTCGGATGTCATTGATTTAGAGCTAAAGTAACATTTGTACTGTATTTAAATAAATTGCTCGATTTAGAGCAACACGTATACTAGTAGGAGATAAATTGTTGTAAAGTGTTATCGTTTTCTGCTAATTGGTTGTGTTCCGGAGTTACGTTTAAACATGGGTAAAGGTTAACACAACTTTTTTCTGAGTTTACTGTTATTATAATGCAAAACGTGAAATAATCATGTTATATGACTTTGATACATCAATTGCAATTTAAAGTGTTACTATTCTGTTAGTTTTATTGGTAATCTTTTTTTTACAAATAGGTGTTCCATGCCAAAGAAAAGTGTAGCCACTCGAAGTATAATTTTTGTTATTTGCTTGTAAAATAGTTCTTTACTCTACGGTAACAATATGTTTGTTAATATGATGGTTTTTTGTTAAAAAAGGTATTTTTAAAAAAATAAATGTTATAAATAAACAAGATATTGGGTATATTCATTTTTTCCCTTAAAGAAAATATGGACAGAGTTAGGTAGGTTTGTTGTTTCAAACGTAAATATATAAAACAATAAAGGTGTACATTTATATCTTACCTGTTTCCATATTTATAGTTATAAATATTTTCAGGTTAAGAAAGTATACCTGATCCCAACACACATAACATAACACACATAACACTTAAAACATAACACTTAACACTTAAAACAAACTGCCTAAACTTTACTGAATAAACTTCACTAACTGGTTGAACTGCTGAGTTCAATGTACTACCCGTATTTGACCTTACCAACTGGTTTCCACGGTATGCGGCGACTGCTACTACTACCGCCGCCTCGTCCACTCGGGGCCTACAAAAACTAACAGACCTGCATACATTTTTGATCACGTGACCAGATGCGGCCGAATTTCAGCTGTTGTTTCCATTTGAAAGCATTGCATTAGACTGACTTGGCATCCGTTTTCACGCGTATTTTTAAATACAACTAAATGAAGTCATAAGTTTTGCATATCATTCTTATCCTCATTAAATTACAAATTGAATGATACCAATAACATTCCGCTTTGTAAGACTTAGAACTCACTTTTTAGGTAAAGAAAAAACTTGAATTTATCACAATGAAGATTCATTGACTCTTGTTACAATGAGTGACCAAGAGGCGTTGCGATTGTCGTCCATGGACACCTGCCCTTAGATTGGTGCACA
The DNA here is from genome assembly GCA_030545055.2 of Neoaliturus tenellus. Taxonomy (NCBI): domain Eukaryota; kingdom Metazoa; phylum Arthropoda; class Insecta; order Hemiptera; family Cicadellidae; genus Neoaliturus; species Neoaliturus tenellus. The sequence continues at coordinate 134,217,081 of CM061531.1, read as the reverse complement.
CCGAAACGGATGCGGCAGGACAAAGCATATTACGACTTTGCATACAAAGATGAAAACATTTATTATAAAGAATTTTTATACACTATAAAACATATGTTATTGTCTTGTCGCGTCCGGTCTTAAAAAGTGAATCTATAATATATACAGCCCCATGTGTAACTGACTCACTCACTCACTGATGATAGTAAAGTCCTGAAGCGACCGTTTAAGCTAGAGACTTGAAATTTGGCATGGACATTCTTTGAGATGTTTCAATTTAGAGAAAATCATAAAACCACAACTTTTTTACTTTTAAACTATAAAAAAGGTAAAAAATATAGATTTGTCGGTAACGTAGTTCAGCCGTATCAGCGTATATCACCGCGTGGTATCGTAGATCACTTTGCAGGTTTAGTTCTCGCTCGTGTTTAAATGATCTCTGTAAACTACACCCGTGTTTGTAACACAATACCTTTTAGATCATTTTTAATGTTTACAATGGTGTATCACCGAAATGAGTGGGTTTTTTCATCTGAGTGATCCCCGCTTTGATTCTTGCAGTAGTTAACGCCCAGTGTGCAGCTAATGCTTCATGCGCGCTAATTTGGAAGTTCATTTAATGGTGAAATTTCTTCACCTATCGTTAGTTCTTAAAGATGTCGCTTGGAGCGCTATTATAGTCGCTTAGTTCTCGCTTGTATTTAATTTATGTTTTTTAACTACACCTGCGATCTTGATGATGATTTCATTAGTGTTCCTCACTGTAATCAAATTGTAGTCCATCTGACTTTCATTTCAATAGGAATCATATTTTGCTGCATTGAAAGCATGTTCCTTAATATAGTTTTACACACATTAAAAATATGTTCTTGAGATTTTTTAATAACTACTGAACAAATCGAACAGTGATTTAAATGTTAGGTTCTCGTTTCGTTTTCCATTTATTTTAGATTACTAATTCAAATTCACACTGGGTTTTTCTTTCGGCCGAATTTCGCATTACATAAATTTGCTGTGAAGCTTGATCCGTGATCTTAACGTAACATACTTCGATTACTTTGTACAATACTTAATAGACAGTTAATTATTATCTTTCTTAAATTTTATCTCTATTTATATATAAAATTTATATAAATTTAAAACTTTATATTTAGCTACCGAACAGAGAAATATTTGTTACCATAACTACTACAATTAAATATAATGATAGATACAACAACAACTATAACTCTTTTAATTGAAATTTCTTTTCATCTAACACAGCAAAAATTGTCTAATCTAAAGTATATATTTTTACCAGCATAATACCTTAAATATTTACATAAATAATTATAATTTCACAGCTCAAAACTTTTAAAATAATTCTAATTACGAAGGGGTATTAAAAAACCGATTCATATGAGTTTTTTAAAGCTTTGTTTACTATTGATTGTGATTTTCTTGTATTTGACGGTTTTGTTACTGTCTTGACTGTGCAGTTCTTCCGTAGAACTAACATATTTTAAACTCGACTTTTTTTTTAAATTTACGAATTTAAGGCTACCCCTAGGGGGAGGGGTGAGCTATACGAAGCATGTTTGAATACTTCCAACATATTATTTTAGTACTGCATATTGTCTGGTGCAGTTTTAATTTGAAGAGTTGAATGTGTCCCACTCGTTTGACATCCCGTCTTTGACCTATTTGCTGCTGTCCAATCAGGCTTAGATTTTAGTTTAAGAAACGATTAAATAGAACATATAAAGTTATTGAACGATTGAACTTTCATTCTCTTGGCTGGTATATTACCTTCGCTAACGTTTACCTAATTCAGACGTTTTTTAACCATCTACATATCTGATTACCCATCAGGCTGAGAAATATTATAATAACCAATAGAATTAAACTCAATAGTATTTTTTCCGCTGTCACTTGTCCTTCAAACTTCCCTAATGTAGTGCTATCACCTAAAGTCTTGATTACCTCTATTATTGTTGTAATTTAAAACTATTCAATGTTTTTCAATTATTATAACTCTTTTAGTATATTTTAATTTAACTAATAATCCTTTTTTGGCTGTTATTTCATAATTTTTTTTATTCACTACTATTGGTTGAAAATGCATACTGTACCCTGATTTTATGGTTCTTAAGTTGCAACTTTCTACATTTTAAGACTTTATAAAGACTTTATGATTATAGTACATATTACCCTGTGATCGTTTACATACTACTAGGGCTCTATTTTTATTAATTTTCTGAACCAAATTATATAGTATTTAAAATTGTTAATTTAATAATTGCTGATTTTGAAAGATAAAATTTTTATCGTTTTTATATATGGTTCATACATGATTCCTGAGTTTCTTGGCCTCCCCGTGGCGGAACTGAAGCATCTTAGCCTATACTATATTTTTTAAAATTTCAAATATCTTTGTTGTGTCTATTTTTTTATTTATTTTTTTTATTTTTTTTGCTATTACATACAATCCTCTATATAAACTTATAATTTTATTTCACTTTTAATTTTTCTGAATACACATATTACCTCAATCATGAGCAATCATAATCGTATCTCTAAAATCTTAACACAAAAGTTTTTGAGCATGACTATACATAGTTCATCAATAGTTCATAACTCCATTATATTTTTTAACGAATTAAGGGGAACTAGGGAGTGGGATTAAACCATGAGCCGTGGGCAATTTTCAAAGCTTATTATTATCAATTGGAGTAGAGTGTATTGGCGGCTTCTGTTACTGTTATGGGAGTTGAGCCCTCAACTAGCCTGTTCATTGTATGAGGTTTTGACAGAAATTTACGGAACTGGGGCAACCAATTATTGGGGTGGAACCTCCATGCAGCGGTAACACCTAGAATATTTACATAAATAATTATCATTTCAGAGCTCAATTTTTTTTTTAATATTTACTAAGAAGGTGTATTTAAGCCGATTCATATTAGATTATTAAAACTTTTTTACTATTGATTGTGAATTGTTTGTATAAGACGGTTTTGTTACTGTCTTGTTTGTCCAGTTATTTTGGAACTATTTCAAACTTGACTTTTTATTAATTCAAACTAGGGGGGCAACTATTAAGGGGGCATGGGGGCGGAGCCCCCATCGAGCCGTAGGCGAGTCTATAATATATACAGCCCCATGTGTAGATCACTTTGCAGGTTTAGTTCTCGCTCGTGTTTAAATGATCTCTTTCAACTACACCCGTGTTTGATACTAGCATTGTATGTCTTACAGATATGAACGTCTTTTTATGAATGATTATGTTTTTGAGAATTTTTAACAACTAAAGATCATAACAAACAGATATTTAAGTTAGGTTCTCGTCTTGTATTCAATTTATTTTAGATCATTTATTCAAATACACACTAGAGTATCCTTTCGGCCGAATTTCGCACTACATGAATTTTGCTGTAAAGCTTAGCTGTGATCTTAACGAAACATTTTTTGATTAATTTGTATGATCTCTTTCAACTACACCCGTGTTTGATACTAGCATTGTACTTCTTACAGATATGAAGGTCTTTTTATGAACGATTATGTTTTTGAGAATTTTTAACAACTGATGATCAAAACATATAGGTATTTATGTTAGGTTCTCGTCTTGTATTCAATTTATTTTCGATTATTTATTCAAATACACACTAGAGTATCCTTTCGGCCGAATTTCGCACTACATGAATTTTGCTGTGAAGCTTGAGCTGTGATCTTAACGAAACATTTTTTGATTAATTTGTACAATACTTAATAGACAGTTAATTATTATCTTTATGTTTGATTTGTATTCAGTGTCCTATATTAGATTTTTTTACACACTTAAATATATGTTTTTGAGAATGTTCAAATAAGTATTGAACAAAAAGAACCGATTTAAATGTTAGGTTCTCGTTTCATTGTCACCTCATTTTAGATTACCAATTCAAATTCACCCCAGGTTACGCTTTCGGCCGAATTTCGCACTCAATGAATTTACGGTGTAGTTCGAGCCGTGATCTTTACGTAATATACTTCTATTACTTTGTACAATAATTAATAGACAGTTAATTATTATCTTTCTGTTTTATTTATATTCAGTATTATCTTTCTGTTTTATTTATATTCAGTATTTTACGTTATATTTTAATACACACTTAAAATATGTTTTTTAGAATGTTTAAATGAGTATTGAACAAAAAGAACAGATTTAAATGTTAGGTTCTCGTTTATTTTTTCCCCTATTTTAGATTACTAATTCAGATTCACCCCAGGTTACACTTTCGGCCGAATTCCGCATTCAATGAATTTATTGAGTAGCTCGTTCCGTGATCATAACGTAATATACTTCTATTACTTTGTACAATAATTAATTGACAGTTAATTGTTATCTTTCTGTTTTATTTATATTCAGTATTTTACATTATATTTTAATACACACTTAAAATATGTTTTTGAGAATGTTTAAATGAGTATTGACCAAAAAGAACAGATTTAAATGTTAGGTTCTCGTTTTATTTTTCCCTTATTTTAGATTACTAATTCAGATTCACCCCAGGTTACACTTTCGGTCGAATTTCGCATTCAATGAATTTACTGTGTAGTTCGTGCCGTGATCTTAACGTAATATACTTCTATTACTTTGTACAATAATTAATAGACAGTTAATTATTATCTTTCTGTTGTAATTATATTCAGTGTTTTACATTATATTTTAATACACACTTAAAATATGTTTTTGAGAATTTTTTTAATGACCTTTGATCAAAACAAACAGGTTTTTATGAATAAATTATTATTTTACAAGTCTCGATTTTATATTCTTATAAAATTGGTAGTTTGTAGTAGTAGGGTTTTTTGCGGATCAACCCAGGTTTATTCTTTCCTATTATTTTGTTTTCATGTTCTTTAATTCTTGTTTTCGCTCATTGATTTGAATGTTATACGCTATTTCAGTGATTTAAACGTTTTTCTTCTATCTCCTGAAATTTAAAGTTTTTATTTGAGTTGGGTGAGGCATGGGATTATGTCAATTTTTCCATAATTGTATCTCTATTTAGTACCAGGTTAACCGAGCCCTGCTGGTTGGTTTTAATTGACTTTTGTTATAGTGTCAATGTAATCAAGCTATTAAATCTACACCAGACTCTTCACTGCTAACAGCTGTTAAAAAACTGCTTAAAATTTATGTTCCTTTATTTTTGTTTACTTTTAGTTGTTATTTCGTTACCAAAATAGCAACCTATAAGACCAATGTTAAAAATAACGATTTTTAAACTTAAATTTAGACCAACTTCGATTTTTCCTGTGACTGAGGCTGTTTCTAAACTTAATTTTGGGCCAAAACACTCTTAAGCGCAAAGTTTAAGCAAAATCTAACAGCTACATTTCGAGATCGTGGAACACACATCCCTTCAGACATAGCTCGTATTACATTATAGGATATGATACACAAAATTTATAGAAATTTAAAATTTTATATTTAGCTACCGATCAGAGAAATATTTGTTACCATAACTACTACTATTAAATATAATTCAAATTCAAATTCTTTATTTTTTCGCATGCGCATTTGTTTTACACAGCAGTGCTTATTTATCCCTCTAGCTTAATAGGTAGCTATTTGAGAGACAATCTAAATTAAGTTTACATGTCAATTTTACAATACAATTTTACATTAAACGTAACATGTTTTCTACAAATGCAATATTGTCTTAATCATAAATTTATGTTTTTTTTTGGGCATGCACATTATTTTAATATTCGTATATAATCATAGAATCATTGATATGTATTGATATTGATATTATATTGATATATAATCCTATAGAATCAATGATAGCAACAACAACAACTATAACTCTTTTAATTGAAATTTCTTTTCAACTAACACAACAACAATCGTCTAATCTAAAGTATATATTTTTACCAGCATAACACCTAAAATATTTACATAAATAATTATAAATTCACAGCTCAAAACTTTTAAACAAATTCTAATTACGAAGGGGGTTTAAAACCGATTCATATGAGTTTTTTAAAAGCTTTGTTTACTATTAATTGTGAATTTTGTGTATTTGACGGTATTGTTACAGTCTTGACTGTGCAGTTCTTCCGTGGAAGTAACGTATTTTAAACTCGACTTTTTATTAATTTACGAATTTAGGGCAACCCCTAGCGGGGGGGGGGGTCTAGCCTGTTCGGTACTTGAGACTAAGAGCAATTAACTAATTTGGGGCAACCCTATAAGGGGGCATGGGGGCGGAGCCCCCATCGAGCCGCAGGCGAGTCTATAATATATACAGCCCCATGTGTAACTGACTCACTCACTCACTGATGATAGTAAAGTCCTGAAGCGACCGTTTAAGCTAGAGACTTGAAATTTGGCATGGACATTCTTTGAGATGTTTCAATTTAGAGAAAATCATAAAACCACAACTTTTTTACTTTTAAACTATAAAAAAGGTAAAAAATATAGATTTGTCGGTAACGTAGTTCAGCCGTATCAGCGTATATCACCGCGTGGTATCGTAGATCACTTTGCAGGTTTAGTTCTCGCTCGTGTTTAAATGATCTCTGTAAACTACACCCGTGTTTGTAACACAATACCTTTTAGATCATTTTTAATGTTTACAATGGTGTATCACCGAAATGAGTGGGTTTTTTCATCTGAGTGATCCCCGCTTTGATTCTTGCAGTAGTTAACGCCCAGTGTGCAGCTAATGCTTCATGCGCGCTAATTTGGAAGTTCATTTAATGGTGAAATTTCTTCACCTATCGTTAGTTCTTAAAGATGTCGCTTGGAGCGCTATTATAGTCGCTTAGTTCTCGCTTGTATTTAATTTATGTTTTTTAACTACACCTGCGATCTTGATGATGATTTCATTAGTGTTCCTCACTGTAATCAAATTGTAGTCCATCTGACTTTCATTTCAATAGGAATCATATTTTGCTGCATTGAAAGCATGTTCCTTAATATAGTTTTACACACATTAAAAATATGTTCTTGAGATTTTTTAATAACTACTGAACAAATCGAACAGTGATTTAAATGTTAGGTTCTCGTTTCGTTTTCCATTTATTTTAGATTACTAATTCAAATTCACACTGGGTTTTTCTTTCGGCCGAATTTCGCATTACATAAATTTGCTGTGAAGCTTGATCCGTGATCTTAACGTAACATACTTCGATTACTTTGTACAATACTTAATAGACAGTTAATTATTATCTTTCTTAAATTTTATCTCTATTTATATATAAAATTTATATAAATTTAAAACTTTATATTTAGCTACCGAACAGAGAAATATTTGTTACCATAACTACTACAATTAAATATAATGATAGATACAACAACAACTATAACTCTTTTAATTGAAATTTCTTTTCATCTAACACAGCAAAAATTGTCTAATCTAAAGTATATATTTTTACCAGCATAATACCTTAAATATTTACATAAATAATTATAATTTCACAGCTCAAAACTTTTAAAATAATTCTAATTACGAAGGGGTATTAAAAAACCGATTCATATGAGTTTTTTAAAGCTTTGTTTACTATTGATTGTGATTTTCTTGTATTTGACGGTTTTGTTACTGTCTTGACTGTGCAGTTCTTCCGTAGAACTAACATATTTTAAACTCGACTTTTTTTTAAATTTACGAATTTAAGGCTACCCCTAGGGGAGGGGTGAGCTATACGAAGCATGTTTGAATACTTCCAACATATTATTTTAGTACTGCATATTGTCTGGTGCAGTTTTAATTTGAAGAGTTGAATGTGTCCCACTCGTTTGACATCCCGTCTTTGACCTATTTGCTGCTGTCCAATCAGGCTTAGATTTTAGTTTAAGAAACGATTAAATAGAACATATAAAGTTATTGAACGATTGAACTTTCATTCTCTTGGCTGGTATATTACCTTCGCTAACGTTTACCTAATTCAGACGTTTTTTAACCATCTACATATCTGATTACCCATCAGGCTGAGAAATATTATAATAACCAATAGAATTAAACTCAATAGTATTTTTTCCGCTGTCACTTGTCCTTCAAACTTCCCTAATGTAGTGCTATCACCTAAAGTCTTGATTACCTCTATTATTGTTGTAATTTAAAACTATTCAATGTTTTTCAATTATTATAACTCTTTTAGTATATTTTAATTTAACTAATAATCCTTTTTTGGCTGTTATTTCATAATTTTTTTTATTCACTACTATTGGTTGAAAATGCATACTGTACCCTGATTTTATGGTTCTTAAGTTGCAACTTTCTACATTTTAAGACTTTATAAAGACTTTATGATTATAGTACATATTACCCTGTGATCGTTTACATACTACTAGGGCTCTATTTTTATTAATTTTCTGAACCAAATTATATAGTATTTAAAATTGTTAATTTAATAATTGCTGATTTTGAAAGATAAAATTTTTATCGTTTTTATATATGGTTCATACATGATTCCTGAGTTTCTTGGCCTCCCCGTGGCGGAACTGAAGCATCTTAGCCTATACTATATTTTTTAAAATTTCAAATATCTTTGTTGTGTCTATTTTTTTATTTATTTTTTTTATTTTTTTTGCTATTACATACAATCCTCTATATAAACTTATAATTTTATTTCACTTTTAATTTTTCTGAATACACATATTACCTCAATCATGAGCAATCATAATCGTATCTCTAAAATCTTAACACAAAAGTTTTTGAGCATGACTATACATAGTTCATCAATAGTTCATAACTCCATTATATTTTTTAACGAATTAAGGGGAACTAGGGAGTGGGATTAAACCATGAGCCGTGGGCAATTTTCAAAGCTTATTATTATCAATTGGAGTAGAGTGTATTGGCGGCTTCTGTTACTGTTATGGGAGTTGAGCCCTCAACTAGCCTGTTCATTGTATGAGGTTTTGACAGAAATTTACGGAACTGGGGCAACCAATTATTGGGGTGGAACCTCCATGCAGCGGTAACACCTAGAATATTTACATAAATAATTATCATTTCAGAGCTCAATTTTTTTTTTAATATTTACTAAGAAGGTGTATTTAACCCGATTCATATTAGATTATTAAAACTTTTTTACTATTGATTGTGAATTGTTTGTATAAGACGGTTTTGTTACTGTCTTGTTTGTCCAGTTATTTTGGAACTATTTCAAACTTGACTTTTTATTAATTCAAACTAGGGGGGCAACTATTAAGGGGGCATGGGGGCGGAGCCCCCATCGAGCCGTAGGCGAGTCCTAAATATATACTCCCGCATGTGTAACTCACTGATGTATATAAAAGTTTGGACGCAACCGTTCAAGCTAGAGACTTGAAATTTGGCATTCTGTTAGCTTACATGATTTACATTCGTAAAAAATTATAAAAACTAGAAATTTGTCACTTTTAATCTATAAAAAAGGTAAAAAATATAGATTTGTCGGTAACGTAGTTCAGCCGTGTCACCGTTTATCACCGCGTCGGTATCGAAGATCACTTTGCAGGTTTAGTTCTCGCTCGCGATTAAATGATCTCTTTTCAACTATACCCGTGTTTGTAACAAACACCGTATTCCCAATGGAAATGAAATTTGCTAAATCTCGAAGTTTTTTATGCTGTATTACTGTATTACTGGTGGGTCTCACCACCTGGGTGATTCCCGCTTTGATTCTTTCAGTAATAAACGCCCAGTGCGCGGCTGATGCTGCATGTGCGCTAACTTGGAAGTTCATTGATGGTCAATTCTCTTCTCCTATCATTCACTGACAAAGAAAATAAATTTACACCTTTAAATTAGTATTGCTAATACCAATTTTAAAATATACAAAACTCATTTTAAACAATGAATTTTAACACTGGTGGTTGAAATTTAGATTTTCCCTATAACAATAACTTGGAAAATATTTTTAAATCTTCTCTGATTATTTTTAGTTAAACAAACATGTCTCAGCTCAAAAATATCTTAGACTCTCTTTTAATGTTTCAAATACAAAATTTTGGTTTCTTCATATTTTCTTCATCGAATTAACAATATGACGGTGATTTTTTTTATGCTTGGAATAGTAAAACTAATAACTTGATAATTGATGTTTTGTGATAAAATATTATTTTAAATAAGTTTCTTTGACATTTTTATGCTTGGCCAGTTCAGCAGACTGGGTAATTTTATTATAACCAACAATAATAACTAAACCCAGACCCAAAATATGACTTCTATATGCACATAATCAATGTAAAATATCTCTTGTTTCTTTATTAATAGTTGTAATTAAAAGTTAGGTAGACTAGTTCATTTTATGTAATTATTACAACCCTAAAATTGATCCAAGAATCCTTCTTTTGGCTACTATTTCGCTATTATTGGTTATTTTTATATTATTTGTATTTTACTTTTAGTTCATGTGGTATTTTTAATCTATTTAATTTATTTTTTGTAGTTGCTTGATTGATTTTGCGCCAAGTAACTCCTCTGAACTAATTTAATGACAGGTTTCTTATCTAGAAACCAAAATATTTATCTTAAAAATTGGGATTGCATCATATTGATTTTGTCACACCAGTTAAAACTCCAGTGTTACAATGATTTATTTCCTAAAAACAGCCTCAATTAACAATGTTTTGACACATAATTTGAATAACTACTACTCCTAACTATGACAATAAAAACAACTACAACTCTTATAATTGAAACTTTTACAATTTTACAACTTCTTAAAATTAACTATAATACCGACAATTTAAAAATCAACATTTTATATTATTTTTGTTACTACAACTTATAAAAAATAAACCTCTACAACATACAAATATAATACATTTGATTAACATTTATTTCAAACATCATAATGGCAACTATATTTAATCTTATTAGTAATTTAGAATATTTTTTGTAATCTATAAAAGTCTTGAGTTTGATTAAACGTTTGGTCCTTTACTTTCTTTCTGTGCCGTACCTAAACTCTTTGACGTTCCAGACCAAGTGTAGAGGCGGAGGTACAGAGGAGACTGCCCGGTGAGTATTTATTTTAAGGGTTTGTAATTATGTACATACACAGGGTTCCTGCGTTTCCCGGCCTCTCCGTGGGGGAACTGAATACGCCAGATGCAACTCTTAAGAGAAGGCTTAACTTTTGTTTCTTTAACTACTACTCCTAACTAAAACTATAACAATAACCACAAATATAACTCCTTTAATTGAAACTTCTTTCCATCTAACACTACAGCAAAAATACAACTAGATTTACGTAAAGTATATATTTAATAAACTACAAATATCGTTCTTTTGCCTTCCTGTTTTGTGATACAACCTACTTCAATCAAAACAGATATTTTTCCCCAAGTCCAATTTTTTCTGAAATACACTCCAGTCATAAGTTATCATAATAGTATCTCCAATTTTTTTACACAAACAATTCTGATCGTAATACCTAGAATAATAGATAGTTAAGTATTATTTCACAACTCTCAATATTTTTTTATATATTGAAAAGAGGGGAACTAAGAAGGGGATTTAAACAAAGAGCCGTAGATTATTCAGCGAACACAATGAGTGGTATTGGAGTGGAGCCCTCAAATAGCCTCATTGCATTAGAGTTTTATAGTAATTTTTATAGTTATTACGGAATTGGGGTAACCAATTAGGGGGTGGACCCTACATCCAGCATAACCTAGAAATATTTACCTAGAATATTTACATATATTACGTAAATTATTATCATTTCGCAGTTCAAATCTTGTTAACGAATTTTAATTACGAAGGGGTACGATTCATAGGAGTTTTTCAAAGCTTTTTTTAATATTGATTGTGAATTTTGTGTATTAATCCGTTTTGTTGCTGTCTTCAACGTATAGCTCCTCCGTGGAACTAACTTATTATATACTTGAATTTTAATTATTCTACAAATTTAGGGCAACCCCTAAGGGGGCATGGGGGCGGAGCCCCTATCGAGCCGTAGGCGAGTGTTTTTACTATACAGCATGGGATAATCATGCTAATTGCACTATAAACCAACATTATATTGCTAATATTTAAAATTTATTAACCAGTTAATCAAAATATATATAGAATTATACTTTGCTCACAACCTAATGCGTAGTTTAAAGGTAATCAATGCATTCCTGACCTCTGGCCAAATGTTACTTAAACTTAGCATTTAAAGGTTTAGAAACAACCTTTATTTTGGTCTAAATCTAAGTTTTTTTTTTTTTTGCATTGATGTTGAGTTGCTATTTTGGTATCAAAAACAACTAAAACCAAACAAATAAATATAAAAGAACGTTAAGTATAAGCAATTATTAACAGCTGTTGTCTTTAAAGTGTGGTGTAAATTACTAAAAAGTTATAACAAAACCACATTAACATTAACGAGCAAGGTTCGATTAACATAGAGCTAAGAATAAAGCAGACAGTTTGTTTTATTATAGATTGTTAAACTATTATAACGGTGTGGTGACAATGCTATTCAAGACCTTCAACTAATCATACTAAATATTGGTGTAAAACAGTTTGGTTTATAGCATCAGTGTTTAAGTTTAAAAACGTCAAGAACACTTGCGCTATTTGTTCAATCCCATTGTACCAATGGAAAAAGTTTAGAACGGTTTAATTGAACCTTCCATACCCCCACCACTTACCTCCAAGCGCTGTGCCTCAGCTTCATTTCAACTCCAACAGCTGACCAAACAACATCATCAGGATGTCTCTAAACGTAAGCTGTGCCAGCTATGAGGAAGTCACGATTAAGACTCAGCAGGAGCTGAACGACTTGTACAAAGAGTTGCAGCTGATGGTGGCACGAGGCTACCGTATAAACGTGCAAGTCTACGCTTGCAATATACGGAACACCCGGCAGCCGAAGGAAGAGCCTGGACACTCCTCGACGGCTTCCTCACCGGCGTCGATGAAGACCGAGCCAGACAACTTGGATTACTTCAGCTAACTAGCAGTTGTTTTTCTTGTTCTAACCATTGTAGAATATGTGTATTTTTTCATTATATTAAATAAGTAAAAGAGCAAAAACACCTATCTTGTTACTGACATATGAGCTCAGTAACAAGATAGGATTTTTTTAAACACAATTTGAATGACCTTGAAACTTCCCCCTCCACTGCTTTGCTACCCCCACCACTTGACTATTGGTATACATGAGACACCGCAATTGGATACCTCATTCCATCTTCAACAGTCAAACCTACAACATTAACAATGGCAAACCTACCAACAGATGAAAGATGTCCTCACGCATGCTGTGACTTCGTACATGAGTTAGAGAAGAGGATGCAAGAGAGGGCGATAAGAAGAAAGCAGATCCACTCGGAAAATATCATGATAGTGAACGGCTATCTTTTATTGTTTGGCCTTATTATGGTTGTACTGTTCATACTGTACGGCATAGTTACAAGTGTTGGCAAGGTTGCGGAAGAAAACGCCCGCCACCATCAGTTGGAAAATTTCAATGTTACTTTGTAAGTTTTCTTTTTTAAAACTCCGTTTGGATGACCTTGAAACTTCCCCCACTACTCCACCACGCCTCCCCACTACTTCACCATGTTCCTGCATGAGTCTCACATCAAGCATTATTCTTTGTTCGGCAGGCAACCATGGCGGACAACACTCAAGCTGACTCCACTACTGATGTTGGTACAAGTACGGGTTGGACACTGTCAATCGACAGTGTGCACTATTTAGAAACAATTTGCCAAAGGATGAAAGAAATACTCCGGGACAACCCTGGGATCATAATACAAATGAATTTAAATTATGGTTGGTCACAAGTTACATTGCGGCAGGATGACAACAACGGCCAGCACTCACCGTAATACTCACCGTAGTCCTCACCACAGTATTCAACGATGTCACCCATCTACCCTTCGACTGAGTCAGACATAGGAGAAGACATGGGCAACGGTGCTAATGGAGTGTGACCTTCTTTCCTTTTTTTTTAAACACAATTTGGATGACCTTGAAATTTCCCCCTCCACTCCTTCCTTTTTTAAAAAACCCAATTTGAATGACCTTGAGATTTCCCCTCTAAAATGATTAGGTCTACCCATCTACTTTTCAATACTGTTACTACAGTCTGTGGCTCACCTCATTCCTTGCCTAGCTACCATGGCGGACAGGACTCTTTCTCAAGTTAGCTCCACTACGGACGAAGAATGGCCATTTTTGTGGACTGTTCATTTGCAAGATTCAGCTGAAGTGGAGATGGAGTATGAAAAACTAGTATATGTATTCAACGAGAACCCGAACATCGAATGTAAGATGTATTTGGATTTTGATGCGACCGGGGTCTACACTAAACCTTCAACTTCCAGCCAGCCTCAGCAAAGGGATTTTAAACATCTCTACACTCCAATACCACCGGAGGATATAACCATTGCCGAGGCTGACTCGACTTCAAGTTACTTTCACCCAACACATTGGGTGCTCGTTATTGAAACGTTGCACCAGGTGGAGTTGGTATGTAATAAGTTGAAGGAGTTCATGATGCAAGATCCTGGCCTGCGTTTCAAAATCAAAATGTATTTCATCTGGGGAACACCTGCGCGGGATTCAGACGACTCTCGTTCTTCATCGGAAAGTACTACTACAGACGAGGAGGACGACTAGTCATCTTTTTTTTAAACACAATTTGGATGACCTTGAAATTTCCCCCTCCACTTGCCAGAGTTTATTTACGAGTCACCCCGCTGGCTACGGCATCATTTCATCGTGCAACTTCACCGCAGCAACATGGAGAGTCAAATCAATTACTGTTGCGAACGGAAATGTTTTTCATGGCCGAATGACATTGATGTGGTGGATGGCCTGGCTTGTAGAAAATGTGAAGCTTTTGGTCAGTGCATGTGTAAGTGCAAGTCTTGGAAGAAGCCGAAACCGGAGTTGAAGACATTCCATGTGTACCAGATGAGAGGGCATATGTACACTTGTTGCCCTGAACGTTGCCTTAAATTTCCACTACAACTTCTAACCGGCTGCAAAGTTTGCAACGATAATTTCGCAGGCTTTTGCAAACATTATTTAGCAGGATGTCGGTACAGATCGACTTGGCATACCGAAGCACTCACTATGAATGAAATCGCTATAGAATCACAAGAGTAGTTTTACTACTCTTTGACTTTTTTTAAAACTCCATTTGGATGACCTTGACCTTTTCCCCTCCACTCGAAATAGTTTATATAAGCTGCATTCTCACTGACCACAGCATCACTTCATCGTGCTCCCTCACCAAAGCAACATCAAGTATGGAAAGTAAGCGCGTCTCATGTTGCGAACAGAAGTGTTTTTAGGAGCCGGGCGTCGTCTATTGTGTGAAGAAGTGTTTGGAGGAGCCGGGCGTCGTCTATTGTGTGAAGAAGTGTTTGGAGGAGGAGACGGGAACAAGCTATTGCTACGAGGAGAAGTGTTTCCTCTTACCAAGATGGCAAGTGGACGGGTTGGCCTGCCGGTAATGTGAATCCTTCGGATGTTGCAGGTGTAGATGCAAGAAACAACCGGAACTACAGACTTTTAAGGTCTACAAGTCCAAGTACTTTTACACTTGTTGTCCGCAGCGGTGTGTTAAGTTTCACCTCTCTAATCCCACCAGTTGTAGAGAGTGTGAGAGAGATCATGGCGGATGGTGCACACATTTTCTAGACTCCTGCCGCTACAGAAAGGATTGGTGTACAGATTCTTTGGAAATTGATGAAATCGTCCAAGAAACACAAGAGTAGACTTTCTACTCTTTGACTTTTTTAAAACTCCGTTTGAATGACCTTGAAATTTCCCCCACCACTTCCCATATACCTAGAGTACGCAGAGCCGGACAGTCAGTCGCTCGATGACTGTCGTGGGGTGCGCGTCGGTGTCGGCACTCTGTTGTTAAGTTTTCAAGGTCACGGTAATATTAAATTTGGGGGTGTTGTGCTGGTTCAAGGTCACCTGAGGGATTACCGATTGGCCATATAGGCAAGGTCATGTCGCAAACTCTAGTTTAACTTGGCACTTTTGCTGTTTCTCATCGCAAATTCGCTCCAAGTCGTCAAGGTCACGGGGACTGTGACTGAAACTCGGAGCGTAGTGCGAGAAACGGCAAAAGTGCCAAAAAATTTTAAGTTTCGGCGTGACCTTGACTTTAATGGCGTCGATGACGTCATATTGATGACGTAAGGGGTGATGACGTCATCAGCACGTCATTTCTGTGACGTCATGGGTGTGACGTAATGGAAGTGACGTCATTTGTGATGACGTCATCGGTGAGGTCATTGACATCGATGACGTCATCCCTCAGGTGACCTTGAACTGAGCCAGCATCAACAATCTGAAAAAAAAAAAACTATTTACGCATTACAGGTTCTTTGCAAGTTGCTGAAAATTTGCAAGTCTATGAAAGCCAAAGAAATAAAATTCTAATTGTTCTCATAAATTTAGTTATTTACAAAGTGTTTCATAGTGTAAGTGCCAGTCTCCGGCAAATTTATGTACAATATAATCATTTACTTTACTTTACAAAAGTATTATAACTCATTTGCTGTATAAGCATGGACGAAATAAGGTGTGAGGATACAAAAATATATACCGAATCCCTGCCGGCACGCGTGACGTCAAATTTGTTCTAAAGCCTACATTTTTTACATTGCACGTTAGGGAGGTATACGGGACTTTTTGCACATTTGTTTTAAGAGGCTGTGTGTGAAACGTAAGCGTAACCCAAGCCTGGATTGAACTAAAAAGTTGTGTAAAAAATTTAAAAGTAACCCGAGATGCACACATTTACGTACATATTGAGTTCGTACATTGAAGAATAAAAAAGTAATTTGTTAAAATGTGAAATAAAAAGTTATTGCGCGGGTTACCGTGACAGAAATTGAAATACTTTTTGTAGTGACCAATAACACTACATTCAGCAGTTTATAGCACTACAAAAGTTCCCTATATGATGAGTAAGATTGCTGTAATATGCCGCTAGGCGCAGAATGTCACTTTAAAAAATTATGACGGGTGATTTTAAATATTGTTACTTTCATGTATTTTTTTACGAAATCGGTTGGTGATCTAATAACGATGTTTTGAAGTTGAAGATCTTTGGTATCTCCCCTCCTGCATCGTTATCTTTAAACACTCTACCAATGTAATTGCAGATTCTTGTTCTTAAGATTCTATTGTACGCACGTAATTCTTTCTTTTCACCCAAAAATTGTTTTAATGCGTACAGTTTATTACAAAAACGCTTATTCCATCGTTTTTAGCAAGCACCTTGCCTCACAATTTCAATTAATATCAAAATTTTAAGAAAGAGCCGGGGGCAACATTCTTTTACGAAAAGAATGACACCAAGTTATTTTAAATTGCTTTACAACTGGGGCGACAAACGCGCACATTCCAAACCCTTACTGTCTGTGACTTTGCTAAGCAACTCGGTTTTCCTTAGTAATATTTGTTAATTTTTAAAATTTTCCAGGTATGGGGGGCTTAATATAACTATTCAAATAAACACTTACCAAGTTTAAAGGAAATCTGTTGAAAAACGGCGTCCGAAACAGATGAATAAAATACCATGTTTAAAAATTAATAAAATACCTTAAATTGATAAATTAATAAAATACAGGTATTAATAAAATACCTGTAGCTAGCGTTCTTTTATACCCAAGAAAAGCAATTCACTCTCAATACCCGTTTCCACTCGTACTTTTGTAAGTAACTTCCAACAACGAACGCGAAACTTTCTCTATGCACAAACTAGCTACATCGTTAAAACAAAAGATAATCATTTTTAACACAGGTTTATAACGAGGTGTTCTCTCCAAGCTTATCTTATGTAAAATCTTGATTTTATTAACCACATGAAAAAGTAATTAAATAAATCCATTATGATGAATTTCAACTGCCATTATTTTTTACCTTGGACTTTGGAAAATAATTTCCAACCACAAACCCCACAACAAGCCTTCCTCGTTTAATAAAATGGGATGATCAATTAACCGGCTAGGTTAATCATACTTCATACATGAATTGGTTAGAATACTCGGGACTGGTGTCGAAATAATATTCGTAATTCAATGTACCGTATATCAGCCAAATATCCTTAACACAACACCATAAGTGGATGATAGTGATTAAACCTCTATTTTTTTTTTTTTTTTTTTTTTTTTTTTTTTTTTTTTTTTATAGCTCATGCTAATCATTAGGAGCGTACACTTTTACTTGTATAGTACAGGTCGGTACTGTCCGCATTCCCGCTAAATCAGTCACTGCCAACGTTGCTAAACAACGTCGTCGATCCGGGTCGAGCGCGCCTGCAGCGCGCTTTGACACGACGCGACGGTTAGTGGGAATTTGAAGGTGTTTAAATCGAGACCACTCTTCAACAAATGAAATGTAACCTTTATATAACGCGATAGTTATCAACATAGGTAAGGGTTATTACAGAAAATTAATTTAGGTACTTCTTATGTGGGTAAAGTAGTAAAATAAAGTTGTAAAACTATTTTTGTACAGCTATCTTTTCTTTATTAGTAAAAAAAAAAAAAAAAAAAAAAAAAAAAAATTGAACACAAATGCGTTATTTTTATGAGTAATCTGACCCCTATTTCCCAAAGGGATTGATTTCGGGGGTGATAGAAAAATAATAGGCAGAAAATACAAAATAAACATGTGGTATTTCTGGTTAGTTCAACGATTAATTTATTCATTCATTAATGACAGGTTTTAAAGTATTTCTTCTGGTTTCTTGCAATAAATTTGTCCCCCCTCCCCCATCAGCTAAGGTTTCGTTGATTTTCAATGTATTATGTTATTGAAATCTATACATTGTTTAGAAATATTTTAATATTCAGTTTTGGTCTTTTTGGACATTATTTATCAATGTTAAGCATGATGGTATTTTTTGTGTTTTACCCCATTTTCACCCCTACCCCCCGTAAGGAAGGGGTCGATAAGGGTTGAATAAACGAGGAATAATGCTAAATACAAATTTCTGACATTAGCCTATTAGGGCTAAATGTGATTCTTTCAGAATTTACTCACAAAAAACCTATTTTCATCCCTTATTTTTATCCACAATCTTTAGCACCCAATCTTAGGGGTGGCTAAGAGTGTCTTACGTGGATGTAATATCGAATAGACATTTATAGTCATATTTCATGTTAGTAACGGGGTTTCCCTCTTCCATTATGCATCTGTATGCAAATTTCGTATTTTACCCTACTTTGCCCCCCTCCCACCGCTTAGTGGGGTGAGTGGGGGTTGAATACTTTATGTTAATGCAATATATATATATATATATTTTTAGAAATTTTTTGGCTATCTTGGATTTTTTTATCACAAACAATAAAAATTCATGATTTTTTTTTTTCTTTATCCCATCCCCTACCACCCTTATAAGAAATTTTGTTGGAAAAGGTTTGCTGGACAATTTTAGTTGATGACGGTGGGTATTACCCAATTCTAATATAAAATTCATCAAAATACCCCAGGAAATACCCCACCCCACTAACCACTTAACTTAAACAGGTTTAAAATTTTCGACGTTTTACCCCTTTTTCCCTCCTACTCTCATATGGATGGGATCTGTAGGGGGTGTATGTGTAGTAATTGTATGAAATAGCCACCATATAATATTTTTTGCTCTTTTTCAAAATTATTAATTTTCTTTGAGGATGGTGGTATTTTTACGGTTTTACCTCATATTCGCATTCTCACTGACCACAGCATCACTTCATCGTGCTCCCTCACCAAAGCAACATCAAGTATGGAAAGTAAGCGCGTCTCATGTTGCGAACAGAAGTGTTTGGAGGAGCCGGGCGTCGTCTATTGTGTGAAGAAGTGTTTGGAGGAGGAGACGGGAACAAGCTATTGCTACGAGGAGAAGTGTTTCCTCTTACCAAGATGGCAAGTGGACGGGTTGGCCTGCCGGTAATGTGAATACTTCGGATCGCATGTGTAACTCACTGATGTATATAAAAGTTTGGACGCAACCGTTCAAGCTAGAGACTTGAAATTTGGCATTCTGTTAGCTTACATGATTTACATTCGTAAAAAATTATAAAAACTAGAAATTTGTCACTTTTAATCTATAAAAAAGGTAAAAAATATAGATTTGTCGGTAACGTAGTTCAGCCGTGTCACCGTTTATCACCGCGTCGGTATCGAAGATCACTTTGCAGGTTTAGTTCTCGCTCGCGATTAAATGATCTCTTTTCAACTATACCCGTGTTTGTAACAAACACCGTATTCCCAATGGAAATGAAATTTGCTAAATCTCGAAGTTTTTTATGCTGTATTACTGTATTACTGGTGGGTCTCACCACCTGGGTGATTCCCGCTTTGATTCTTTCAGTAATAAACGCCCAGTGCGCGGCTGATGCTGCATGTGCGCTAACTTGGAAGTTCATTGATGGTCAATTCTCTTCTCCTATCATTTACTGACAAAGAAAATAAATTTACACCTTTAAATTAGTATTGCTAATACCAATTTTAAAATATACAAAACTCATTTTAAACAATGAATTTTAACACTGGTGGTTGAAATTTAGATTTTCCCTATAACAATAACTTGGAAAATATTTTTAAATCTTCTCTGATTATTTTTAGTTAAACAAACATGTCTCAGCTCAAAAATATCTTAGACTCTCTTTTAATGTTTCAAATACAAAATTTTGGTTTCTTCATATTTTCTTCATCGAATTAACAATATGACGGTGATTTTTTTTATGCTTGGAATAGTAAAACTAATAACTTGATAATTGATGTTTTGTGATAAAATATTATTTTAAATAAGTTTCTTTGACATTTTTATGCTTGGCCAGTTCAGCAGACTGGGTAATTTTATTATAACCAACAATAATAACTAAACCCAGACCCAAAATATGACTTCTATATGCACATAATCAATGTAAAATATCTCTTGTTTCTTTATTAATAGTTGTAATTAAAAGTTAGGTAGACTAGTTCATTTTATGTAATTATTACAACCCTAAAATTGATCCAAGAATCCTTCTTTTGGCTACTATTTCGCTATTATTGGTTATTTTTATATTATTTGTATTTTACTTTTAGTTCATGTGGTATTTTTAATCTATTTAATTTATTTTTTGTAGTTGCTTGATTGATTTTGCGCCAAGTAACTCCTCTGAACTAATTTAATGACAGGTTTCTTATCTAGAAACCAAAATATTTATCTTAAAAATTGGGATTGCATCATATTGATTTTGTCACACCAGTTAAAACTCCAGTGTTACAATGATTTATTTCCTAAAAACAGCCTCAATTAACAATGTTTTGACACATAATTTGAATAACTACTACTCCTAACTATGACAATAAAAACAACTACAACTCTTATAATTGAAACTTTTACAATTTTACAACTTCTTAAAATTAACTATAATACCGACAATTTAAAAATCAACATTTTATATTATTTTTGTTACTACAACTTATAAAAAATAAACCTCTACAACATACAAATATAATACATTTGATTAACATTTATTTCAAACATCATAATGGCAACTATATTTAATCTTATTAGTAATTTAGAATATTTTTTGTAATCTATAAAAGTCTTGAGTTTGATTAAACGTTTGGTCCTTTACTTTCTTTCTGTGCCGTACCTAAACTCTTTGACGTTCCAGACCAAGTGTAGAGGCGGAGGTACAGAGGAGACTGCCCGGTGAGTATTTATTTTAAGGGTTTGTAATTATGTACATACACAGGGTTCCTGCGTTTCCCGGCCTCTCCGTGGGGGAACTGAATACGCCAGATGCAACTCTTAAGAGAAGGCTTAACTTTTGTTTCTTTAACTACTACTCCTAACTAAAACTATAACAATAACCACAAATATAACTCCTTTAATTGAAACTTCTTTCCATCTAACACTACAGCAAAAATACAACTAGATTTACGTAAAGTATATATTTAATAAACTACAAATATCGTTCTTTTGCCTTCCTGTTTTGTGATACAACTTACTTCAATCAAAACAGATATTTTTCCCCAAGTCCAATTTTTTCTGAAATACACTCCAGTCATAAGTTATCATAATAGTATCTCCAATTTTTTTACACAAACAATTCTGATCGTAATACCTAGAATAATAGATAGTTAAGTATTATTTCACAACTCTCAATATTTTTTTATATATTGAAAAGAGGGGAACTAAGAAGGGGATTTAAACAAAGAGCCGTAGATTATTCAGCGAACACAATGAGTGGTATTGGAGTGGAGCCCTCAAATAGCCTCATTGCATTAGAGTTTTATAGTAATTTTTATAGTTATTACGGAATTGGGGTAACCAATTAGGGGGTGGACCCTACATCCAGCATAACCTAGAAATATTTACCTAGAATATTTACATATATTACGTAAATTATTATCATTTCGCAGTTCAAATCTTGTTAACGAATTTTAATTACGAAGGGGTACGATTCATAGGAGTTTTTCAAAGCTTTTTTTAATATTGATTGTGAATTTTGTGTATTAATCCGTTTTGTTGCTGTCTTCAACGTATAGCTCTTCCGTGGAACTAACTTATTATATACTTGAATTTTAATTATTCTACAAATTTAGGGCAACCCCTAAGGGGGCATGGGGGCGGAGCCCCTATCGAGCCGTAGGCGAGTGTTTTTACTATACAGCATGGGATAATCATGCTAATTGCACTATAAACCAACATTATATTGCTAATATTTAAAATTTATTAACCAGTTAATCAAAATATATATAGAATTATACTTTGCTCACAACCTAATGCGTAGTTTAAAGGTAATCAATGCATTCCTGACCTCTGGCCAAATGTTACTTAAACTTAGCATTTAAAGGTTTAGAAACAACCTTTATTTTGGTCTAAATCTAAGTTTTTTTTTTTTTTTTGCATTGATGTTGAGTTGCTATTTTGGTATCAAAAACAACTAAAACCAAACAAATAAATATAAAAGAACGTTAAGTATAAGCAATTATTAACAGCTGTTGTCTTTAAAGTGTGGTGTAAATTACTAAAAAGTTATAACAAAACCACATTAACATTAACGAGCAAGGTTCGATTAACATAGAGCTAAGAATAAAGCAGACAGTTTGTTTTATTATAGATTGTTAAACTATTATAACGGTGTGGTGACAATGCTATTCAAGACCTTCAACTAATCATACTAAATATTGGTGTAAAACAGTTTGGTTTATAGCATCAGTGTTTAAGTTTAAAAACGTCAAGAACACTTGCGCTATTTGTTCAATCCCATTGTACCAATGGAAAAAGTTTAGAACGGTTTAATTGAACCTTCCATACCCCCACCACTTACCTCCAAGCGCTGTGCCTCAGCTTCATTTCAACTCCAACAGCTGACCAAACAACATCATCAGGATGTCTCTAAACGTAAGCTGTGCCAGCTATGAGGAAGTCACGATTAAGACTCAGCAGGAGCTGAACGACTTGTACAAAGAGTTGCAGCTGATGGTGGCACGAGGCTACCGTATAAACGTGCAAGTCTACGCTTGCAATATACGGAACACCCGGCAGCCGAAGGAAGAGCCTGGACACTCCTCGACGGCTTCCTCACCGGCGTCGATGAAGACCGAGCCAGACAACTTGGATTACTTCAGCTAACTAGCAGTTGTTTTTCTTGTTCTAACCATTGTAGAATATGTGTATTTTTTCATTATATTAAATAAGTAAAAGAGCAAAAACACCTATCTTGTTACTGACATATGAGCTCAGTAACAAGATAGGATTTTTTTAAACACAATTTGAATGACCTTGAAACTTCCCCCTCCACTGCTTTGCTACCCCCACCACTTGACTATTGGTATACATGAGACACCGCAATTGGATACCTCATTCCATCTTCAACAGTCAAACCTACAACATTAACAATGGCAAACCTACCAACAGATGAAAGATGTCCTCACGCATGCTGTGACTTCGTACATGAGTTAGAGAAGAGGATGCAAGAGAGGGCGATAAGAAGAAAGCAGATCCACTCGGAAAATATCATGATAGTGAACGGCTATCTTTTATTGTTTGGCCTTATTATGGTTGTACTGTTCATACTGTACGGCATAGTTACAAGTGTTGGCAAGGTTGCGGAAGAAAACGCCCGCCACCATCAGTTGGAAAATTTCAATGTTACTTTGTAAGTTTTCTTTTTTAAAACTCCGTTTGGATGACCTTGAAACTTCCCCCACTACTCCACCACGCCTCCCCACTACTTCACCATGTTCCTGCATGAGTCTCACATCAAGCATTATTCTTTGTTCGGCAGGCAACCATGGCGGACAACACTCAAGCTGACTCCACTACTGATGTTGGTACAAGTACGGGTTGGACACTGTCAATCGACAGTGTGCACTATTTAGAAACAATTTGCCAAAGGATGAAAGAAATACTCCGGGACAACCCTGGGATCATAATACAAATGAATTTAAATTATGGTTGGTCACAAGTTACATTGCGGCAGGATGACAACAACGGCCAGCACTCACCGTAATACTCACCGTAGTCCTCACCACAGTATTCAACGATGTCACCCATCTACCCTTCGACTGAGTCAGACATAGGAGAAGACATGGGCAACGGTGCTAATGGAGTGTGACCTTCTTTCCTTTTTTTTAAACACAATTTGGATGACCTTGAAATTTCCCCCTCCACTCCTTCCTTTTTTAAAAAACCCAATTTGAATGACCTTGAGATTTCCCCTCTAAAATGATTAGGTCTACCCATCTACTTTTCAATACTGTTACTACAGTCTGTGGCTCACCTCATTCCTTGCCTAGCTACCATGGCGGACAGGACTCTTTCTCAAGTTAGCTCCACTACGGACGAAGAATGGCCATTTTTGTGGACTGTTCATTTGCAAGATTCAGCTGAAGTGGAGATGGAGTATGAAAAACTAGTATATGTATTCAACGAGAACCCGAACATCGAATGTAAGATGTATTTGGATTTTGATGCGACCGGGGTCTACACTAAACCTTCAACTTCCAGCCAGCCTCAGCAAAGGGATTTTAAACATCTCTACACTCCAATACCACCGGAGGATATAACCATTGCCGAGGCTGACTCGACTTCAAGTTACTTTCACCCAACACATTGGGTGCTCGTTATTGAAACGTTGCACCAGGTGGAGTTGGTATGTAATAAGTTGAAGGAGTTCATGATGCAAGATCCTGGCCTGCGTTTCAAAATCAAAATGTATTTCATCTGGGGAACACCTGCGCGGGATTCAGACGACTCTCGTTCTTCATCGGAAAGTACTACTACAGACGAGGAGGACGACTAGTCATCTTTTTTTTAAACACAATTTGGATGACCTTGAAATTTCCCCCTCCACTTGCCAGAGTTTATTTACGAGTCACCCCGCTGGCTACGGCATCATTTCATCGTGCAACTTCACCGCAGCAACATGGAGAGTCAAATCAATTACTGTTGCGAACGGAAATGTTTTTCATGGCCGAATGACATTGATGTGGTGGATGGCCTGGCTTGTAGAAAATGTGAAGCTTTTGGTCAGTGCATGTGTAAGTGCAAGTCTTGGAAGAAGCCGAAACCGGAGTTGAAGACATTCCATGTGTACCAGATGAGAGGGCATATGTACACTTGTTGCCCTGAACGTTGCCTTAAATTTCCACTACAACTTCTAACCGGCTGCAAAGTTTGCAACGATAATTTCGCAGGCTTTTGCAAACATTATTTAGCAGGATGTCGGTACAGATCGACTTGGCATACCGAAGCACTCACTATGAATGAAATCGCTATAGAATCACAAGAGTAGTTTTACTACTCTTTGACTTTTTTTAAAACTCCATTTGGATGACCTTGACCTTTTCCCCTCCACTCGAAATAGTTTATATAAGCTGCATTCTCACTGACCACAGCATCACTTCATCGTGCTCCCTCACCAAAGCAACATCAAGTATGGAAAGTAAGCGCGTCTCATGTTGCGAACAGAAGTGTTTTTAGGAGCCGGGCGTCGTCTATTGTGTGAAGAAGTGTTTGGAGGAGCCGGGCGTCGTCTATTGTGTGAAGAAGTGTTTGGAGGAGGAGACGGGAACAAGCTATTGCTACGAGGAGAAGTGTTTCCTCTTACCAAGATGGCAAGTGGACGGGTTGGCCTGCCGGTAATGTGAATCCTTCGGATGTTGCAGGTGTAGATGCAAGAAACAACCGGAACTACAGACTTTTAAGGTCTACAAGTCCAAGTACTTTTACACTTGTTGTCCGCAGCGGTGTGTTAAGTTTCACCTCTCTAATCCCACCAGTTGTAGAGAGTGTGAGAGAGATCATGGCGGATGGTGCACACATTTTCTAGACTCCTGCCGCTACAGAAAGGATTGGTGTACAGATTCTTTGGAAATTGATGAAATCGTCCAAGAAACACAAGAGTAGACTTTCTACTCTTTGACTTTTTTAAAACTCCGTTTGAATGACCTTGAAATTTCCCCCACCACTTCCCATATACCTAGAGTACGCAGAGCCGGACAGTCAGTCGCTCGATGACTGTCGTGGGGTGCGCGTCGGTGTCGGCACTCTGTTGTTAAGTTTTCAAGGTCACGGTAATATTAAATTTGGGGGTGTTGTGCTGGTTCAAGGTCACCTGAGGGATTACCGATTGGCCATATAGGCAAGGTCATGTCGCAAACTCTAGTTTAACTTGGCACTTTTGCTGTTTCTCATCGCAAATTCGCTCCAAGTCGTCAAGGTCACGGGGACTGTGACTGAAACTCGGAGCGTAGTGCGAGAAACGGCAAAAGTGCCAAAAAATTTTAAGTTTCGGCGTGACCTTGACTTTAATGGCGTCGATGACGTCATATTGATGACGTAAGGGGTGATGACGTCATCAGCACGTCATTTCTGTGACGTCATGGGTGTGACGTAATGGAAGTGACGTCATTTGTGATGACGTCATCGGTGAGGTCATTGACATCGATGACGTCATCCCTCAGGTGACCTTGAACTGAGCCAGCATCAACAATCTGAAAAAAAACTATTTACGCATTACAGGTTCTTTGCAAGTTGCTGAAAATTTGCAAGTCTATGAAAGCCAAAGAAATAAAATTCTAATTGTTCTCATAAATTTAGTTATTTACAAAGTGTTTCATAGTGTAAGTGCCAGTCTCCGGCAAATTTATGTACAATATAATCATTTACTTTACTTTACAAAAGTATTATAACTCATTTGCTGTATAAGCATGGACGAAATAAGGTGTGAGGATACAAAAATATATACCGAATCCCTGCCGGCACGCGTGACGTCAAATTTGTTCTAAAGCCTACATTTTTTACATTGCACGTTAGGGAGGTATACGGGACTTTTTGCACATTTGTTTTAAGAGGCTGTGTGTGAAACGTAAGCGTAACCCAAGCCTGGATTGAACTAAAAAGTTGTGTAAAAAATTTAAAAGTAACCCGAGATGCACACATTTACGTACATATTGAGTTCGTACATTGAAGAATAAAAAAGTAATTTGTTAAAATGTGAAATAAAAAGTTATTGCGCGGGTTACCGTGACAGAAATTGAAATACTTTTTGTAGTGACCAATAACACTACATTCAGCAGTTTATAGCACTACAAAAGTTCCCTATATGATGAGTAAGATTGCTGTAATATGCCGCTAGGCGCAGAATGTCACTTTAAAAAATTATGACGGGTGATTTTAAATATTGTTACTTTCATGTATTTTTTTACGAAATCGGTTGGTGATCTAATAACGATGTTTTGAAGTTGAAGATCTTTGGTATCTCCCCTCCTGCATCGTTATCTTTAAACACTCTACCAATGTAATTGCAGATTCTTGTTCTTAAGATTCTATTGTACGCACGTAATTCTTTCTTTTCACCCAAAAATTGTTTTAATGCGTACAGTTTATTACAAAAACGCTTATTCCATCGTTTTTAGCAAGCACCTTGCCTCACAATTTCAATTAATATCAAAATTTTAAGAAAGAGCCGGGGGCAACATTCTTTTACGAAAAGAATGACACCAAGTTATTTTAAATTGCTTTACAACTGGGGCGACAAACGCGCACATTCCAAACCCTTACTGTCTGTGACTTTGCTAAGCAACTCGGTTTTCCTTAGTAATATTTGTTAATTTTTAAAATTTTCCAGGTATGGGGGGCTTAATATAACTATTCAAATAAACACTTACCAAGTTTAAAGGAAATCTGTTGAAAAACGGCGTCCGAAACAGATGAATAAAATACCATGTTTAAAAATTAATAAAATACCTTAAATTGATAAATTAATAAAATACAGGTATTAATAAAATACCTGTAGCTAGCGTTCTTTTATACCCAAGAAAAGCAATTCACTCTCAATACCCGTTTCCACTCGTACTTTTGTAAGTAACTTCCAACAACGAACGCGAAACTTTCTCTATGCACAAACTAGCTACATCGTTAAAACAAAAGATAATCATTTTTAACACAGGTTTATAACGAGGTGTTCTCTCCAAGCTTATCTTATGTAAAATCTTGATTTTATTAACCACATGAAAAAGTAATTAAATAAATCCATTATGATGAATTTCAACTGCCATTATTTTTTACCTTGGACTTTGGAAAATAATTTCCAACCACAAACCCCACAACAAGCCTTCCTCGTTTAATAAAATGGGATGATCAATTAACCGGCTAGGTTAATCATACTTCATACATGAATTGGTTAGAATACTCGGGACTGGTGTCGAAATAATATTCGTAATTCAATGTACCGTATATCAGCCAAATATCCTTAACACAACACCATAAGTGGATGATAGTGATTAAACCTCTATTTTTTTTTTTTTTTTTTTTTTTTTTTATAGCTCATGCTAATCATTAGGAGCGTACACTTTTACTTGTATAGTACAGGTCGGTACTGTCCGCATTCCCGCTAAATCAGTCACTGCCAACGTTGCTAAACAACGTCGTCGATCCGGGTCGAGCGCGCCTGCAGCGCGCTTTGACACGACGCGACGGTTAGTGGGAATTTGAAGGTGTTTAAATCGAGACCACTCTTCAACAAATGAAATGTAACCTTTATATAACGCGATAGTTATCAACATAGGTAAGGGTTATTACAGAAAATTAATTTAGGTACTTCTTATGTGGGTAAAGTAGTAAAATAAAGTTGTAAAACTATTTTTGTACAGCTATCTTTTCTTTATTAGTAAAAAAAAAAAAAAAAAAAAAAAAAATTGAACACAAATGCGTTATTTTTATGAGTAATCTGACCCCTATTTCCCAAAGGGATTGATTTCGGGGGTGATAGAAAAATAATAGGCAGAAAATACAAAATAAACATGTGGTATTTCTGGTTAGTTCAACGATTAATTTATTCATTCATTAATGACAGGTTTTAAAGTATTTCTTCTGGTTTCTTGCAATAAATTTGTCCCCCCTCCCCCATCAGCTAAGGTTTCGTTGATTTTCAATGTATTATGTTATTGAAATCTATACATTGTTTAGAAATATTTTAATATTCAGTTTTGGTCTTTTTGGACATTATTTATCAATGTTAAGCATGATGGTATTTTTTGTGTTTTACCCCATTTTCACCCCTACCCCCCGTAAGGAAGGGGTCGATAAGGGTTGAATAAACGAGGAATAATGCTAAATACAAATTTCTGACATTAGCCTATTAGGGCTAAATGTGATTCTTTCAGAATTTACTCACAAAAAACCTATTTTCATCCCTTATTTTTATCCACAATCTTTAGCACCCAATCTTAGGGGTGGCTAAGAGTGTCTTACGTGGATGTAATATCGAATAGACATTTATAGTCATATTTCATGTTAGTAACGGGGTTTCCCTCTTCCATTATGCATCTGTATGCAAATTTCGTATTTTACCCTACTTTGCCCCCCTCCCACCGCTTAGTGGGGTGAGTGGGGGTTGAATACTTTATGTTAATGCAATATATATATATATATTTTTAGAAATTTTTTGGCTATCTTGGATTTTTTTATCACAAACAATAAAAATTCATGATTTTTTTTTTCTTTATCCCATCCCCTACCACCCTTATAAGAAATTTTGTTGGAAAAGGTTTGCTGGACAATTTTAGTTGATGACGGTGGGTATTACCCAATTCTAATATAAAATTCATCAAAATACCCCAGGAAATACCCCACCCCACTAACCACTTAACTTAAACAGGTTTAAAATTTTCGACGTTTTACCCCTTTTTCCCTCCTACTCTCATATGGATGGGATCTGTAGGGGGTGTATGTGTAGTAATTGTATGAAATAGCCACCATATAATATTTTTTGCTCTTTTTCAAAATTATTAATTTTCTTTGAGGATGGTGGTATTTTTACGGTTTTACCTCATATTCGCATTCTCACTGACCACAGCATCACTTCATCGTGCTCCCTCACCAAAGCAACATCAAGTATGGAAAGTAAGCGCGTCTCATGTTGCGAACAGAAGTGTTTGGAGGAGCCGGGCGTCGTCTATTGTGTGAAGAAGTGTTTGGAGGAGGAGACGGGAACAAGCTATTGCTACGAGGAGAAGTGTTTCCTCTTACCAAGATGGCAAGTGGACGGGTTGGCCTGCCGGTAATGTGAATACTTCGGATGTTGCAGGTGTAGATGCAAGAAACAACCGGAACTACAGACTTTTAAGGTCTACAAGTCCAAGTACTTTTACACTTGTTGTCCGCGGCGGTGTGTTAAGTTTCACCTCTCTAATCCCACCAGTTGTAGAGAGTGTGAGAGAGATCATGGCGGATGGTGCACACATTTTCTAGACTCCTGCCGCTACAGAAAGGATTGGTGTAGAGATTCTTTGGAAATTGATGAAATCGTCCAAGAAACACAAGAGTAGACTTTCTACTCTTTGACTTTTTTAAAACTCCGTTTGAATGACCTTGAAATTACCCCAACACTTCAAATATACCTAGAGTACGCAGAGCCGGACAGTCAGTCGCTCGATGACTGTCGTGGGGTGCGCGTCGGTGTCGGCACTCTGTTGTTAAGTTTTCAAGGTCACGGTAATATTAAATTTGGGGGTGTTGTGCTGGTTCAAGGTCACCTGAGGGATTACCGATTGGCCATATAGGCAAGGTCATGTCGCAAACTCTAGTTTAACTTGGCACTTTTGCTGTTTCTCATCGCAAATTCGCTCCAAGTCGTCAAGGTCACGGGGACTGTGACTGAAACTCGGAGCGTAGTGCGAGAAACGGCAAAAGTGCCAAAAAATTTTAAGTTTCGGCGTGACCTTGACTTTAATGGTGTCGATGACGTCAGGGGTGATGACGTCATCAGCACGTCATTTCTGTGACGTCATGGGTGTGACGTAATGGAAGTGACGTCATTTGTGATGACGTCATCGATGACGTCATCGGTGAGGTCATTGACCTCGATGACGTCATCCCTCAGGTGACCTTGAACTGAGCCAGCATCAACAATTTGACACTACTTCTTTGCCATTTCCTCTGTAAAAAAAAAAAAAAATATTTACGCATTACAGGTTCTTTGCAAGTTGCTGAAAATTTGTAAGTCTATGAAAGCCAAAGAAATAAAATTCTAATTGTTCTCATAAATTTAGTTATTTACAAAGTGTTTCATAGTGTAAGTGCCAGTCTCCGGCAAATTTATGTACAATATAATCATTTACTTTACTTTACAAAAGTATTATAACTCATTTGCTGTATAAGCATGGACGAAATAAGGTGTGAGGATACAAAAATATATACCGAATCCCTGCCGGCACGCGTGACGTCAAATTTGTTCTAAAGCCTACATTTTTTACATTGCACGTTAGGGAGGTATACGGGACTTTTTGCACATTTGTTTTAAGAGGCTGTGTGTGAAACGTAAGCGTAACCCAAGCCTGGAACGAACTAAAAAGTTGTGTAAAAAATTTAAAAGTAACCCGAGATGCACACATTTACGTACATATTGAGTTCGTACATTGAAGAATAAAAAAGTAATTTGTTAAAATGTGAAATAAAAAGTTATTGCGCGGGTTACCGTGACAGAAATTGAAATACTTTTTGTAGTGACCAATAACACTACATTCAGCAGTTTATAGCACTACAAAAGTTCCCTTTATGATGAGTAAGATTGCTGTAATATGCCGCTAGGCGCAGAATGTCACTTTAAAAAAATATGACGGGTGATTTTAAATATTGTTACTTTCATGTATTTTTTTACGAAATCGGTTGGTGATCTAATAACGATGTTTTGAAGTTGAAAATCTTTGGTATCTCCCCTCCTGCATCGTTATCTTTAAACACTCTACCAATGTAATTGCAGATTCTTGTTCTTAAGATTCTATTGTACGCACGTAATTCTTTCTTTTCACCCAAAAATTGTTTTAATGCGTACAGTTTATTACAAAAACGCTTATTCCATCGTTATTAGCAAGCACCTTGCCTAACAATTTCAATTAGTATCGAAATTTTAAGAAAGAGCCGGGTGACAACATTCTTTTACGAAAAGAATGACTCCAAGTTATTTTAAATCGCTTTACAACTGGGGCGACAAACGCGCAGATTAAAAACCCTTACTGTCTGTGACTTTGCAAAGTAACTCGGTTTTCCTTAGTAATATTTGTTAATTTTTCAAAATTTCCAGGTATGGGGGGCTTAATATAACTATTCAAATAAACACTTACCAAGTTTAAAGGAAATCTGTTGAAAAACGGCGTCCGAAACAGATGAATAAAATACCATGTTTAAAAATTAATAAAATACCTTAAATTGATAAATTAATAAAATACAGGTATTAATAAAATATCTGTAGCTAGCGTTCTTTTATACCCAAGAAAAGCAATTCACTCTCAATACCAGTTTCCACTCGTACTTTTGTAAGTAACTTCCAACAACGAACGCGAAACTTTCTCTATGCACAAACTAGCTACATCGTTAAAACAAAAGATAATCATTTTTAACACAGGTTTATAACGAGGTGATCTCTCCAAGCTTATCTTATGTAAAAGCTTGATTTTATTAACCACATGAAAAAGTAATTCAATAAATCCATTATGATGAATTTCAACTGCCATTATTTTTTACTGTAAATAGTACTCCAGAACTATACGCCATGCGCTCCTCTTGGACTTTGGAAAATAATTTCCCACCACAAACCCCACAACAAGCCTTCCTCGTTTAATGAAATGGGATGATCAATTAACCGGCTAGGTTAATCATACTTCATACATGAATTGGTTAGAATACTTGGGACTGGTGTCGAAATAATATTCGTAATTCAATGTACCGTATATCAGCCAAATATCCTTAACACAAAACCATAAGTGGATGATAGTGATTAAACCTCTATTTTTTTTTTGATAGCTCATGCTAATCATTAGGAGCGTACACTTTTACTTGTATAGTACAGGTCGGTACTGTCCGCATTCCCGCTAAATCAGTCACTGCCAACGTTGCTAAACAACGTCGTCGATCCGGGTCGAGCGCGCATGCAGCGCGCTTTGACACGACGCGACGGTTAGTGGGAATTTGAAGGTGTTTAAATCGAGACCACTCTTCAACAAATGAAATGTAACCTTTATATAACGCGATAGTTATCAACATAGGTAAGGGTTATTACAGAAAATTAATTTAGGTACTTCTTATGTGGGTAAAGTAGTAAAATAAAGTTCTAAAACTATTTTTGTACAGCTATCTTTTCTTTATTAGTAAAAAAAAAAAAAATTTAACACAAATGCGTTATTTTTATGAGTAATCTGACCCCTATTTCCCAAAGGGATTGATTACGGGGGTGATAGAAAAATAATAGGCAGAAAATACAAAATAAACATGTGGTATTTCTGGTTAGTTCAACGATTAATTTATTCATTCATTAATGACAGGTTTTAAAGTATTTCTTCTGGTTTCTTGCAATAAATTTGTCCCCCCTCCCCCATCAGCTAAGGTTTCGTTGATTTTCAATGTATTATGTTATTGAAATCTATACATTGTTTAGAAATATTTTAATATTCAGTTTTGGTCTTTTTGGACATTATTTATCAATGTTAAGCATGATGGTATTTTTTGTGTTTTACCCCATTTTCACCCCTACCCCCCGTAAGGAAGGGGTCGATAAGGGTTGAATAAATGAGGAATAATACTAAATACAAATTTCTGACATTAGTCTATTAGGGCTAAATGTAATTCTTTCAGAATTTACTCACAAAAAACCTATTTCCATCCGTTATTTTTATCCACAATCTTTAGCACCCAATCTTATGGGTGGCTAAGAGTGTCTTACGTGGATGTAATATCGAATAGACATTTATATCATATTTCATGTTAGTAACGGGGTTTCCCTCTTCCATTATGCATCTGTATGCAAATTTCGTATTTTACCCTACTTTGCCCCCCTCCCACCGCTTAGTGGGGTGAGTGGGGGTTGAATACTTTATGTTAATGCAATATATATATATATATTTTTAGAAATTTTTTGGCTATCTTGGATTTTTTTATCACAAACAATAAAAATTCATGATTTTTTTTTTCTTTATCCCATCCCCTACCACCCTTATAAGAAATTTTGTTGGAAAAGGTTTGCTGGACAATTTTAGTTGATGACGGTGGGTATTACCCAATTCTAATATAAAATTCATCAAAATACCCCAGGAAATACCCCACCCCACTAACCACTTAACTTAAACAGGTTTAAAATTTTCGACGTTTTACCCCTTTTTCCCTCCTACTCTCATATGGATGGGATCTGTAGGGGGTGTATGTGTAGTAATTGTATGAAATAGCCACCATATAATATTTTTTGCTCTTTTTCAAAATTATTAATTTTCTTTGAGGATGGTGGTATTTTTACGGTTTTACCCCATATTCGCCACTACCCTTATAAAATAGGGGTCGATAAGGGTTGAAAACATGGGGAATAATGGTAAATACACATTTCTGACATTTTTAGGTCTAAATTTTATTTTTTTCAGACTTTACTAACAAAAAACCTATTTTAATCTCTTATTTTTACCCCCAATCCTAAAATACGGTTGGCTAAGAGTGTCTTACGTGGATAAAATATCGAATAGACATTTATAATCATATTTCTTGTTAGTAGCGGGTTTTCCCTCTTCCATTATGCATCTGTATGCAAATTTCGTATTTTACCCCTAATTTGCCCCCCTCCCACCCCTTAACGGGGTGAGTGGGGGTTGAATGCTTTATGTTAATGCAATATATATATATATTTTTTTTATTTTTTTTTTATTTTTGCTATCGTAGATTTTTTTATCGCAAAAATAACAAATTTTGGATTTTTAATCTTTTTTACCCCCTCCCACCCCCATAGGGAATTTTGCAGGGAAACTTTGGGGGGGGGGGTAATTTGTATTGATGAGGGATAGTATTACCCGATTCCAAGAAAAAAATCCCCCAAAAAATCCCCGGAAATGCCCCCCCCCCCACAAAGCCCTGGGGTTACCGCGTCCCGTCCTGTCTTGTGTAGCCGCTCCCATTTGATAACACAGGGGCATTCATTAAAAACTGTCCGGTCCGTTTCCTTTCCGTGTCCGTTCCTGTTATGTGTAGCCAGACCTTTACGCAAACTATAAGAAGATGATGGAAGTATACAGTTTCAACAAATGCATACATTTGCCGGTAAAGCAAGGAACCTTTGAAACAAACTGTTAAGCCTGAGTTGAAGACATTTATGTCTTAATGCAATACATAAACGATCTTGAAATACAAGTTTATAATAAAACTCTTACCCACACCTGAAAATTACTAATCATTTTGTAAGACAATGATAGCTCACATAATAACATTCAACCAAAGACCTACAGAAGCAACAAATTCTGAATTGAGTTGTTACGTAAACAGAGATAAGGACGAGTATATATTCCCATCTGATGTATCGGTTCTTTCAGAGGAAGAAAAGAAGACAATCGAGCTGTTTATTTTAGGAACCCCACGTTCCTGGTTCACTAACAAAACACATGATGATATGGATTCATTTACTTATTATGTGTGGTAAAGAAGTTTCAATTCATCCTTTAAACAAATATTAGTTCCCTAGAAGCGGGTAAATTACGCCGTTTAGTGGGACCGCTATTATGGCTGACTTTAGAGGAAGCACTCCGGGACTTAGATAACCTGGACATTTGACAGCGACCGGTCTTCGTCACCAAATCGCCACAGTATAGCAGGTACATGGAATCGATTTACTTGGTACATGTCTCAGATTATGGACCATACAAAGTAAATACATAAAAAGAGTTATCAATTTCCCTTTAAAGTAATACAAAAAGGTGCAGTGGAAAGTAATAACCTTTCTGAAGCGGAATACAAATTTCTTCCTCAGAAGACACTAAAAGAAAACTGCAAATGATGATCACATCAATGATCCCCCATCACTCATTGACAATCATCCTTCACTGCTTCATGACATTGGTTATGAACCAAGTGACTCTGATGAAGACATGATAGCGATAAAAATAAATAAAAACCACGCCGTTGTTGTAAGACCTTTACGTGTCTGAACTGATAGATGACCTCAGAATATACTCCGAATCTAAACTTTGTTCAAGCCATTTTTTTTAATCCGGGTATTCTGAAATGCAAAGAATTTATAGAAAAGGAAATAACTATGCAATATAAGACGCCTGCTTAGGTAAACTCGATGGTAAACAATGTGTATATGGGAAAGTCGAGATCGTCCCCTATTGATCAAAGAATGAGTGAGCCAAATCAAATAAAGTCTTTAATAAATACAGATAATCTCATACACTCTTTCATCTTTTCTTATATTGTTTAACCTACATGAAGCTGTCTGCTCCACATTCGCATGACTGGTCTTCTGTCGTTCCCCATTTGTAATTCCAAAAATACATCTTCGTACTTTATTAATCTACTCAGTCCTACGTCTTGATCTATGAGTACTGCCCTAACTCTGATTTCACTGGCTGGATCTATAATTATTTTTCGGGCAAGATTACCTGCCACACAAGACCCTCCATTGGAGAAGGATAAGCTACTTCCTCCTCCAGCGGGTGGTCATCTTCACAAACTGCTGGATCCCCTTTACACACAATTTTGTCTTGTCTTAAACTATAAAGCAATCATTAATCTTAAAATGTCTAAGCCTAATATCTTCCCATATGGTATCTGTAAGGATCCCACTAGAAATGTCACATGATAATTTTAATCTCCTATACTAATAACTAATCTTTGAACAATGTTAATTTCTAAATCGTTTCTATTTACATCATTCACACATATCAACACAACAACACATATCATTTACATCATATCAACACTTTTGAAAATAAGTTGACAAATAACGCCCTCCTTAAGCAATGAAAGTATCGCCTCCGTATCCACAATCCAAGTCACTTCTTTATTTTAAATCAGGCCAATTAAGGTCAGGTCTCCATTTGAGTCGGTAAGGATGACAGTTGCATGCTATAAGGTAATACTCGTTCCGACAGGTGGGCACCGTTCTAGTCAACCGGACCCTCCTGCTACAGGATTCAGTTTTAGATTTACTACATTAGTACCCCCTTCTGCGTAGTGCCCCTTCTCGTAGCAGCGATAATTCTCAACGTCAGATAACGGACGCCTACTCGCCTCCCGACCGGCGCCACTACACGACACCCCTCCGTCCTCTGTACGAATTGTTACCGCACCACAAACAGTATTACTACCTCCAAGGTTAGGAGTGCTCGCTGCTCCCACACCCCTACCGTTCACCTATATCCGCCACGGGGCTCTGCATTTTCGTGCCAGATGATTCGGTCGCTGGCAGTTATAACATGTTGTTAGTGTAGAGAAAACGGCTTTCTGTTCTCGGACAGAATGATAAGGTCGGCCGCACACTGGAGGAGCAAACTGCTTGAAGCAAGTGTCGCGAGTCATTTTGTTTCAACGATCTTGTCGAACACCTACTTCTGCGTGTATTTCAATGGGCCAGCGTACACGGAGGGAACGCTCGTTTCGAGGCGCCTCGCGACGTCGCGAATCGCTTGAAACAGTGTCGGACGCCTAGTTGAAATTTTATGTCTCGCAACAATCGTCGGAAATAAACTTCGCATGGGCATGCGCACGACGGCATAACCTCCAATCCGTGTATTGTGCGGCCGGTCTAGGTTTGTTTGTGTTGTCTAGTGTAACGTGTCCCGTTCAAAATGTCAGTATAGAAGGTCAAGATGAATTAGTAGATGTGGATAAACTGTTGGTAATGGTCGAGGCAAGGCCAGTGTTATACGGCATAACTCGGAAAGATCATCACAACCAGTATGCGATCGAAAAAGCATGGCAGGGCATTGAAAAGGAGTTGAATATTGCAAGTAAGTGCTCTCCTTTTATTTATTTTTAACCGCAAGGAAAATAAGGGAAACTAAGTAAGTAAAATTTTATGTTTGCAAAACTTTTTATTACAGATATTGATTATATAGAACTGAATATTATGTGAATTTAAATTGTACTTAAAATGCAGGGCAGAAGCGTTTTTTTAACACTACAATAAATATTTCTATGTCAACATTACACTTGGTTTTAGTTGCAAAATGCCATTTTTTCTTGCCATGAGACTGCGCCAACAGGGTCCATAAAATATTTCACGAATTTTTCTCTTGTTTTGTACGCTGCCTTTGAAGCTCTAACTCGGGACGGTTCTATATGTTCGTCAGTTTTGGTTAGGTGTAACATTTCTTCAAATACTTCCCCCAACTTCCCTTCTCTCTTCCTTATGTAGTTGTGTAAAACACAGCAAGCTAGGACTATGTTTTTTGTCACGTCTGGATGAACAAGCATTGTTTGTTCTAGAACCCTGAATTTCTTGACCAACATCCCAAAAGCACACTCCACTATCCGACGAGCTCTTGAATGTCAGTAGTTGTAGATTTTTCTTTCATTGGTTAGCAATCCTACCCTGGAAAACGATTTAATCATATTTGTAGCTAAAGCACATGCCTCGTCAGCAACAAAAACGTATGGGAACAAATATTTGTTGTTGGGTAAAGCGTAGTAGGAACAGGCAGATTTAAAGTTTTGTCCATAAATCTACGTCCAAAACTTGAAGATAAACACACCAGCATCGTTATTTCTTCCAGCTGCTCCAACATCAACTACCAAAAAGTTGCCTCCAGCATCCACAACAGCCTGCAAAACTATTGAGTGACAGTTTTTGTAGTTGTAGTAAGCTAATCGACAGTTCCAAGGTGCTTCAATACGAATTGCGCCACAACAATTCGGAAAATTCCACAATTCTTCAAAGCGTTCAGCTATTGATAGCCACTTTTGAGGCGTGGGTTCAGTCATCATATATAATGGGGCCAACTTGTTCCACAATACTTCACATGTTTCGCCCACTATTTTGCCAGCAGTTGTAGCACCTATGCGGAAATTGTAATGCGGATATGCATTTCGGTCACCAGAAGCCAAAAACCTGCAAAAATATGAGAGAATCAGCTGAGATACGAATACAGCAAACTCCCGTATTAAAACGGGAGAAAATCAGTGTTTATTCATATATGCTGAAGTAAAACTGTGCAGTATTATCTTCTCAAATCTGATTGTCAAAGTGAAGCACCGACCATTTCACCACATGTTGTTTAACTAAAGTAACATTTACCAAACGAACCAGCTTCAATTGTTATAAAAAAAATAAAAAAAAAACACATCTGGACTTCTGAATTTTAAATTTTTAAGTTTTAAATTTTCAAAATTTAAATTTTGCTTTTAAACCAGCCGGTTTGAAAGCAAAATTTATAAATTAAACAGTTTTTTTGTGAAATTTGACATCGAAACTTAAAATGACCGCCACCTTGAAACGTTACAATTAAAATATAAACTTCATATTTCGTAGCAAGTTGGGGTCTACCGTGAAATTGATACCTGAAGTTTTTTATATACGCCCTGTATATATGTTAGATAAATAAAAGTTGGACGGCTATTTTTGGCTTCCTAGAACCTTAAAACTAACTTTTATAAAAATAACTAAGCATAACCGGTAAGTACAATGAGTGTGCTCTTTTACAGGTGCTGAATGCAAAAAATGCATAAGCAAGTGGCACAATGTGAGGTCGTCTTACGCCAGGTATTTGCGAGACATGAGGCAAGTCTTTGAGGCGTCGGCCAAATTGGCATTTGGCCGACGCAATGAGGTTTTTGTTACCTTACATGGGCCCCACAAAAAAACATGCAGCATCTTGAGCAGCAAACGTGTGCGTGACTACAAGGTCCTACAAAGTGAAGAAGCAGAAGGAGAGGAAAACGCCCAAATAATGAATAACACTGAAGATATTGAACACCGTTCACCAGAAATTGTCCCCGATACTTTCACTGGCATTATGGAAACCCATGAGGAAATAAACCATCGGAAGAAAAAAAGTAAGACCGCTGCGGAAGTGGTTGCCGAACCAATGGCACCTTATTTTAAGTCAATAACCAACAAAAAGCCGGTGGAAGAACATCCCGTTTTGAAGGTTTTCAAAGGTTTAATGCCTGACATTGAGAAGCTGTTCAAAACTAACAAAGGAGATTTAAAACAGACATTTTTGCAGTCGTTGAACCGTCTTATTGACATGGAAGAAATTGAACAGTTACCTTCACATTCTCACTCAAGTGCAAGTGGTTCTTTATCATCATTTCAAAGTGAGGGATCTGCGATGTTCACACCTTTGCAAAATGTACTGGACATTGGGTTGTAACAAACCATACTAGTGGGAGAGCATTATTACCATATGACGTATTGTATTGCCTGTAATATTATTTTCACTGATATAAGTTTAAGAAGGCAAACAAACTATTACTATATATGTATTTCAATAAAATAACTTGTTTGCACGATTCCAATTAGTTTTTAAATACCTACTGAATAACGTAAACCTTTGTTAAGTTAGTATTTATATCACTTAAAAAACATAAATAAATGTAGTCATATACTGTAGTACTTTAACAGAATATGTTTTCCAGTGTCAGGCTTCATTGAAGTATTGTAAACAACAGGTTAAGGCAAACTATAAAAGTGGCGTTTTTGTAATCCTAGATCAATGAAGGCGGTTGAGGTTGAGCTCAAGAAAAACTTTACTTTCAAGTCAAGTGATAAAATACTCGTATAATAAATTTATACTACAAAAATAATATATTTCTCACCTTAAAGTAATGAAAAGCCTTTCTTCAGCAGTTATACTTTTATGGCAGTTCGTATCCTTCTTGGTAAGCTGGTCTTCAACTATCTTCAACAGTTCCTCAAAACTCCTTGCACTCATCCTACAGTAATTATAAACTTGTTTGGAAAACTTTTTAGTTCGGATATAAACGATCTAATATCCCTCTTTTCGTTAATAGGGTGGACCCAATGGTTCCTTTTCGGAGCCATATCCAAAATTTGCACAAACTGCCATAAGCACACAGCAACATTAAGCTCTTCTTCAGCATCTGCACTCATGATGTTACCGGTGTGCGAAGATCGGGCAACTAGTCACTTTTTCTTTCTGGAGTCACTCGAGTCAAAATGTCTCTTTGTCGGGAGATATCACACACCGGAGAAGCAAACTGTCAAAATGCTTCCAACAAAATGGCTCGCAACACTTGCTTCAAGCAGTTTGCTCCTCCAGTGTGCGGTCGGAATAATGGTGCATTAGGTTTATAGATGGTGCTTATGTTCGACTGAACGTTTGGCCATATTTGGCCAGATTTTTACTAATAGATCTACCATAGCTATCAACTATTATAAGTTCATTTTACATTGAGTTTTTTAGTAGGAATTCTTTTTCTCCGTTTTGTGTGGTCAGGACACTCAGGACACTATTTCCCATATTCTAGTCACTCTCAAGTTACTCTTCATGTAAACTTTTAGCTTTCGGAAAGTAATTTTGCTTCAGTCCATCAAATCATTTAACTCTCCTTTGTTTTCTTTGGTCCATAAAAGTCATTAATATCCGATTTATACAAAAATTTATTAATGTGATTTGAAGCTGTTTTTGAGTTTGAATTATTTTCATTCCTGGAGAAATAGAGTAGAAATTAGATTTTCCTATCAACCGTTTTTCCATCCTTTGGGTATATTGGGGTGAAAAATTTCGGTTCCCATAATGTAAAAACTTTTTACTGCAATAATTGCGTTACAGCAATTTTTTTATTTGTTTATAGCACAATACACATTTAATATAACTCACTTTTTCTCGTATACTTAATGTGAAGCTCAATATGAATTCTTACAATGAAGATGCCCAATTTGCGCTTTTAGTGCAACTGGTACAAAGGCTGATGACAAGCTTTACAAAACACTTCCAGTTATTTCGCGATGTAGGCTATATTTAGTTACAGAAAAGCGAAATTAAAGTCCAATTAAAAGTTCTGTATTGGAAAAAATAAACCGAAAAGAAGATTAAACTTATAATCGCGAAACGATAATTTATCGGTGTCATAGGTGTGGTGTCTGCAAACCCAAAGAAGCACAAGCAGCATTTAAACATAATAGGATCCTCCAAAATTGGTACTTTATGTCCGGCTATGATCAAAGTTAAAAATGTGATAGAAAACACTGTTAAAGTTCACCACATTGCACAACAAAAATTGCAACTCAACAAAAGACACACAATCACTTAAAAAAGGGAAGAAAGAGATCAAATTGCGTAACAGCTTGCTTAAAAGTACCACATGATGAAATTGTAAAAGGTGTTAGGGGTATGCTTTCAAATAATTGTTTAAAAAGAATTCATTTCATGAACAAAAAGGATATAACCGATATTGAAAAAAATTCAACTTAAATAGTGAATCCATAAAACAGCCTTTTGATCATAAGCGTTGAAGCTTGGGTGTAAAAACTTTTGAAGACACTTTATTATTAACCTATAAGCCCCAAGTGTTACTAGTGATAAGTTTCCTCGACTTCATGAAGATGAATTTTTTATTATTTTTATGACATGCGCTCAAATGGAAATGTTAAAGAAACATGGCTATGTTGTCACGCGTATTGATGGCAACCCACGGCTTAAATAACCACAACCTTCAGTTGTACACCATTTTAGAGCTCGACGAGTGCAGGAAAGGTTTCTCCTGGTCTTTTAATGTTTACTAACAGGGGCCACGAGACAATTTTTACCACGTCTTTTGAATTAATACAACAGACATGCGATTGGACAAGACTGCGTCACACTACACTTCATTAGAGATAAGGTGATCAAATTCATAACTGCGGAATAATATCACTCTTAATAATATAATTATAATTAATATAAATTTAAAGAGAAGCGGGCGGAATGTCAATTTTATTGATGTGTTAATCTAATTAATGCTTTTATTAATGTGTTTTACATTTTACAATCAATTTTTTCTAACAAACTTTAGGTATTTCAGTGGTTGGTAAAATCTTAGTCAACACAGACTAAGCTATCATGATGATAGCTTAGTCAGATGACGATGAAGTCGATTCTACGGTTGAGCCCACTAAACCATTTTCAGATGCGACCATTACTGATTTCATCCTTGTAAGATTTTTCTCAAAAAATACATTTAAACACTACGTTGGCTATGTTAATGACAAATATGACGATGACTATCTGAGGTTCAAAAGGAAAACCGTAGCGGGAAATTTTTCTACAGGCTGAAAACATCGTATTAGTCCACATTCAAAATATTGTAATAATACCAACCACCGCCGCCACCTGTCTCTGTTGCGATGCGATAGTTCTTATCGATCCTACTTGGAAGGGATCGCCATAAAGACTTCTATTGAGTTTGATCTGTATTTGTTTACAATGAAAGTAGCTCTGAATAATTTATATGATTAATAAAAACTTTGATAAATATTATTCTGTCTCTTGATTAGTAGTGGTCTCTTGGTATATCTATCTGTTTTTTATTTGTGTTGTGTTCTTTCTAGGTCAACCTGATGGTAAGCTACTCTAGGCTAATTTACTATCTAGGCCTATGAAATAATGAGACTATTTGGTTACAAACAATATAAAT
Source organism: Neoaliturus tenellus (assembly GCA_030545055.2). Lineage (NCBI taxonomy): Eukaryota > Metazoa > Arthropoda > Insecta > Hemiptera > Cicadellidae > Neoaliturus > Neoaliturus tenellus. The sequence goes on along the minus strand of CM061531.1, from coordinate 134,173,287 downwards.
TTATTACCCTATCAGAAATACAATTCTAATTGGAATTCATGACTGAGAAATTATAAACTATGGGGGATAACAAATGATTTGGGTTATTTCAGTCCTTATATTCTTGCTTTACAATATAGGTAAATGTCTATCAACTGTGTCTAACAATGGAATAAATTAAGATCTCTTTCTCAGGGAGGGGAACTCGTGCTGACAAGCAAACTCAATTTTTATATTTAACTAGCAGTTACCCGGCGCGCGTTGCTGCGCACACATTAAGTTGTTTACATAAATAAAGCTATTTTAATATAACAAAAAAAGATAAGTTAAGTTTTAAGTTTTTTAATATAACAAAAAAAGTCAATGGTATAGAAAGTAAGTATATTAATATTACTGTAGGGCCAAAGGATAAACAGGCATTTTGCAAATTTAAACCCAGAATAGTCAAACTTTGCCTTGTATCTTATTGATCGTAAGTAGGGGGAAAAGCCTTGGTTTGAACTAAGGATTCACTCAAAATGCAAGCCTTGACTTTTACTACGCTTTGCTGAAAAATCGCTGCCTTGACTTTTGGTCGAGGCGGCCGGTGCAGGTTGAGGCAGGTCCGGGAAGGTTGTCGTAGGTCCGGGATTCGGTCTTTGTTGCACTGCGGTTGCGGATCCAGTTTGCGCCAACCTTGTCCGGAGTGTTGATGCACATAAACATGCAGCTGGCAAGGTTAGCAGCGTTGCACGTTGCATTTGTACAAAAAGTTTGTGTGAATATAAGCCGCTGTGTTACAAGGTTTTGTCAGTGCGATGTCCGGTGCTGAAGTCGTAATTTCGTTTTTAGCTAGGCGGGGCGACGAGTTGAATCAGCTCTTAGCTGATTTAAACTCTTTAGTGATGGACAGGGGGAACCTGTTGGGGTATTGGCACGAGGTGCGGTTCACGAACACCTTTGACGGGACGGCAGGTAAGTTTAGGTTAGGGAGAGTAAAAGACGAAATTCAGATGATGCGATTTATTTTTCATGCTTTGAAAATAAATACATTCGGACTGTTATTAATCTTTTTGCCGTCCGATCGTAATTTAAACATTTTTGGTACGTTTAATTGTGCGATTTCTTCATCGCTTAGTGAGATGAGGAAACGTTTTGGTAAATAGCAAATGGCTTTATTTTCACCATATTCAATTTCCAGGCGAAGCGCAGGACCCTTGGTTGTGTCGGTCCTCTTAGCAGATAGAATGTGGTATCCATTTTCATTAGTTAATGTGACGAGATCGACCCGTTGTGGTCCTTGGTACGAAGCCAATGTGTTCAATTTGTAGGCAAGGTCCATTATGCTGAAACAAAAAATAGTGGCTGTGAGGAAATTGTGTTTTGTGTTTCAGCAGCTTGGTGTTTCAGCGAGGCAGCTGCGGCTTTAAAAAATTTTTCTGTTCCAGCGAGGCAGTCGCCGTGAGCTGCTTGTTGTGTTTTGCGGTTTTGTGATTTAAGCATAATTTGCTACATTGTGCGATTTCCAGATGTGCTTTGGCATTTGCTATATTTCCAATTACAGCTACATTGCTCGTACGCAGCCAGAACTGGGTTATGTGGGCTTAAGTAACCTTAAGGAGAGGCTTAAGGAGAGTAGGTCGCTAAAATATAAATTGTGTTCCAGCGGGTGCGTACTTGAATGAGTACGGCCCGATCACGTTGGCATTGAGAGAGCGGCAGGGCTGTACGCGGCCCGTAGGCAGAGTACGGCCCTATCCATACGAGCGTCCATGGGGACCATCGCCTCCGGCGTCAGCTGTGCCCTGCCCACCGCACCGGCCCAGCGGCTCGCCGCCGCAACCTGTGCCACTGCCCCACCCATCGCGGCTCAGGAGGTCGCCGCCACCTCGGTACTCGACGCCCCGCCCACCGGCATCGCATCAAAGCAGGTCGCCATCACCCGAATCACCCACCCCCTCTCCTGACACGCCGCCAGCCCGGATCTCGCCGATATTAATCGAAGGTATGGTAGAAGAAAATTTATAAATGAAAACCTTAGAATTCGTTGTAAACAAAACTCGTGTGTTTCAATTTGATATAAAAGTTTTTAGTTTAAAATTAATATTTCATCACTCCAAGGGGAGACTGTTTTTGGTTATGCATTTTTTCGTTAGAACTCTCCACATATAAAACACTTAGTTTTTTGGAAAGTAATTATTGTAATACAGAGATACATGTAAATAGCGTGCGGTGCGTTTTTCCGAAAGTAGTGTATTTAAAATTTAGGTACGCTTAAAAAACTGTGTGAGATATCAAAATGAAACAAATATATTCTTCGTGTAGTGTTTTTTGCTAATATTGTTGTTAATAAAATAATAATAAATAAAAATAACATATGTTAATTGTTTTTATTGAAAAGTAAAAACTAGTAATTCAAATTTAACTTTTAAGCCATATAAGTTTAGGTGTAGAGATCATAAGTTTACTTGTGACTTATGCATACCTAACATTATATTCTCCATTTAAATAACATTGAGCCGTAGGTATAGATTCTCCTGTTAATCTCCGCCACACTTACGTATATGTTTAAAAATGCATAATTTGTGCACTAAAACTGAGCAATTTGCTAGTATTGTTTTTAATAACAGCTTAATACTTGAATATTGTGATCGCTACACAGGAAAAATTCGCTACTAGATTTTATAAATTTTTCTATTAAGCATTATTGAGAGAAACATAAGCAACTCGAGTTTTCTAGCATTATTGAGAGTTTATGTGAAATGGTTTTATAGGTTGATTTCTGCAAAGTATGAGCTACATCTACGTGGAAGGGAAGCTCTTGAAAGAGGACGGCTCCGCCGCGCCTAGCAGAACAAAATTTGTAAACAACGCATTTGCTCATCTGTTCGACGAAATTAGATTGGAAATCAATAATTTAGAAGTAGACAAAACAAGATATCCAGGTTTAACTTCTACATTAAAGGGTTACGCCTCTTTTGACAATGACACTCTCAAGTGCATGGCCAACTAAAGTTGGGTCGACTCTTATGACAAAATCGGCTCAAGGCTTGCGGATCATGTGATTGACGCTCAAGGGAATTTCAGTTTTTGCGTACGCTTAAGCAGCCTTCTCGGTTTCGCCGAGGATTACACCAAGATGATTGTTAACCCACGACTCGAATTGGTTCTTGTTAGATCGTCAAGTGATAAAAACGCCGTACAATGGCTACCGGGTCCCGCCACGGGTACTCCCGCGGTGCCAGACATAAACGTTGAAAACATCAAAGTCACACTGGACAAGCTCTGCTGGCGTATACCTTACGTTACACTGAGTGATGAACAAAAAGTCGCTCTGCTCAAACAACTCAACCGCGGCACGAGTATCCCGGTGGAGTACAGGAGTTGGGAATTGTACGAATACCCAGCACTGCCTAAAGCGGAAAAGCAGTCGTGGGCGGTGAAATCCGCCAGTCAACTAAGCAAGCCAAGGCATGTGATAGTAGCGTTTCAAACTAACAGAAAAAACGAAATAAAAAAGAACGCTTCTCATTTCGACCACTGCAATCTGACAAACTTAAAACTACATCTCAATTCAATCAACTATCCTTATGATGACCTAAAACTAGATTATTCAAAAAATCGTTTTGCTGTACTTTACGACATGAACACTAGATTTCAAGACTCGTATTACAATACCCCACCACGTCCTCTGTTGACGAAAAATGACTTTAAAGATTACGCCCCAATGGTCGTTATTGACTGTTCAAAGCAAAACGAGTCAATCAAGTCGGCACCCGTAGACATACGATTGGAGTTCGAAGACTCGAAAGACTTTCCAGAACACACGGCAGCCTACTGTCTCATTATTCACGATAAATCATTCACCTACAATCACTCGACCAATCAGGTGAGACTCAACAACTAAGCCCCGCCCACCGGTTATAAAACCGCCGCCGCTCTGCTCGTCTTCATTCGATCTCCGGGAGCCGCCGCCACACCATGAAAGCAGTCATCGATTTCAGCGCTTTTATAGGCAAAAACAAAGATGTCATAATCAAGGAGTTAACTATGGCGGACTTTGAATCCGGATTGACACAGCATTGGATATTCAAACCGCCTAAGGATTTGGATAATTATTATAACGGCTTATGCAACATCGATCGCCACAACACTTGGCTGAGCAGACACTATCACGGTTTGGAATTTTGCAATGGCTTCAGTAACAATGAAGATTTAATGCCGATACTGAACAGTATTTGTTCACCCTTTCAACTTCTCTTTGCACCGGATTTGGAAAAAGCCACGACTTTAGAGAACCTATTCAACGCTAGGCGAGTGGTTTTCAGTCTGGAGGATCTCGGTTGCCCGCCAATCGCTAAAAAGCCACTCTTTCCCGCCATACTAAAGCTTAACGAATACGGTGAACCGTGCGATGAAGTCGACGCACTGCCAGTTGAAGAATCACGTCAATGTCTTTATCATCGCCTGAACGCACCAGGGTTCATTTGCACTCTCGACCGCGCGTCACAACTTGCCAAGTGGTGTGCGGAAAATGCGGATCTACTGGATATGAACAAGCCGAGCATAAGGGAGAAAACCTTCTTCGACTGGAAACAACCAACGCCCACAGTTAAAGATCTCGCCGACGCGGGATTTGTCCGCGTACATTCCACTGTTGATGCTACAAAATGTGTTTATTGTGGAGTAGTTCTTTGCAAATGGGAAGAAGACGACAATCCAATGGCGGACCATGACTACAATTCGCCTTTCTGCAAGTTAATTCGCTTCAACATGCAAATAGGGAGAGATCAACGATTAAAGGATACCAAGAACAACAAAGCTAAAAACTGCGACGAAGATCACTTTTACATGCGCTACGGCAATACGCCTGATATCTACGAATCGGATTTAATCAAATGTTGTCGCGCTTAAAAGTCACCTTCGCCAATCCACTATTCACCATGTATTACTTTAATGACCTCGAGGAAGACAGAAAACCAAACACCGATCATTTGCATTTTCAACAAAGAATACGTAAAATGGAAGGTATACTTGAACGTGTTATACTCAACAAGATTCATCATATAACTACTTGTACTCTGTTAGATCATAGTAATTGCAAAATAAAAAACAATAATATCTACTCATATCTTTTTATTTCACCCCTGGGGTAGCCAAAACCTGCAGCAGCCAGCGCCGTCGCCGCGAAAACCCAAGGCTTACATTTTTGAGCCCAGTCGGCGGGAGCAGTGGTAAACCTGCAGCCGCCGCCGCCGCAAAAACCCAAGTCTTCCATTTTTGAGCCCAGTCGGCGGGAAGCAGTGGTGTCCAAAACCTGTTTGCAGCAGCCAGCACCGCGCCGCCGCGAAAACCCAAGGCTTCCATTTTTGAGCCCAGTCGGCGGGGAGCAGTGGTGTCCAAAACCTGTTTGCAGCAGCCAGCACCGCCACGCCACGGCAAAAACCCAAGGCTTCCATTTTGAGCTAATCCTTAGTTCAAACCAAGGCTTTTCCCCCTACTATCTTAATTGCAAATGCAAGAGCACCTATGAGCAAAGAGGCACGTCCATGTCAAATTTCAACCCCGGAGGCCCTAAATTAATTTTAAAGTCCAGTGGAGCACATCCCTACTAAAAAATACATTTGCAAAACCATTCTTGGTGAGTACCTATGAGCAAAGGCATGTCCAAGTAAAATTTCAACCATGGTGGCCCTAAAGTAATTTAAAGTCCAGTGGGGCGGAGCCCTTAAGAGCTTAAAAATTATATTTGCAAAACCGTTTCCTAGTGAGTAGCTATGAACAAAAAAATTCGTACATTAAAATTTCAACCCCGGTGGCCCTAAAGTGATTTTAAAGTCCAGTGGGGCGGAGCTCTAAAAATCTAATAATGCCTGAAAGTTTCGTTGCAATCTGTTGAGCGGTTTCGGAGTCTATAGGCAACATACATATATATATATATATATATATATATATATATATATATATACATACTTCCTCTTTTATAGATATAGATTTGGAATTGAAAAGTAATATTATGAATAAATTTTGAATCTTGAGATAATGTCAATTGTTCACAAAATAGTTCAAGTCTATTTTCTTCTTGATCACTATCTTGACTGTTGATTGATGTATGGAAGGATCTTACCAATTCTGCTTCAATACTTCTTCGCCCATTACGGTATTTTGGGATTAAATAAATTTAAAAATGGGATTGAATTTAGTTGAGTACTGTTTGGGCTATGTCCCTACTACTTGGTACTCGATCCTGACCGTGCCGATGAAGCTGTTTGCAATCTCAATTCAGACTTGGATGCGGTTCATGCTTGGTCCATAAGCCATGGCATACAGCTAAACAAGGTAAAATGCACTCACGCAACTTTTCCTGCCAGTAAAGTACTTCATACACTACCCTTGTCTGGTGTGTCCGTAGGTAGAATTCAATTAAAGGAAAGCCGAAACTTTAAGCTTCTTGGTGTCCAGTTTGATGACATGCTTTCCTTTTCTGGGCATGTCAGTATAGCATGTCAGAGGGCTATTGCCCGTCTACGAATGCTTTACAAGTATCGGCATTTGTTCCCCGCACCTACCAGGCTTCGCCTTGTGCAGGCTCTGGTACTCTCTGTGTTCGAGTATTGCCTCCCTGTATATGGCAATTTTTTTTATCAGGGGACATGGACAGATTACAGAGAGTTCAGAACATGTGTGTAAGGTATGTCTCCGGACTGAGAAAATTTGATCACATTTCATGTGAGCGGGAGTCCCTTGGCTTATTGCCTATGGCCGACTTATTTTTCCTCCGCACATCTTGCCTCATCCAGAAAGTCCTGGAAGAGGGGAGACCTGAATACCTCAGAGAAAGGCTGAAACCCCGCTCTGAGGTACGTTCCCGCTGCACTAGGCAGGACACCATGCTTGAGTTGCTTTGTGTGCGCTGTGAAGGGGATAGGAGAGGGTTTTCTTATTTTGCCCCAAAAACTTTAAATATGCTGTTGTCCAGGTTGGGGAGTGGCCTGAGTACAAATGAATTTAAGAGGGCACTTCTTGACTTGTTGTACAAAGAGGGCACTTTTTATAAAAATTAACTTTGTTTTCACCTGAAACTGTACTTTATTTTATTTATTATAAGTTTGTATTTATGACACATTATGTTTAGCTATTAATTTTTATTTATGTACAAATATGACTCGAGTTGTTTTGAAAACCATGTAACATGAAAAACGCTCTAAATAAAAGACAATTTTATTTATTTATTTATTTACTAGAATAAATCTCTAGTCCAGACTGGGAAATTTATATAAACAGAGGAACTGTGTCCTTATGAAAATTTAGATGTTAACACTAGGGAAGCTGGATCAAGAAGAAGGTCAGTGGTTTCTCTCTTAGTGTAGTAAAATTAAGCCAAAATATGGCTGGAAAATTAAATAATTTTTGGACAGCGAATTTTTGCTGAAATGTGTTCTATGCCGTCCCCTGACCTCCCTCAGAAAAGTCCCCTGAAATCCCCAGTGGGCAACATGTCTAAAAATGATGGGATGGCCCACGTGGAGTCAGAAATAAATCTTTCTTCGACCAATGGGTTTATGTACATCAAATTAAAGCTCTTAAGTAGTTGAATTTAATGCCGCAAACACCGCAAAGGTTGCCTGAGTCGAAAACGGCAGCCTGTCAAACTTTGAATAAAAATCAAATTTTAACCTAAACGCTTAAAAATGTAATAATTTTCGAAATACTTGACCTTTCGAGGGGCGGTTTGCGGCAAACGTTTGCTTTTACAATTACCTTTGAAAATGCGGATAGCTAGTCATATGCTTATCATACTACCCTTGAACCACCCTCCACATGGACGTCCCATAAAGAGGAAGTTTAAAAAGAAATTTCTTAGACCATAGCCATCCTGTACATCATTTTAAAGGTCTTAGTAAGGAGAGTACATAGCCGAAAACCAGACCTCAAAAGGCCAAATATGTCGGAGGTTATTGTATTTCAAAGTTTTGATAATATTATTTTATTCAAAACTTTGAACGCCTGCCATTTCACTCCCGACAGTTATATTGAGGTCGGGTTTACGGCATTGTATTCTAGTAGTGTCAAATTGTTGGTGCTGGCTCAGTTCAAGGTCACCTGAGGGATGACGTCATCGAGGTCAATGACCTCACCGATGACGTCATCGATGACGTCATCGATTGCGTCATCGATGACGTCATCACTAATGACGTCATTTCTATGACGTCACACCCATGACGTCACAGAAATGACGTGCTGATGACGTCATCACCCCTTACGTTATCAAAATGACGTCACCGACGCCACTGAGGTCAAGGTCACGCCGAAACTTAAAATTTTTTGGCACTTTTGCCGTTTCTCGCACTACGCTCCGAGTTTCAGTCAGAGTCCCCGTGACCTTGACCACTTGGAGCGAATTTTCGACGAGAAACGGCAAAAGTGCCAAGTTAAACTCGAGTTTCTGACATGACCCTGCCTAAATGGGCAATCGGTTATCCCTCAGGTGACCTTGAACCAGCACAACACCAACAATTTGATATTACTGTGACCTTGAAAACCTAACAACGGAGCGCCGACACCGATGCGCACCCCACGACAGCCACCGAGTGACTGACTGTCAGGCTCTGTGTACGCTAGGTATATGGGGAAGTGGAGGGGGAAATCCCAAGGTCATCCAAATGGAGTTTTAAAAAGTTGAAGAGTAGAAAGACTACTCTTGTGCTTCCTGGGCGACCTCATCAATTTCTAACGGATCTGTAAACCAATCCGATCTGTAGCGGCAGGAGTCCAGAAAACAGGTGCACCACCCATCAGGTTGTCCGTAGCATTTCCGACAATTGGTAAGATTGGAGAAGTGAAATTTAATACACCGCTGCGGACAACAAGTATAAAAGTATTTGGATTTGTAGATTTTGAAAGTTTGTAGTACCGGCGGTGGCAGCTGTTGGTTCTTGCATCTACACCTGCAACATCCGAAGCATTCACATTGCCGGCAGGCCAGCCCATCCACTTGCCACTTTGGTAAGAGGAAACACTTATCCTCACAGCAATAGGTTGTCCCCGTCTCTTCCTCCCAACGCTTCTTTGCACAATATGTGACGCCTTGTATCTCCAAACACCTATGCTCGCAACATGAGATGCGCTTACTTTCCATAGTTGATGTTGCTTTGACGAGGGAGCACGATGAAGTGATGCTGTGGTCAGTGGGAATGGGGTTTATATAAACTAAGGTGAGTGGAGGGGGAAAGGTCAAGGTCATCCAAATGGAGTTTTAAAAAAGAAAAGAGTAGAAAGACTACTCTTGTGTATCTATAGCGATTTCATTGATAGTGAGTGCTTCTGTATGCCAAGTTGATCTGTACTGACAGGCTCCTAAATAATGTTTGCAAAAACCTGCAAAATGATTGTTGCACAATTTGCAGCCAGTTAGCTGTTTTAGTGTGAATTCAATGCAACGTTCAGGGCAACAAGTGTACTTATACCCTCTCATCTGGTACACATGGAATGTCTTCAACTCCGGTTTCGGCTTCTTCCAAGACTTGCACTTACACATGCATTGACCAAAAGCTTCACATTTTCTACACGCCAGGCCATCCGCAACATCAATGTCATTCGGCCATGAAAAACATTTCCGTTCGCAACAGTAGTTGAGTTGACTCTCCATGTTGCTGTGGTGAAGGTGCGCGATGAAATGATGCTGCAGTCATTGAGAGTGCACCTTAAATAAACTCAGTGGAGGAGGAAAGGTCAAGGCCATCCAAACGGAGTTTTAAAAAAGATAACTAGTCGTCCTCCTCCTCCTCCTCATCCGTTGTACTTAGAGAGCTGTCAGACGAAGAGCCCCGTGCAGGTGCTCCCCAGATGAAAAACAAATCAATTTTAAAACGAAGACCAGGATCTTGCATCATCAATTCCTTTAATTTGTCACATACTAAGTCGACCTTGTGTAAGGTGTCAACAACAAGCTTCCAATTCGTTGGTTCAATATAACTTGTAGTAGAGTCTGCCTCGCTGATAACCACATCCTCCGGCCGTATTGGAGTGTAAAGATGTGTAAAGTTCTTTGGCTGTAGCTGAGGTTCAGGCTGGCTGGAAGTGGAAGGTTGAGTGTGGACCCCTGTCGCATCGAAATCCATAGTCATTCTACATTCAATGTTGGGGTTTTCGTTTAATACATACACCAATTTCTCATGCAACATATCCACTTCTGCCGAGTCTTGCAGATGAACATTCCAGGAAAATGGCCATTCTTCATCCGTAGTGGAGTCAACTCGAGAAAGAGTGCTGTCCGCCATGATAGCTAAGCAAGGAATGATGTGAGCTACAGACTGTGGTAACAGTATTGAAAAGTAGAGGGGGTAAACCAAAAGTACGTGGAGGGGGTATTTTCAAGGTCATTTAATTTGGGTTTTAAAAAAAGGAAATAGTGGAGGGGGAATTCTCAAGGTCATCCAATTTAGGTTTTAAAAAAAAAGGAATGAAGCTTACTCCTCTTCAGCCTCGTTGTCCCCTGCATCTTCATCAGCCTCATCTTCATCGACGTCAGACTCGCCGTAAGGATAGATCGGGGACATGGGCGAATATTGTGGAGATTGTTGACCGTTGTTGTCGTCCCCTTGCATTCTAACTTGGGACCAATCATAATTTAAATTCATTTGTATTATGATCCCAGGGTTGTCCCGCAGTATTTCCTTCATACGTTCGCAAATTGACTCCAAATAGTGTACACTATCGATCGACAGTGTCCAACCCGTACTTGTACCGACATCAGTAGTGGAGTCAGCTTGGCTGATGGTGTTGTTGTCTGCCATGGTTGCTTGTCGGACAAGGAATGACGGTTGATGTGATGCTCATGCAGGAACATGGTGAAGTGGTGGGGGGTGTGGTGGAGTAGTGGGGGAATTTTCAAGGTCATCCAAACGGAGTTTTAAAAAAAAGGAAAACTTACAAAGTAACATTGAAACTTTCCAATTGATGGTGGCGAGCGTTTTCTTCTGCAACCTTGCCGACACATGTGACTATGCCGTACAGTATGAAAAGTACAACAATAATAAGGCCGAACAATAAAAGATAGCCGTTGACTATCATGATATTTTCTGAGTGGATCTGTTTTCTTCTTATCGCCCTCTCCTGCATCCTCTTCTCCAACTCGTGGACGAAGTCACAACATGCGTGAGGACATCTTTCATCTGTTGGTAGGTTTGCCATTGTTGATGTTGTCGGTGTGGCTGTTGAAGATGGAATGAGATTTCCAATTGCGATGTGCCATGTACACCAATAGTCAAGTGGTGGGGGTAACAAAGCAGTGGAGGGGGAAGTTTCAAGGTCATCCAAATTGTGTTTTAAAAAAAAACCTATCTTGTTACTGAGCTTATATGTCAGTAACAAGATAGGTGTTTTTGCTCTTTTACTTCTTTAATATAATGAAAAAATATACATATTCTACAATGGTTAGGACAAGAAATACAACTGCTAGTCAGCTGAAGTAGTCCAAGTTGTCTGGCTCGGTCTTCATGGACGCTGGTGAGGAAGCCGTCGAGGAGTGTCCAGGCTCTTCCTTTGACTGCCGGGTGTTCCGTATATTGCAAGCGTAAACTTGCACATTTATACGGTAGCCTCGTGCCACCATCAGCTGCAACTCCTTGTATAAGTCGTTTAGCTCCTGCTGAGTCTTGATGCTCACCTCCTCGTAACTTGCGCAACTGACGTTGAGAGACATCCTGATGTTGCTAGGTTGGCTGCTGGAGTAGAAATGAAGCCGAGGCACAGCGTTTGGAGGTACATGGAAAAGTGGTGGGGGTGATGGTGGTGGGGGTATGGAAGATGCAATTAAACACTTCTAAACTTTTTCCATTGATACAAAGGGATGGAACAAATAGCACAGGTGTCCTTGTAGTTTTCAAATCTAAACATTGGTGCTAGAAATCCAAACTGTTTTCTACCACCTTCCTGTACGAACCGTCGAAGGTCTCTGACGGCAGCATTGCCACAAGGCCTACAAAACTTTTCCCCGTCTTGGAACCTATACCAGGAGTATCCCGAATACCCTCTATTATCTTTCTTGTACTCCTCGATATCCTGCTTTACTGTTATAGGGATATTATCTCGTAAAGCCATCTGGAATAAAGATGCGTCAGTTATAACTCGTTGTAAGCAAAGCTCGTACAAGGTGCTCATCGTTTGCTAGTTGGCAACAGAATGACCGTTTTTCGCATCCAAGCAGGTTTGAATCCTAGTGCGGTAGTGGGGGTAATTACGGTAGTGGGGGTAGTTGTGAAATGCAAAGGTCAAAGGTCAAGGTCACCCGCGAAGTTTAAAAAAAAAATGCAACATATCAATACGTGAAGTCTGTCACATATTGATATGTTGCATTTTTTGTTTTTTTTTTTTATTTTTTTTTGTCTTTTATGATTCGTTTATTTATAAAACATTACAACAACAACATATGTACAACATTAAAACTTAAATCTAACACTGCTGCTTGTCAGCGATGTGGATGGTCAACTCTGTAGAATTGCTACCCGTGCAGCCGTGGGACACCAGGTATAGACACCCGGGTTGAATAGAGCGAAGATCCTCGTTTTGTAGAAGATGGACGAATCTCTTGGGCAGGTACACCTGGAACTTTGGTTCATCCCCCGGAGTAAACGGTGCCTCGCTGAGACTGCAGCAGATGGCCTCCCCAACTGTAGTCTCCATCTTCTTCATAGCATGGATTATGTAGTGCTTCTCGTCTTTTAGTTCCGAGCACTTCTTTACAGGTAATATTGTTGACTTGGAGTGAGCATTGAACTGCTCGACCAAAGTCTGAAGGAACTGGTGAGATGCCATGGTCAGGTTACAGATCGTCTTCTTGCTCGGAGATGTTGTCGTCTCGGAATCTCGAGTAATACTCATGCCAGGTCCCTGTCTGCTCCCCACTTATATACTCTCCGTTACCCCCACCACTCCCCAATTCCCCACTTTGAAGGTAAGAGGCGAGTTTATAGGCATTTTTCAAAGCGCAATGTCTATCTTTATCATGTTCTGGGCTTTTTGTACAAATACATATGGTTTCCAGCATGTATTGATAATTCTTATCCAATTCCACATCATTAACCGGAACATGAGTAAATCCTTCGATCCATCTTTTCTTTTCCAGCCCCTTTGTGTAAATATTGGTAAACTTGTCTGAAAAGTGATGCATAATGTGATACAAGTCCGTGTAACTTGTAAAACCATCATACCAATCGATATGATGGAAGTGTTTTGAAATCCATCTGTTGGTAGTAGCGGCTTTACTAGTTAAAGACGAATAAGAACATGGTGGTTTAAATAAAAACGAATAAGGAACACTTGTATTCATGTCCAAAAACACAAGTTCTTTTATAATGAATCTATCATCATTACCACGAAACGCTTGAAACTCAATAATACCAGGCTTGGACTTTACTTGTTGTTCTTCTCCCTTGTCCATTTTGAAGGTCACACGTCTGCTCATTACGAAGTCAGGAGGTCAACTGATTTCCACACCACGGTAGGTACTACTTTTATACCAGGCCGTACAGTTGTTGGCGCGTTGGTGTATATTTAACGTGGGCACCGTCCCCAATAGGCCTAACCCCACAAAATGTTGGTTATTGTTTTAAAAACTAACCATTGTCATTTAAGTTTCCATCTTTATATTTTCCTTATTTTCATTTTCATCACTAACACTTGATTCTTCTCCTCCATCTTCCTCTTCTTCCTGTTTTACTGATTTCTTATGTAGTTGAGCGTACTTTTCCAATTGTCTCCACATCTGTACTTCATGAGGAACTCTATTAAATATAGAAGTATCCACAGGTCCGTATAATATAGGTGCGTCCGGTTGTTTGTCCAAAGTGTCTTCCAGATAATCTTTAATAATCGAACTTGAAAACACCAGTTGTCTCAAGTATCTTGTTATAGGTTCAGTAGCACAAGTTAAAATGAAAAACTCCTCTCGATTAAGTTGAATTTTGTTATCATGTCTTGTTGTGTCTCTAAACCGTAGCTGATGATCACCACGTTGTTTAATGATATCAATTTCCACATTTGAATCCAAAAGTCCTACTCTTGTCTTTCTTCCAAACATGTTACTACTTAAATAGCATTCTAGTAGATGCAAATGTTTCATAAACGATTCCCAAGCACTGTCCGTAAACAAAATCATTTTGGGTCCATGAGTTAAAATTACAGTAGGGGAATAATCTGTAGATTTCATAACACCGATTAAAACACTTTTATCCAAACTGGAAGAGATTGGGTAAAATATTCGCAAAAATACCTCACTCAATATGTTTGGAGAAATATTATCTTCAATATCCCTTTTTCTCTTTTGTATAGTCTTTCTTCTTTTACCTTTTTCTTCAACATTATTACTGGCGTGAAGTTGTCCGCAAACGTTTTGTTCACCTCCTTCCTGGTGACCTTGAGGATCTAAAAACTCAGATATCTCCTTCTCAATATCTACCACATTTTCAGGTGTACCACTAGGAGAAGCCATATTGAATACGATGCTACCCATACAACAGTAGGCAACAAACTGATGAGGAGCGGTCTGTACGCTCTGCTTTTATACTCGCGGAATGAAACAAAACCGGTTCTTACAATACATTTTTAACAATTCCAGTTAAAGGTGTGTATGTTACGATTTTATCATGTAGAATTAAACAGTATGCAGTTGTATTAGCCGGTATAGCATCGTTGAATTCCATTTCTATTTTTATATCCACACTTGAAGACTTTACTGATTCATTTTGTTTAGAACAATCGATTACAACTATTGGGTAGGCATCGAAATATTTGTCAGGTGGTAATAAAGGTGTATTTGTTTTACCGTAATATGAACTTTGGAATCTCGCGTACATATCGTACAATATACTGTATTTCTTCTTAGTGAATGACACATTTAAATTGTCGTATGGAAAGAATTGTGAATTTAAATAAACTTTAATATTTTTCAAGTCACAATGATCAAATTGTCCTGCATGTTTAGTAATGGCGTCTCTTCTACCTGTTTGTAAACCAAATATAATATACCTGGCTCGTTCTACATAATTCGATGTTTTAACAGTCCAAGTGTGTCGATCCGTAGTAGGTAAACTGGGATGCTCATGAAATTCCCAACTTCTAAATGGAATAACAATATCACGATCGGCTTTTAATTTTCTTAAAAGTAGCATTCTATGCTCGTCAGCCAATTTAACATGTGGAACTCTCCATACAATTTTGTCTAATTTTAATTTCCATTCTAAAGTCGCATCTGTAGTAGCATCTGCAGCTTTAATAATGTCTTTATCGTTAGAAGATCTCAACAAAACTAATTCTTGTTTAACGTTTAATATTATTTTCCTATAATCTTCAGCAAAACCAAGCAGCAAACGTAATGGAATATGAAAATCAAAATATCCATTTGGATTTGGAGTGATCGTGTCAATCGTAGGTAATACCCATCCGGCAGGTTTAAGTAAATTGGTTTCATTGGGTGTTATAGATGTTAATCCTTTTAAAGTTGTCGTAATACCTACTTTTTTAGTGGAATCAACTGTTACACCTGATATTTCATATCTAATTTCATCAAATAGGAAAGCCATAGGATTATTTATAAATGGAACTGTTGTACCAACAGTAGTACCGTCCTTTTTAGTAACTTGTCCTTCAATATACAAGTAACTTTCACATGGTAGTGTGTAAATGTCTTGATTTTGTATGGGAATACGAATTTCATCGTTATTGTTTAATTTCGATGAAGTGTAAGGGTTGTGGGTGTGATATTCTTTTTCCCATAGGGTTTCGTCGAATGTTGGACCCTGCGCTATATCCAGTATATCCATACTCGGTTAATTTTAATCCAATTCTCTCTAAGAAACGAATGTTCTCGCGTGTTAACTCCTCCACAGCTGAAGAGCTACTAATGCGGTTTCCCGTAGGTTGTTCGCTTTTAAATGTTAAACCCATGGTTTTGTATTAAAGTGTCGATTTTAAATGTAATCTAATCGTAATAGGCTCTTCTCTGAAGTCTACCAAGTTACCGTCTTGATCCAATACGCTCAACACGATGTCTGAAATGAAAGTGGTGTTCAACGGTAGATATACCAGGTTTTGTGGCTTTTCAACAATTTTAAATCCAGGTGGTACACTTGGGTAAAAAGTATGTATGATGTGGGTGTTAGCCCCATCCCTGTAAGCACCTTGTATAATGTTACAAGTTATGTCTATACTATTGACTTTTAATATTGTTACTGTTTTCTTACCGGAATGTGTTACATCTGGTTCTAAAACAGGCTCATCGTTGGAAAATCCTAATAAATCACCAATTGAGTTTGGTTGAGTGAAATCTATATAATATTTGGAAGTAATTTCAGCTTTCATCGTATTATTATTACCTTTTAATGTTATATTGTCTTTTCCCATTTTAGTTTGCAAAAATTCATTTATATGATCAATTTCATAAGAACCTGTGGGTAACCTGCACTCTTGTAAGTCTGTAAATTTTCCACTGGCATCCTTTCCCTTATAATAATGCAATACGTTATTTTTACCTTCCGTAACATTGGGGATAGAGTTGTAAGTTGTAAAATCCAATAGTGCCGCCTCCCAAAACCTTCCTTTTTGCAAGCGTAACGCTGGAAAAAGGATACTTCGTAAAGTGGACGATTTTCCTGTTAATGATACCGTATAGGAAGACATCTCAATAGTGACTGATACTTTTAGCTAGAAATTCCAAACATAAATGGCCGCATATTGAAGTATTATCAGGTTGTTCTCTTTTATAGTTATAATATATGTTTTTAGCAGATTTAAAGTAATTTTGAAGTTCTTTTGGTGGTGGCAAATTACCGAAACTATCAAAATAATATACATTGTTATTTAGTTTCTTATAACAAACCCAATGGGTGCCAGGCCCTTCAGTATTATCCAAATTTACAATTCCAGTCTCATTTTGCCACATTTTCTTTGGTAAACTGTCTTTCATAAACACACCGCGGAAAAATGGTATTTTTAAACAGGAAATATATTTAAATAATTCAATATTGGTTAATGCTTTATGTGGTATGACCAATTGATTTCTTTCATTTAATATGCACGATAAGGTCTTAGGTAAAGACCTGCCCCGTTTTTTACCATTGACCACACGGTGGGCTTCTTCCTGCCTTTTCTTGAAGATCGTCGTCTTCTTTTTATATTTCCTCCATGTTTTCTTGTGGTTGACCTCCTTTTTACTCCTTCTCCTCCTTCTTCCACCTCCTACTGCTGTTTTAGCCTTCATACCTGCTGTTACTGCTAAAGCTGCTGCTTTTTCTGCTATGCTAGCGTCACTTGATTTTACTCGTTGCCAAGCTATGTCCGCAAGCTTTTTGTCAGCTCTTGATCTATTTTTTGAATCGGCAAACGTGGAATATGCGATATCGTGTTCTTTACAAGCCTGATCTAACTTATTTATGCCAGGATCGCCTCTTTCCAGTCGTTTTTTCAATTTAGTTCCTGGTCCGCAATACTGATAACCTCCCGGTATATGAAATTCGTATGGTAATGCGTCTATTGCTCTATTTACTATGGATCCTACTGGAATTCGTTTTAAAGCTTTACTTAACAGAGAAACCGCTGTAGATGTGATCCCACTTCCTTTCCTCGCAATGTCCCGATTTGGACTGATATACCGAAATGTCATTAATGTCTTTTATAATTGCAATTCGCAACATATGTGTTTCCTCTATGAGGAGTTAAACATAAATGAAGTTGTTTGTTAAGATATTCAAGTTATATATCAAAAGTACCCCAATTAGCAATGTTAGAAGTTCTAAATTTTATAGTTTTAGGGTTATAAAAGTATTTATTAACAATTTCCTGTTTTATCCATCTTCCTCTCAAGTTTTCATCAAGCGAAGTATATGTTTTATCTGCAATATAATTGTGCATATCAAATAATAAATTACCTATTACTTTTACAAGGAAATTAACAGTTACAGCATGATCTGCATGATCAGGGTCTTTAAGCTCTGTTATACGTTTATTATTACAAGTATACACTTTGCTATCCATTTGTGATAATGTGATAGCCTGTCCTACAGTTGCAGCATCATTTGCTTCTCTTCCTTGCGCCATGTTTGTTAATTTTTTATTACTACATATAAAAAACGCATGGTAATTATTTGGATCTAGATGTACTGTTTGTCCTAAGGCAGCCGCGTCTCTATCTGCATGACCCCATGACACATTTGATAACCTTCCATGCCTGCAATCCCAATAAGCGTTTTTGTATGTCAATAAATGAAATTTTTCATTACCTTGAATAAAGTCATCCCCTTGCTTTGATAATACTTCATCTCGTTTTGCAAATCCAGTTGTTTCTTGTTTTAAAGTCTCTTTCATTTGACCCACTGTTGCACCATCAGATGGTGCTGAACCATCTTTTACATTCGCCAAACAATTGCCAAGACAATCGATAACTCCCACATCACGTATGACACAATGATCTTTTATATATTTGAGATTTACAGCATCATTTTCATTTTTTGGATAACCTATATCGTTAATAACAAATTTATAAAAAGAAAATCCATCTTTTGTCTTTTCAGGTATCAAAGAATGTAAATAGCGTCTATTTACGCTGTCTTTTGCATCTTTAGGGTCATCTACGTTGGATATACGTTTATTGTTGGCACTATACGTTTTCCCATTGAATTTTAACGTATTTTTTAATTCAGATGACAAATAACCTTTGTTTATTGCATCACCGTTTTGATTTGGTTTACCAACGTTGATGATTCTATGATCTTCTGCGTCATATGTGTTATTTTGTAGTCTTAATGTTGGCGATATCTTTTCCTTTAATATTTTTAGATTTATTGCATCGTTTTCATCCGTAGGATCTTTTATGTTTTTTAACCTTTTATTACTCATATCATAATCTCCATCAGGTGTTTGTGGTAAACCAGCACTTCTTTTTAAACTATTGGCATAATATAACCCATCCGAGGAGTAACGTCCGAACTTGTCGACACTCATGGTGCAACTGAAGAGTATTCTAGGGAGTAACGCATTTTTATGAGATTACCCCACGGTTTCGGAGTTCATCCACTAAAGCCACCCATTCGTTTTCCAATCCAGTATGACCCGCTTCTTTAGCTTCATGTATTAGTTTCATTCTATCCACCAATTTATTGATATTATTGTAATAAATCACATTTGTGTTATATAGTTTCTTCATTAAACCTGTACCCGTAACGGACTTACTTCTTTTTCTTCGTTCCTGAGCACTTACATCCAAAGTGGATGCCATAAATCTTCGTTTTACAGGTTTTCTTTATGTTAACGGCATTGTTTGTCTTCTAGTTGGTATTAACTTGGATACAAATTCTTTATATTTTAAAGACTTAGATCTAAAAGGAGGCTGGTCAGGTAAATACTTTCTCCTATATGCATTTGTCTGTTCCAAAATATTTTTATATGCTTCCATGTCTTTTTCTTTCACTACCGATACTGAAGGCTTATTTTCAAATAATAATTCAAATAATCCTTTTGTGCCCTTATACCTTTGATCACCAATGACAATATTATCATGTTCGTCAACGTTTAACGGGCTATTACCTATCATTAAACCGTCTTCTGTTAATCTCGCTCCATAACTATGGTAATTCTTATTAGGAATTGTTCCGAGTAACATTTTTACCATGTATTTCCTTCCTAAAGGTCCTTTGTTATGAATGTTTTCACCCAACAAGCTTATGTTTGACGGACCTTCCCTTGTCTCTTCTTCTTTTTCCTCTTCACTAGCAGTTGATACAACTTCATGTCCTCTTTTGGCTTTTACTTCATATAATTCTTTTATTCCACTATAGTCCGGTGATTCTAGCTCTCTTTCGGGTTCTCCACCGGTAAAACCACTATACGTAGAGGATTCCAGGTCTTCATCACTAAAATCTTCTGATTTTACATTTTCTCTTTCAAACTTCGTAATAGGTGCAATCGCATCTCCTTCCAATACAGGTTTAGCAAATTTTTTGTTTAATTGTTTCAAGGGTTCAGTAATAGGTTTAAAAGTAGCTTCAAGGAATTTCTCCCTCTCGCTAATACCTAGTTTCAATGCTCTGTTTTTAGCCCGAATAGAATCACTAAGTGATTTTATTTCTTTTACTAATTTTTCTTGGTTAACCATGTTTGTAGCAAGACGTGTTGTACAACAATGAATGTGTTACACCACGTTTAATGTATTAATATAAATTTATCAAATCCTATCCTGTATCGACCATTGTTTAGCGGTTGTTCCTTCATAATTGTTAGGAACCCATACTTTTCAGCCCAAGCCTTTCCACACAACTCTTTAAATCGTTCAAATGTCATATCCGCATTTACATGATCAAAATATATATGTTTTAGGTTGGTTTCGTCCTGTTTAAATACAATTAACATGTTTGCATTGTCTCTAATGAGTTGTTTAGGTATTTTGCTGTAAGTTTGGCCAATATAAATGCTATCTATGTTGTTATGTCGACCCATAGCGAAGTAATTCCTTATTGTGTTTTGGTTTTCACAAGATACATCGTCAAATATAAACACGGAGAATGGTTTAGCTTCTTGTGGCTGCATGACACTCTCGCTTGCATTAAACTTTAAATATTTAACTTCAGGCACATTAGTCAGTATCTTTTCCAATAATTGATACTTTGGTTGTTGTAATGATTTTGAAAATACATATAGATTGTTAAATCGTAATCCTTTAGGGTTTGTAATCAAATTGAATACTACATTAGTTTTTCCACAGTTGGAAGGTCCGGTAACCAGACAACGAACGGTGTTTGGTAACAAATTGCCATGTTTCCCACTATTGAATTCTGAATTATCCACTGTGAGTTCATCTATATTATTAATAGTAAAACTCTCTTTTTGTGGTACTATCTCCATCCTTTGTAATGGTTCAACCTAAAATGATTCTCTATCGTTATATCAAATCCTTTTTAGGTATCCAAGAATCTTCCGTCTTATTAAATCCTAACCATCGTACTTTGACCTTATCTTTTTTCCGTTGCAACACCTTTTCAACTAAATATACATCGCCTACTGTTGATTTTAACATTTCATGTCCATAAAACCCTCCTTCAAGCAATTGTCCTTTATTATCTTTTAAAATATATGTCTCAGGTACTGTAGGTTGTACTTTGAATACAGTAAAAACCTCATTGGTCCAATTTGGCAGGTATCTTTTACTGAATACACCTTTATATTTACTTATTCGCACTTTATCACCCACATTAAATTTTTTAGGCTTTAGTTTTTCAACTTTTGGTTTAGTATTCGTTTTTATACGTTTTAATACAAGGTTTTCATTTTTACTAGTTACTTGGTTTGGTTTCATCCCGATAGTCCTATGAAATTTGTTATTGTAATCGTTTATAAGTTTTGGTAACATATCAATCCATATGTGCGATCCTCTGTTGGAAAACATTTTATACATTGCACTTTTTAAAGTTCTGTTGAATCTTTCGATTATTGAAGCTTTTACCTCTGAATTGGTTGAGTAATGGTTTATATTGTGTTTTTTCATTAAATTTGCAAATTCCTTATTAAAATATTCTTTTCCATCATCTGTTTGTAAATGTTTAATAGTATGTTTGTCTCTTTGTATAGCTGTTTCCATTGTTTTTGTAACACTTTTGCCACTTTTATCTTTTAGTGGTAAAGCATCTGCCATTTTTGAAAAACAGTTAATAACAGTCAATATGTATTTATATCCTTTATTTTGTTTGCTATAAGGAATCATTTCGATTAAATCCGCTTGATATAAATCATTAATTCCTTTTATCACCGTATTTCTTCGTGGAAACTTTCTTCTTGCAGGTTTATGAAGTTCGGTGACAATTTGTTGCTTCAAGTCCTTCATATTGCAGGTTTCAATGTTTGTTGTATCACATGTATAATCACAATGAATGTTGTTTTAAATATTCACATCATTTATATGGGTCAAGGTCATCCAAACTTGTGTAAAAAAATGGGGAACACGGCGTTGGACTTGCCGTGTTCCCCATTTTTTTACGGAAGGAGAAAGGAATAAGGTCGTAGTTGTAGAAGGACGAAGAATAGGTTACTAGTTGATAGGGTTTAGAGAGTAGTGGCCAAAAGGAAGAGTGTGGATTTTGTCAGGCATAATGTATCTTTTATCATCCCGAGCTGACAACGCTTTTTTAATTTCGGTGACACTGTAGACTTGATGCTTGAAGCTTCGGATATTGTTGAATGTTGCTGATATCGTAGTATCTTCAAACAAACAAGTCTTGTAGTGGTCAAATGTCACGTGTTTTTTCAAATAAGATGTCTTCACTCCTTTTGCTTTCTTCACTGTCGGTGTGTTGTTCTCGCGGTACATCTTAAATGAATACAATTTCGCCATCAGCGCCACTATTTCTTCTAAAGGCATTCCATTTGCTTCATCTTTGAATTTTCCAATTACTTTTTTATATTTTTCATTAAAATTTGGATGGTTCTTCGGATAGTCAGAAAAATCGAAATCTTCTTTGTATGGAAAGGTCCTTAGGTCTTCATACATGTCCAAAGTTTTTATCCAGTAGATAAACGCGTCCGTATCCATGTATGCGACTCCAATGTTTTCCCTTCCGTAATGTTTAACCATTTTGTTATAATGGAAATCATACATCAGGGTTTTACTTATATCCAAAATCGACATACCTATGTATAACGGACGGTCCATGACTATTGTTGTTTTCTTCATACTGACAGCGACTAGATTTTCGTTTATAATCATGGATGTTCCGAAATTTGGTTTTTGCACTAATTTTTCCAATTTTCTAGGATCACTCACTAATTTTACATTTTTATGTTTTCTTTTGTTCTCCAAGGTCTTCCCAAAGATGGCGTTGTTCATTAATTTATAGAAGTCCTTTTCAAATGCTGTTGTTGCTGCAGCTCTTCTTGTAGTGTTGGAATCAATGTATGGTTTCAACCAACAAGACTGGGTGAATTCAATTGCTCTATGAATTCTCACTATACGTAGACCCAATTCAAGAGCCTGTTGAACTACCCAGTAGTGAGCCACATAGCGATCTTTATTCTCCAAGGTCATCATCAATTTTGGCCATCTTCCTGTCGGTGAAACTTCAGTCTTGGCTAGGAGAGGCAAGTCGTAGTGATGGTCATGAAGGTGCTCCGGGTATTCAAAATCACAGTCCAAAATATAGCCTTTTGGACCATCCTTTGGAATCTGTGAGATGTCTCCGATGGTGGCCGGGTCGATCCACTTGAAGTCAGCGTAGGGAAGCGGATTTGACATTGCCCAACCATAAAGGTTGTTTGCATCAAAATAGCCAAGGTAGACCGATGGTTGTTGCTCGTCGAAGCCGGGGATGTACTTGTTGTTGGCTTTGACATGACGTGTTACAGCTTGTGTCAAACCGCCCCGTACACCAGATTCCATCATGAGCACCATATCAATATCCGTTAGAAGTTCCAGTCGACAGTTGGTTGACTTTAGCATAGCTTGCCATGCTAATCCTGGAGATGTGTACGAGTGTAGAGGGTCCAGTCCATAGGCGGAGAAGCAGGTGTTTCTGAATTCTTCCATCACATCGCACAGCAGAGTTACGTCCAATTTTATATAAAAGTCAGAATATTCCCCTAAGGTTTGAATGTTTAGTTGGTTCCAAACATTACATGCATGATTGTAGTCTTCAACGGAGATTTCACTTTCGTTTAATTTGCTGTTGAAGGCTTCAATCGGCGGTAGACTGGTTTCTTCAAATTTTTCTGTAGAAGTTATGTAATCGTAGGGGAACACTCCTTTCCGTAATACTAGGTCTAATTTATCTTCAGGTACAATTTTTCTGGTTTCTTTTAGGTCTTCTCTTCTTAGGTTCTCTGACAATTTGGCTAAACTAGATGCCATAAATCTGTAAGAGTCTACGAAGCGAAGTTTAATTTTACCTACTGTTTTTGAAAAGCTGATGTACTTTTCCAATGTTGTAGCAAGAACATCAATTTTACCGTCATCTCTTCCTAACTCCGGGATAATAAAGTGGGAGTCGTAGCCGCTAAGATTGTGTAAAACGACAGGAATAAAGTTTGGCAGTTTGTAATTTATATTGCATGAATTACAAGCAGCTCCTCTGTATAACCCTGTCAGGTGATCGTGATCTCTTACTTTTGGATTTTCTTCACTGAACATCTTCTTGCATAAATAGCATCTTGTCGCTAAGTTGTATTCTTCTTGTTGATTTTGGTTTAAAGGTTCCATAGGTACAATATTACCGAACAAGCGTTGAACCTTTCCAGCAATATCGTACAGTTGGTCTACAAAATACTTAGCGGCTTCTTCACCACGGTAGAGTATTGGAGTGGATGTTAAACCATAGTCTTGCAATTGGTTTTCAGACAAGGTTGATTTAACTAGTAAACAAAAACTGTTGGGCTGATGCAACTGATATTTTGTTCTTCTAGTCACTTCGCCGTCCGGCAGCTCCTGTGGTACTAACGTTGATTCAAAATCTGCATAGACCACTAGTGGAATTCGGTATTGGTGAACTGTCTTGTTAAATTGTATTGAAGCTCGGGTAGGCGGTGGAAGACTTATCTTTACTTCATAGTTCTCGTTGCAAAGTCTTTTATGTTCCAATAACCAGTCCAATCCTCCACGTCTTGAATCTTTCCAAGAAAAGCAGAAACATCTCTTGCAAACTGTAATCCTATTTACTCTTTTGGTCAATTGTTTTACAACTAACGCTTCAAAGTCTTTTATCCATACATAATGGGAAATTTCACCCTTGGTTATCAATAGCAAATCCGTATGGTTTCTTTGCTCAACCTTTACTACCCGCAAAGGATAAACGTTGTTGGAATCATCCAGACCAAAAACATTGACTGAAACGCCAGGATTTTTCTTTTCAAATTTGTCAATATCTTTTAAAGTAACTGGGTAAGTAAGACCTTGAAAGTTGTAGCGGTGTTCATTTTCGTAGTATTCTCTACCAACTCTACAAGGATTGTTTTTAACATACTTGGTTAACATTGCATACTTGAAACATTCATTACCCTCATTTTGAACATTTCTACACGAGTTAGTGTTTTGGATTTTCTTTGGTAGAGGGATAAAACTACTACCTCTTAAACCATATCCATGTTTATGAACCCTAACATCCATACCTTCGATTGATGACAAAGTCCATCCAGATCCTCTTCCTTCATGTTCTTGGAGTTTGGTTATAAGTTCCTCCAAGCATTCTTCAATAATATCATCAATGTCGGAGGTGAAGGTAAGGGTTCGGTTTTTGGTAATGAATGCTCTCAATGCTGTTTCACCATCAGTATTGTTAAACATAGCCTCTAACACCATTCCAAATTTAATAAAATTTAGCCTTTGTAATTCTTCCCTCAACGTTTGACCAACAAGTTCCTTAGCCTGGGTTATGAATGTTTCCAATTCCAATTGAACGTTATTAATTTTGAAATGTGTTACAACTCGTCCTGGCAAGGCTGTGGTGCGCAGTTGTCTTACATCTTCCAGTTCTTCTTCTTCCATATCCTCTTCTTCGGTGTCCTCTTCTTCGGTGTCCTCTTCTTCAATAGGTCTTGTAGCAGTAGATGGTCCAGCACCAGCAAATTGGATCACACTAGGTCTTCTTCTTTGCATTTGCTGTAGATAGCTGTCCCAGTAGTCCGTCTGCTTCTGGTGCTCTTCCAAAAACCGGTCAATTGAGTCTAAGTCTATTTCATCCATGGTAATATCTTCTTTTCTATCTTCGTCTTCATGTAATTCTCTGTGTATGGTGAAAAGATCTTCGTCTTGAAAGATTTCCCCACAAATGTCGCAAAGAGCCATTTCAAACAGTTTGGCTTTGAATGCACACTCTGTGAATGTCCACGCAATAATGAGCAACGCACTCCACCGGGACCCTTTATATCCGAGGCAGATAGGTGGGGAAAGTGACGTCATATGGAAACAGGTTATCACTCATGTGCTAAATTTAGCCTTTACACAACCGTTTGTAATACATTTATCAGTAGGCTTGATAAATTGATGATATTTGGTCTAGATTCAATAATTTGTACAAGTTTTTTCAAAGATGTCTGTTTGAGCAAGTTTATGTAGGTCAAGGTCATTTGGAATTATTATTTTGAGCGGGGGATAGAGCACTAAGCAGCATCATTTACTACAAAGTGCTCTATCCCCCGCTCACATTCTTTTTTAACTTTTTGTTTAAACTTTTTACAAGGGTGAAACATCACCATCAGAGTCGGAATCATCCTCATCACGGAATAGGCAGCGATGACAATACATAATTCTTCTGGCAACTAACATCCTATCCATTGGACGATGGGGAGTGTCTTGTTCTTGTTCTTCTTCTTCTTCGATTTCCAATTGGAATTCCATTTCCGACTCAGATGACGACTCTAATGTTTCGTAGGCGTGCAAGTCCACCTCATTGTCCGTTGAACCAGCTTCGTCAGAGTCCGTTTCAATATCCATTATCTCTTCCTCCTCCTCTTCTTGATCAACCGCAGGTAGTTGGTCCTCTACTTCTATAATTTCTAGAGGTATTACCTCCAGAATAGAGACAATTCTGTTGCGATGGAACACGGTGTTGTCAAGTGGAGCCATGGTATGGAAGTGTTGTATCCATCCAATTTGCTTACCCTTTTTATACCCCCACCAACTATACAATTTATGTGGGTCAAGGTCACGTAAAGATACCCTTTGAGCGGGGGATAGACCACTAAGCAGCATGCTAGTCCATTGCCGCAAAGTGATCTATCCCCCGCTCTATTCCGCAGACCACACTCAAGTCCAAGTCCACATCCAAGTCCACATCCATATGTTACACTTTATTATTACTGCCACCAAGTAATTGTCACTCGCACATTTACTTGGTTTTGATAAAGGTACTGCACAAACTCCATATTGGTTGTTTGTTCGTTATACAAATGCATCATGAAATATGCAATCTTATCGATTGCGGCATTGTCCAACGGTTCGCAATTCACAAGTTCCAATGTGCCCTGGCTGGTCTTATCCTCTATAAGTTCCACCACTTCGTTGATGTCTTCTTCCAAGAGGATGAACTCAACACTGAAGCTCTCCATTGTTGTTGTTGATAGTGTCTAGACAAATGCTTGACTAAATACTTTATTCATCAGTCCTACATATATACCAATTTCCCCCTCCTATTACCCATTCCCCCTCTACCTTTATATAGGTCAAGGCCATCCAATAATACCCTTTGAGCGGGGGATAGACCACTAAGCAGCATGCTAGTCCATTGCCGCAAAGTGATCTATCCCCCGCTCTGTATTCCACACAAGTCCTAGTCTTTACACACACATAAGCCCCCCAGTCTTTTACACTTACTCATATACTCTGTCCTCCCTGCCAATTAAGAGTTCCCCATGTTTGCCACTATTTTCAATTAACCTTTCCAAGTCCCAAAACACAATGTCCAAATTAACCAAGTTCGCTCGTCCAATTTGAAACACACTATTCCCCCCAAAGTCACTTGCTCTCACTTGTTGTCCTGTATACTGCTTCTTCTTCCACGCTACAATCACTACCCTACCTTCTTCAACAACCATTCTTTTAACATTATCATACACCTTCTTCAACATCCCTCTACAGTTTAAATAGTTTATGGTTACATACTCCCACTCCTTACCAATGATCAGTGATCCACTCATTTTCTAGCGTTCCACTGGAAGGTTCAAAGCAGAATGAAGTCGGGATGTACAGACCCCCCTCTTTTATACCAGTTAACCGGTTGTCCTTGCTGTAAAGTGGGTCAAGGTCATCCAATGCTACCCTTTGAGCGGGGGATAGACCACTAAGCAGCATGCTAGTCCATTGCCGCAAAGTAGTCTATCCCCCGCTCTGTATTCTACACACACACACACACACACACACACACACACACATGTCCCTGTCCAAGTCTTTCATTACATACCCAATATATATTCAGTTCCTTCATCATCACTATCACTCATCACTGCTTCCACAAACTCCACAGGATTAAAGTTAAATTGTTTCAATTGTTCTTTTAAGTTTTCAATTTGTTGGTCCTTTACTTCTAAAACACTGTGAAGGTGTGATATGTAGTCCGCTGCCTCGTTGATGCTTGCTACTCTCGGATCGCCTAACTTCAAGCTGGGAACTACACCCTGCAGCCTGTAGTACGCCATACGCCTTTCTTGCTCCTGCCGTTGACCAGGACTGAGCAAGCCTTGCCCGTCTTGGCTCACCTCCAGCAAGGTCCGTAGCATTGGAGCTTTGCAGGCGTTTGCCCGAGCAACAGTTATGCTGTGGAATGGTCGAGCAGGTCCACGAGTAGCAGGCAGGACGTTGGCAGCACGCCTTCTTGAAGAAGAAGAGGAAGCCTGAGAAGTTTTGCAGTTGGAAGCCATGTTGAAGTGAGGTATTCAGCTAAGCGATACAAAGCAGAATAACCAAACTGCACATCAATACCCGTATATATACACTTATCAGTGGTGGGGGTACTAGCTAGCCTTGGTAAAGTGGGTCAAGGCCATCCAAAAACATTACCAGAACGGGGGATAGATCACTAAGTGGCATGTTAGTCCATTGCCACAGAGTGATCTATCCCCCGCTCTGTATTTCACATTCACGCACACATTCATACATACACACAAGTCCCAGTCCAAGTCTTTACCCACACACCTATCCACTCTCATCCTCACTATCATCACTGTCCAACAGGCTTTCACACTTCTTAATCAGTTTTTCCCATTTACTCCTGACATAAAGTAGCTCCCTGCGAGTATTCTCTAGCATTCTGTCCCTTTGCTCTATCACTTCGTCGTACCACTCGATGATGTTTGGCGGAGTCTGAGTTGATGCATCCGTCGTGGTTGGTTGAGACGCTCCGCTGCTCCGCAACTCCTTCCTCACAGGACCAAAGCCGGAGAATCGGACACGACTTCTTGACGAAGGACCCGATCGGATTGGTCCAATGCTCGGGCTGGAGTTGGAGGCGACCGGGCCAGAGGTAGAGGCTGGGACGTTCATAGCAGACATGGTGGTGTTCAGCTTAACGGTGTAAAGCAGAATGAGAGGACGGTTGATCACCACTCCTATATATACCCATTTTTAGTGGTGGGGATAACACTGGGGGGGGGGGGGGTTAAAAGAAATTTTGCTTAGTCTTCCCGGTCATCAGTTTTACATACCTTTAGCACACCCATTATTTTGGTTTCTTCAATAACTTTACACACCTCAAACACCCAAGCAAACAGCTCATCTATGTTGTTATAATTAATTTTTGTCCAGTGTTCATACTTATGAGTTTGGTTGTTTATAATACATAGATAAAATGTAGACCCGTCTTGTCTTATACAATACTCAACTTCCATTCTATGCTGGTTTAGCACTTCCCAAGCATTGTGTTGATCTATCAAGAAGTCACCACCTTTGTAATTGTACCGTGACATGTTTACCACGGAGCACAGAAACAGACTGAAGCAAATGAACGGCTCATACAAGCTTAGTAAGAGCGTTAGAGTGGGGGTATCACGTGATACACAACATTAGTTGTAAGGTTAGCACTTTACTTTAAACAGTAATTTATATGGGTCAAGGTCATTCAAACTTTGAAAAATTTTTACCTCCAAACACTTGTAGCAAGCTACAAGTGTTTGGAGGTAAGTTTTTATTTGTTAATGATTTATTTGTAACTTAGTCTTCACCCTCAAGGACACGGTTTGAGATTGTCCCAGTGACTTTACATCACCGCCAGGTTAAAGTATTATACAAGTCAAGTATTTTTTTTTTTTATTAGTTGACTTGTATAATACCCCTCTCCCTTACTTTAAGAGGGTTAAGACTAAATTTGGAAAAATAATTTGGAAAAAGACTTTTAAATATTGTCCAACACAACCTAACAATTTTGGCTTTTTCTTTTTTAGTGAGCCCATGTCCTAATCCATTTCCCAAACAGATCGGCATCCTTTTCTTCGAATTAAATAAGCCCCGGGGACAAAAAATTCTCTTTGTACCATCGCAGGTACTACTTTCATTCTATGAAGGCGGCCATCACCTTTTAGAATGATTTGCACATTTATGTTAAATGCTCCATAAGCTTGAACAATGAAATAATATTTTTTGTCCCTCTTGAGCCTATTAATTTTCAGCTTCTGCGGACTGTTGGGGTGTTTGAACTTGGACTTTTCAGGCATAATATTAAGGCTATAGGGCTTTGGTGTCGGAATTTTGATTTTCTTATTCAAGTGTCGTTGGCAACGATCTTTTTCTGGAAGAGCAAAACTCGGACAACAAAGAACCACAGCCTCTCTGCTAAACCAAACATAATCGCATTTATCACGCTTGCCAGCAGGGCATTTAACACGATTACGTTTCTTTTGTGTTGGACTCTTAGTGTTTTGGAGCTTCTCCGAATTAGGCTGGCTAGAAGAAATAGGGGTGGAAGGGGGTGGAAGAGGCAAAGATTGGTCAAAAGGAATGGAGCAAACAATTTTGGGTGGGGTAGGAGAGCGTGTTAGGTCTATGGAGGGAAGTTCAGGGGAAAAGATGGATTTACGGGGTGCTTTGGTTGGTGTGGATGGCATGGGGGATATGGGTGAGGGACATTGTGATTTGGTATAGGATAGGATTTTTCGGGTTCTGCTGTAGGGGGTTATCCTCGACCTGGACGTCTCTTCGAAGACTGCAGACTCCGATCCTGAGTCCGATAGCAGCGAGAGTGCTGGAGAGGCTACCGGGACTCGACCGCTGAGTTTTCCTGACGATGGTGGAGGTGCACCGGCCTCTTCCACTGTCGGCGGTAATGGCGACAGGCTGGGCATTGAGGCGGGCTGTGGTGGCGGCGGCGGCGGTGGTGGCATCGTCAGGCAGCTCAAGATGTTTGCAGTCATCAGATATTCCATGATCGAGGTGGAGGATGATGGAGGTTGAGTCGTGTCGGTTGAGGTTGAAGCTGGCGGGTAGTTTTTCAGTTTAAGGCCCATTTTACCCATTGTAATGAATGGACTTAATGAAAAGAATAGATGAGAATAAGAAAGTGAAGTTATTAAAAATGATCTCAAGAACAAGAGAGAACCTGTCCGTACGGGAGCTTGGACGGGAATGAGAAGTGCATGCAGCCGGGCCGCCTTATATCCCCACCGGGGCTGCCACGCCCAGAATATTAGGGGGGGGGGGCACTTTTTGTCGGGGGGGGGGGGGCTCGCACTTTTTGTCGGGGGGGGGGGGGCTCGCACTTTTTGTCGGGGGGGGGGGGGGCCTCGCACTTTTTGTCGGGGGGGGGGGGGGGGGGGGCTCGCACTTTTTCAAAAAATAAACCCCACTTGGGACATTTATGTTGCCATCGCTGAAGCCTCCCAAGAGACCCAACTATAAACAATTCCAAACTTGTGCGTTACTAATACCTAACTGTTAACTTTTAAAAGACCTCTATATATATATATATATAAACTGTGTTGGTAAGATCTGACTGTTAAAGATTTTGAAAACTTTTATATTTAGGTCAAGGTCACGAAAAAACTTTAAAAAAATTAAGCCCCACACCCCCCTATGGGGGTGTGGGGCACTTGGGTTGTCATCGCTGTAGCCTCCGAAGAGACCCAACTATGACAACAAGGCAACATCCAATGTCGTGTACCCTTCGCCACGCGAGACTTGTAAACATTTACTGCATTTCCAACTAATAACTTTTCCAATAGCTAACGAAATGTCATTTACATAATTTTGAAAGAAACTGAGGACGCCCTAGTGGCTTACGTCCTCGGTCCGAGTGCAGAGGCCATCGGCTCATTACCCCCGTATAAGCGTACAAACGGACCACCTCCTATTTCTCAGCCGCATTGAAGCATGCATGAGAGGAGCCTAACAATTATAAAAAAAAGTGGCTTTACACGGGGGCCTACTCCCGTAACCCTATCTTTAATATTTTTAATTTAGCAATGCAGTAAATTTTTACAAGTCCTATGTGGGTCAAGGCCACACGGACATTAAAAAATTTCGGCCCCCGTACATCCATGGCGAACCACGAATGTTCGGGGGCCTTGGGGACAAAAAAACACAAATAGCTAATAAAGTTTCATTTACATAATTTTGAGTTTCCAGAAGGGAAACTAACTGAGGACACCCTAGTGGCTTACGTCCTCGGTCCGAGTGCAGAGGCCATCGGCTTATTACCCCCATATAGGCGTACAAACGGACGCTCCTATTTCTCAGCCGCATTAAAGCATGCATGAGAGGAGCCTAACAATTATACAAAAGTAAGTTTACACGGGGGCCTACTCCCGTTCCCTGTCTTTACAATTTACTTTGAGCATTGCAAAAGCTCAAGGGGGGATTGCTAAAACAAGCGTATACACTTTAGAAAAATATAACACACTTACAACACACAATTGAGCTCAACGTAGTCAATGCTGGAACAAGCACATACATGTTAAACACATATAACAAACAAGACACAAAGGATAAAAGACACACAGGAGACATAAGGTACAAGTAAAACACTCTCATATAAAACAATTCGCAATACCCAAACGCAAGCGCAATATCTTACAACTAATACAAGTCTTAAAGTTAGAGTAGACTTCGCTAAACACTGAAGGCGCCATTCAATGTTTAGTGATGCCTATGGCGGTCCGTCCCGGTCGTTCACGTTCAACGCGCGGGAGCGGACTGCGAGCCGGCTCTGGCCGGACCCCCTTATATCCCCACCGGGGCTGCCACGCCCAGGATATCAGGGGTGGGGGAGGGGGGTGGGGGTGGGGGGGGGGGCTCGCACTTTTTGTCGGGGGGGGGGGGGGCTCGCACTTTTTGTCGGGGGGGGGGGGGGTCAGGTAAGTTATGTGGGTCAAGGTCACCCACAACACTTGTACTCTAAGTGTTGGCTATACCCCCACCACAACTGGGTCCCTAGGCTGCACAACACCGCTTCGCCAGTATGTCTCCGGCTTCCATGCGGTGCGTCTCGCTGTTCTCTAGCTCTCTATATGTAAGTAATTTTACAAGTTCTGAATGTAGGTCACTACACTTTAACTCTGGGACGATATCGACTTGTAGTATTTCAGTGTTTTGACTCAAGGTCATCACACTTTAACTCTAGCACATCGGTTATCGTACCAGAGGTGCTCAATAACCTAACTTGTAATGTTTAGGGTGGCGTTTTCACGCCACGTGGTATCGCCATGAGTGTCCAGTCCAAGTTTTAAGTTAAATTAATTTTACTGTAATCTTTTCCATTTCCGCTTCGTTTTGCCAAAGTATAAGGTGTCGCTTAATAAAGTGGTATTTCTCTAAAGTTATAGGAGATTGCAAGGATACAATTAGTTTATTTAGGAGACTCTTCATCTTGGAGTTTAACACAATTTCCACTTTGACTTTGCTTCCTCGGCTCTCACAGCCTAAGCTGTACAGAAATGTTTCTTCTAGTGCCAACTCGGGCCAAGAGAACAGTGTGTTGACTGTAGGACAGCTCATGGTGAAGTGATGCGATACTCCACCGTACTACCTCACCTTCCCCCGCCACTGTGACCTTCCCCCACTCCTGTTGTTTCTCCACCTCTTTTCCCTTGACTCATGCGCTACGAGCAGTCTCTCAGTATTGTGCGGACTTTTGTGAGGGGAAGCCATGTCGCGGGACACTTTAGGTAAGAAACTTAGCCGTGTTAAGGCTTTATTAGTTGCTCACTGTCCACCACTCAAAGTTAAGAGAGTTTCGACTTTAGCTAAGTGGCGCAAACTGTTGCGCGGACACCCTAAGTTTTATACAAAACAGACTAATGTCAGTTTTACTGATGAGGATTTGTTTAAAATATTGGATGAAATGACTTTTCCTTGCAAAATTCAGTTAGTTACTCCCATTCCTGACAGTTTAGAGTCTTAGTCTCTCAAGCCGATATACCTAGCATCCACAGAGCCTGACAGTCAGTCACTCGGTGGCTGTCGTGGGGTGCGCATCGGTGTCGGCGCTCCGTTGTTAGGTTTTCAAGGTCACAGTAATATCAAATTGTTGGTGTTGTGCTGGTTCAAGGTCACCTGAGGAATAACCGATTGCCCATTTAGGCAGAGTCATGTCAGAAACTCGAGTTTAACTTGGCACTTTTGCCGTTTCTCGTCGAAAATTCGCTCCAAGTGGTCAAGGTCACGGGGACTCTGACTGAAACTCGGAGCGTAGTGCGAGAAACGGCAAAAGTGCCAAAAAATTTTAAGTTTCGGCGTGACCTTGACCTCAGTGGCGTCGGTGACGTCATTTTGATGACGTAAGGGGTGATGACGTCATCAGCACGTCATTTCTGTGACGTCATGGGTGTGACGTCATAGAAATGACGTCATTAGTGATGACGTCATCGATGACGCAATCGATGACGTCATCGGTGAGGTCATTGACCTCGATGACGTCATCCCTCAGGTGACCTTGAACTGAGCCAGCACCAACAATTTGACACTACTTATTCTACATTTGAAGACCTTTAATTTGATATATATAAACTTTCTGGAATGTATTTAAATTTAGTATGCTTAATATCAAATTTTAACGTAACTCCTTATGGGCCAACCCCTCATTTTTAAACGTGATCCCCATATGGGATTTCTGGGGACTTTTCGGAGGAAGGTCAGGGGACGCCATAGAACACATTTCAAAAGAAATTAGCTTTCCGAAAATTATTTCATTTTTCCCGACTAATTTTACTACACTATCTGGGGTTCACACATGTTCTTCATTGTTGATTTTTAGGGGTTCACATCTTGAAGCACAAACATTTAGCACAACACTGGATAGTATGATTTTGATCGATTGGTAAATTTAGTTTTGAATGTATGTATATTATATTAAATGTTTTAATTAGTATTGCAACTCTTTTACATAATAAATAATTACTTAGGCTAGTGGGCATTTTATTTAAGTATTTCTTTAATTTGAAAATCATTTAATCATATTAAATGTATTTCGGATAAAATAATAAATTATTAATATTATGATAATTATGTTCTGAGGGGTGATAAGATGGAATATTCTTGTATACTAACATTAGCAAACATAAAGTAATAAACGCATAAAATCATCCTTGTTTAATACTGAATTACCATTTGGTCTTCATCAATTACTCATTGAATTAAATCTAACAACGATATTAAACAAATAACAAATAATTTTATACTAAAATAATGGATGTGGCGAATGAAACATTACAAAATATAATTCAAGTGCTAACTCAGTTCGGAAGACATCGGGACATTTACTAGTAGTTAATATTTACTGAATTATGATTCTTATGAGACAGGTAACAATAAATTTGTTTCATCCAAAAAATATATTTTGTTTATCATTTCACCTCTAACGAACAGTCTAACCTGTTAGACAAAACATCATCTTTCATAGTTTCATTGCTAACAGTTTTAGCAGAGATAGGAAAACAAGTTGTTTGAATGAACTTAAGATAGTCATAATCATCGTCATTTGACCTATCATTGTCTGAACATGTCTTTAGAGGAAGTCTGGATAGACTATCAGCATTACCATTTTTTGAGGATTTGACATACTGTATGTTAAAATAAAAACCGCTCAAAAACAATGCCCATCTTTGTAAACGGTTTGCAACCATCTGGGGTATTCCTTTTTTCTTACCAAATATAGTTAACAAGGGCTGGTGATCTGTCAAAAGAGTGAAATGGCGGGCATACAAATATTGGTAAAAGTTTTTTACCCCGAACACAATGGCCAATGCCTCTTTTTCTATCTGAGAATAGTTACACTCTGCTTGGGAAAGAACACGAGAAGCATATGCAATCGGTCGCTCAAGACAGTTCGGAAACACGCACGAAAGAACACAGCCTAACCCATAACTACTCGCGTCACAAGCTAGACGTAAAGGCAAATTTTGATCATAGTGGGCTAGGCAAGGCGCTTGAGTCAACAAACGTTTTACCGACTCAAATGCGTCAGTGCACTCTTTTGTCCAGTTCCATTCTACATTCTTAGACAACATTTGATACAAAGGATGTAAAACATCAGCTAAATTTCTTAAAAAACGGTTATAGAAATTAACTAAGCCTAAAAAACCTTTTAATTCTGTCACACTTGTGCGTATCGGAGCATGTAAAACAGCTTCGACTTTACTCTGATCGGTATGTGTACCATTTTTGTCAATATGGTAGCCAAGATAACTTATGCGCTCTTTGAAAAACTCACACTTTTCTTTTTTTACAGTAAAACCTGACTCATTTAACCTTTGCAAAACAATTTTTACATTTTTCAAGTGATCTTCTTTATTTTTACCACCTATGATCACATCATCTTGAAACACAGCTACAGGCACTTTGTCTAGATCAAGAAGGGTCAAATCAATAATCTTTTGGAAAATATATGGCCCACTTGTAATACCATAAGGTATTCTACTGTAACAATAAAGACCCTTTGTGGTTGAAATAGTAATCAACTTTTTTGACTCATCATCTAAAAGCAACTGATGGTAAGCATGCCTTAAATCTAGCTTACTAAAATACATACTTCCTGAAAGTTTAGCTAACAAACACTCTATCTTTGGCAAAGGATACCGTTCAACCTCTAAATTGGGGTTTAGAGTAATAGAAAAATCACCACAAATTCTTACAGTCCCATCTTTTTTTGGGATGGTCACAATGGGTGTACCCCAGTCACTAATATCAATAGGTTCAAGGATGCCTAACTTAACCAAGTTGTCAATTTCATTATTGACCTTATCCTGTAAGGCAAATGGTACCTGTCTAGGTTTACAATAAACAGGAATTGTACCTTGTTTTACTCTAAGACAGATTTTTTTCTTGGCAAAAGTCCCTAAATTATTAGAGAAAACATTTGGAAAATCATTACACAACTTTTCTACATCAGAGTTATGCATACAGTTAAAACTTAAGGTAACATTCAGTTCATTAATCCATTTACGCCCTAACAATGGCAAACCTCCATTTTCAAAGACATACAAGTCAAGTAACTTTATGCTCAAATCATTGTACCTTACCTGGACCTTTATGTAACCAAGAGGTTTTAAAACTGACCCATCATATGATTTTAATGACAATTCATTGTTAAACAACTTACAATGAGCAAACATTTTCTTGTACACATTTTCTGAAATGGCACTTATGGGAGAACCCGTGTCTAGTTCCATATTAACCTTAATCCTTTCAATTTCAACATTTACCATAAATGGAGCTTCATTAGACACAAGAACTGATTTAGGCTTATGACTAGGTCTACTAGAAAATTCATTTAAGCAAAGATCATTATTAAAATGAAACATACCTTCATCATTAGCTTCTACATCATCATGAAAAGACAAAACATTGTCAAGGTTATCTGCTACATTATAGATTTCATTAGACCTATTTTCAATTGTAGGCCTACTGTGACTTTCAATCACACCATAGCATATACTGTTATGCCTTACATTTTGATTAGACTTAGGCCTATACTCACTAGGTTTGTGACTTTGTTTCTTTGGACACATTGCAATAAGATGACCCTTAGCTTTGCATAGTTTACATGAATAATTTAAATACTTACATTTAGATTTGGTATGATTAGTACGACCACAGCAAGTACATAAAATGCTAAAACTAGATTTTGAAGCTTGACCTATCTGACTTTGATTTGATGACTGCTGACTCTGGACCCTCAAACCTGCGACTTGATTCCCCATTTTCCTCCTCGATGCACATTTCTTTTGAAAGTTCATGTTTGCCGGAGCTGGTACATGAACTACAGCGACATCATGCTCTGTAGACTCCCAATTAAGCGCAATTTCTACCGCTGACTTGAAGGATACTTTAGGTTCAGTACACAACTTCCTCTTTAAATTGTCACTAATTAACCCAGCGACAAATAGGTCTCTGAGGGAAATGTCCCTATTTTCAAATTCACAATGAATAGCTGCAAGTTTAAGACACAATACGAAATCTGAAATATTCTGTCCATGAGCTTGGGTAATTTTATGAAACTTATACCTCTCAGAGAGAACTGAAGGTTTTGGTTGCAAGTGAGTTTTCATTAACTCAACTAAATCCTTGTAGGACTTGTCAGCCGGCTTATCAGGTTGGCAAATGTCCCTCAATGTTTCATACCACTTCTGGCCAATAAATATAAGCAAGAAATTATTTTTCTTGTCATCATCAATATTATTGATTTTAAAGAAAGAGTCCATTCTTTCAATGTAAATATCCCAAGTAGTTTGGGTTTCATTGAATGGTTCTATAGAACCAAACCACGTTGACGAACTAGCCATAGTCGTAGTAACCATTCCATTCCATTTCCATTTCCATTTTGTATTTAGCTCCACAAGGGTAAACCTTGTGGTGGCTCCCCCTACCCTCACGGGCAAACCGTACCCAGCGTTAGCCATACCGGACTAGTCTTACGACAAGGGGAGTTATGGAACAATTGCCCCAAATCACATTAAGGCGGATTAGACCCCCGACAAAACCCGGAATTCACTAGGCCTGTGGTACTCAACCGGCGGTGAACCCAAATCAACCATCCGCTGTGAGTGACAGTGGCAGCACTACCCATGCTACTTCTCAGCTTTCGTTTGTGAGCAACGCCCCCAGATGAGGCTGGAGGGCCCCCCACAGCCAAAGCTGTGTGCCGAGCATACCGACAACCTCTACCCCCTCGAGTCCAACCCAATATCCGGACTGGCCGAAGCCAGGGGCTTGAACCGGATCCCGAGGTCCCCATTTTAGGTTTT
Source organism: Neoaliturus tenellus (assembly GCA_030545055.2). Lineage (NCBI taxonomy): Eukaryota > Metazoa > Arthropoda > Insecta > Hemiptera > Cicadellidae > Neoaliturus > Neoaliturus tenellus. The sequence goes on along the minus strand of CM061531.1, from coordinate 134,134,638 downwards.
ACTTGGGTCATGAGTGGTTCCCAAGCGGAATAACTAGGTCACTGGACACCCGCACGCCAAAGGCGCCGGCTACACTGCAACCGCACCCGAAGGCACGGAAGCCCCAGATCCCCGACATCCTGACTCATTACCTCCCTTTTGGGGGGAGCTGGAGTGAGACACCCAGTAAGCGCGCGATTGACATAAGGCCACCTCCGCCAGGGCTCGGAACAGCCGAAGCTGCCCTACTTCAGTTAATAAAGGGAGCCACGCCCGTTACCCAACTCGGTACTTTGAGCTGGGATTGGGTAGTGAACTTCCCAGTTCTAGGGGTGCAGGCCCTGAAGTACAACATGCACCCCAAAGGGGTTAGTCGTAGTAACCGTCGTAACAGGAGTGGTAGGCTTACTTACGGTTGATTCAGTCACATCCATTTGCAATAAAATACATGGTTACCTCCATCGTCGTCGCCATTATTCTGTATTTACCGTAAACTTTATATTAATTAAGTATAAACTTATAAAAGTCAGGAGGCGAAAATGAGAACTCCATTTCTGTGGCAGGTCCACCATAAGAAGAAGGATTTATTTCCGCTTTTCAAGTATTACACGTTAGAGGGAGTAATAATAAATCAAGTTAGCATATGAACATAGTAGTACTGTAATGAGTGAATACATTACACACCTGATATGTTCCAGAGAGAGCATGAGTAGTAAAGGACCCTCTTCTAGCCCAGCGTTCTGATTGGTTGATTTTGGTCACGTGATCGATGACGTCACAAGGTTCCTGTGTTCTGATTGGTTGATTGAAGATCAGGTGACCGATTAGGGACCGCCCCCTTTCAAAATGGCGTCTCACTTGACAGTTTAATTATTATGGCCACGACCACGTGTTTCTAATGCGTTCTAATTGGTTGAGATCAGGTGACCATTCCCGTCACACTTGCCCTATGGCCCCGTGATTTTTAAGATGGCGTCCAGATATTAAGTAACCTTTTTTGTGAGTTTATATTTATGGTAGTGACATATGCTTAAATATTGTTTTAACTGAAGAAGAAGAAAATTTCCTTGATGCATTTTTATTTAGATGGCCTGCTAAGTTTATATAAGACGCTTTCCTGAAGTTGATAGTTTTGTTTTAGCAGCAGCAGCATGGAAAGGTATTGTTGTAAAGAAAAATGCTTTGTCTATCCTCGATGGCAAGTGGATGGATTAGCATGTGAGCATTGTGAAAATTTTGGAGTTTGCATTTGCCGATGCAAAGCACGAAAATTACCTACACCCCAATTGCAAACTTTAAAAGTTTATAAATAAAAATATGGTATTGCTTGTCGTCCTCAAAGATGTATAAAGTTTCATCTTGAAAATCTTGCCAATTGTAGATGCTGCATTGTACATGCAGATGAATTTTGTAAATGTTATATCGATGAATGTAAGTACAGATTAGATTGGTTTTCAGATCCTATTGAGTTTAAAACATAGTTAAAGATTACTTTTTGCGTAATATGATTGTACATTTGGCAGTTCTTGTTATATATATTAACCTTTTGATATTGGTATTAGCATCTTATTGACCTAGGATTTCGGGTGAAAATAAAAATAACTTTTGAATACGTATGTTAAAAAATTTAGACTTTCTGGAAAGAAAACCGTTTTTAAATTTAATCCACCACCAACAGGTTTTAGCGCACTTGATTGGATTAAAAAAGGTCTCTCCTGTTTGGTTGAGGAAATGAAGAGGGAATGTGTAGGAGCAAATGACTATTTAGGATTTACTTTGAAAAGTTTGAGTTTGAAAAATAAGGACCCTGGATATGTAGCTTTAAGACCAGTTGAGCAAATGACTGATGACGTTTTGTGGAATATTTTTGGTGGAATAATCCAAAGTAATGAACAGAGTATAACATCTACCGACACCTTTGTAGTGGAATGTAATAGGGTTAGTTTACCTGTAGGTTCTGGACTTAAAAGACAAGGATATTTTAAAAAATTTTCGGAAGAATGTTCTAACCGAACTGGGATTGTTACAATAAAAAATACCGATAATCTTTGTCTGGCTCGAGCTTTGGTCGTGGGAAAGGCTCATGCTAAAAACAGTCCCCTCTTTAAGGCTATAAGACAAGATAGATGTAAACGACAGACTTTGAGAGCTGAAAAACTTTTGGCCAAAGCTCGAGTTGGGATACCCACCGAAGGAGCTGGTATCAAAGAATTGGAGAAATTGCAGGCTCACCTGAAGAAATATAAAATAACAGTGTACAACTGTAATACAAGGGGTAGAGAGATTTATTTTAGCGGTGACAGATCCGAGGCAAAAATGAAAATCAACTTATTGTTTAATGAAGGGCATTTTAACTTTATAACTAGTCTGACTTCAGCATTTGCCTGTAAAGTTTATTGTGAAGCTTGCCATGTAGGTTATGAAAAACTATACAAACGTAGTTGTTCAACATTGTGCTCATCCTGTATGGTAACTTCACCGCCATGCACGTTGGAACATAATGGTGTTATTTGCCCTGAGTGTAACCGCCACTTTAAAAATCAGACATGTTTTATCGCTCATCAAGGTACTATATGTTCATCAGTTAAGAAGTGTCGAGATTGTAGCCATATTGTACGACCTAATAAAAAAAGAAGTGCATGTATGTGGAGAACAGTTTTGTAAAGTATGCTTAAAGTATATGCAGCCCAATCACAAATGTTTCATGAGAGTTGATACCGTTAAACCGAGGTCTAAGGATTTTTTGTTTATTTTCTTTGACCTCGAGACTCGTCAGGATGAAAGCTTCCAGTATGATTCAGAGAAAAAACTTCATGTAGTAAACCTCTGTGTGAGTAAGCAGTATTGTTGGCAATGCATATCACGAGATGATATTACTTCTTGTGAAAATTGTACACTACGCCAACGAGTGTTTAAGGAGAATCCTGTTGCAATGTTTATGGACTATGTGATGGAGGAGAGTATAAAGCTTACATTATGCTTTATCCAGCATAAATGAGCTTAAAAAGACTTTTTGATCTGAGTTCATTCAATTGCCTTCCTGATACTCTCACTATAGTGTCAAGCGAGTCAAACTACTTCAGCAGTGTATTTGTAACAGAGCTCACGCTACCCAGGCGAAAGCTTTATATGGTGCTAATAATGCTGCACTACTAGCACCATTAGAAGTTCAAAAGGTGCATGGTGATTACTGTGCATGGTGTAAATATTAGCACCATGTTTACATTAAGTATGTAAACATATAAATTAAATGTAACTAATATTATTCTCGATGCAAAATTCATCTCAGTAAATTCACTTCAATCCGCCGAGACCGGCGCCAACCAGACGGCAACTTGATACAAAAATGTACCGTGATCAGATGTACAACGCTGGGAGGACGGACGGCACGCACGTTCTCACGCCATGTAGCAATTCTTAGAATAATCATGCAAGAAATATAAATCGACTTACCGATCAGCAATCAGCGGCAAAGATGGCGGCTTGATGACGAAGTATTCAATCGCCAATAGGGAATAAGGAAGAGGTGGTAATTGAAAGATAATTGGCTGGGAGGCGTGGACAATCGGAAACGGGGATGAAATCAAAAAGTAGTGGGGACAAAATTTGGAACTTAGGAGCGGAGGAAATTATCAGTCTTCAAGGAGTACAGGATAGAAGAAGTCAGGGGAAAAGGGTTGGTCTGGGCTCTGAACGGAGTAGGAGCCAGGAAGCCAACTGGATCGGTATAGAACGCCATCAGTGACGACCCGACTCCAAGACCAGCGCCACAGCCCCAGACCCTCCAGAGAAGGAAGACGGGCCAAGCAGGTGCAGGGATCCCAAGGAAGGAAGACGGCCAAGCAGCTCCAAGGACCCCCCAAAGAAGGACGACGGGCCAGCAGCTCCAAGGACCCTCCAGAGAAGGAAGACGGCCCTAGCAGCTCCAGCAGTCCCAAAGAAGGAAGACGGCCAAGCAGCACCGAGGACCGCCCACAGAAGGAAGACGGACCAGCTCCGAGGCCCGGGGACGAGGACTCCACCGCACCGACGACCACTCGCGCACCCACAAGGAGAACGGCGGAGCACAGCCGAGGGACCACACCGACCGACACCGCACCGGCCACGAATCCGACGGACGGCGGAAGAAAGGTCTACTCCAGGGGTATGTCGAATCACTCTCAGTCCGGTGCACAGCATTAGGTCCCGAACGTTTAAATTTATATAATAGATAGAGAACTTCTAAGACTCCCTTTAGTTAAATAAATATACAAAAGCAATAAGCCCTAAAGCAAACAGGAAGCATAAATGAGGTAATCAAAGTAAGGATAAAGTTATAAGTAGGAAAGGAATAAATAAGTAAACAAATAATTGTATATAAAGTAATAGATAAAATTAATTAAAACCCCTGCTTAGGGAACGAAGTAAACCCCCAAAGTAGGAACTGTATTCATGCACGGCCATTCAAAGTATTAAATAATCTATTCCTTTCAACATTTGTAAATATTAGAGGCTAAGACATGACTTCATTTTTAGGGTAATTTGTATAGTAACTTTGTTTGTGGAATTGAATTCTTAAAAGCCCAAGTTTGATTTAACGATATCATTTTTGTTTTATTGCTGTAAATAATTAATGGTCGATTAACATATAAGTTAAATATTATCAGTGACACTCACACATCGGACGCTCCAGTTGTGCGCGAAGTAATTTACCGAACTCTTACTTCATGAGTGTTGAGTAAACGAAGAACTAGCCCCAGTAGTTGGGTGGACTCTAATTCATGTAAATACATTTCGCTCACTGCAATTGAAGGGCATAATCATATGTTTCACCTGTGCACCATGTTAGTTTAGTTATAGTTGTGTTATTAAAGTCTGTTTAATTGCTTGATCTGAGTTCATTCAATTGCCTTCCTGATACTCTCACTATAGTGTCAAGCGAGTCAAACTACTTCAGCAGTGTATTTGTAACAGAGCTCACGCTACCCAGGCGAAAGCTTTATATGGTGGAGGCTGCCTTTTGATTTAATTATCAAGCAATTGAATCAGCTCAGTGAGAGAAATTTGTGTTAATATAATTGTTTAGAAATAAGAGTTGAAGGGTTATATTTTTATATGTTACGTTAGTAATATTAAGACAGTAATAGGAACCCCCCCCCCCATAAGACAAAACCCCTAAACAAACAGAGAAACATCCCCAAGAATTTTAAATACACACCCCTATTAAAACTCAGACAAACATAATAAGATAGGCCCCAAATCTATGAAAATGAAATGTCATTAACTGCAGACCGGAAAATCTTACCTCCCGATGTATACCGAGTAAGTAAACAAAATTTGCAACAGATTTTAACTAAATTCAAAATAAAATATAGGGATGAAGACACAGTCGCGGACCTCAGACCAATAGTTGCGGATATAAAGGCGTTCCTTACACGTAACTTAAGCGAAGAAAAAAAATTCACCTTCAAAAAATTAATCGACCGAAAAATAGCCCTAAGCCCAGCAGAATTAGATAAATATCCAGGACTAGTCCGAATCCAACGGTTCATAACCGATCGAGAAAATTTGTACGACACCCCGGAACTAAACGAGGCAGGCACTTCCGAGAACGAATACGAGGAAATCGTGTTCCCTAATTACCTAGAACTGTCTAGAACACCCAGCCCGGCTAACACGGAAACTGACGAAGAAGGAAATAGCAGACGTGATTTAATGATGGCGAACGAAGGCAGACCGAAAGAAAAAATACCGTTAGTTTCAGCAGGAACCTACCATGGCCTTCAAACCGAAAACCCCATGGACTTTATCGATAAATATGAAATTGCGGCTAAATCAAACAATTGGACGGACGCAACTAAATTAAATATATTCCCCGCACATTTAGCAAGCACCGCCCTTTCATGGTACCAGCACTTAAGCGATGCCACAAGACCAGACAACTGGCAGGACCTTAAGACATTGTTTATCGCAACATTCACCCCAGCCGCGCAGGCACAGACACTCGAAATGATACTGGCGCAGAAGATACAACGCCGAGATCAACCTGTCTTAGCGTATTACCTCGAAATCTTAACACTATGCAAAAGACACGAACCAGATATTAGCGAGAAACGAATAATTCAACACATTATACAGGGTTTGCGTCCGGAAATTTGTGACAAAATCCTCAATGAAACGTGCGACACGCTCCAACAGCTGGAGAACAATCTCAAGAAAATCGAATTACAATTAGAAATCAGCCGTCTCAATAGGGAAAAATATAATCGTGCAGACACACACACAACACAAAACAGCGATGCGGGAACACAAGAGTTGCGTAGCCTACAACAGGAAATAAAAACCCTCACGATGGAAATTGCAAATTTGAAGGCGTCACAACAACAGAGCATGTCTGTGAACAACACCGCGGTCAGTAACCCAAGGTCGAATGACGTCAGGCAGGCGCACGCACGCGCGTACCCTACGTCACACAACAGCTGCACACCGAGAGGGAACTACGTCACTGGGAGGCCATACACCTCATATCAGCGGCACACACACCCGTCACGACCAGGTCAGCGATACCCCTCGACATACTATGGTCATTACAATGCAAACCCACGTCATTACACATATAACACAAGACCTAGGAACCCAAACCACGACCGAAACACGACATTCTGCAATATTTGCAAGAAGAATAATCACACAACACAAAATTGTAGGTTTAAGAAAACGGAAAAATTTTGTGATTTCTGCAACATGCGAAATCATAATAAGAGCGACTGTTTCAAGCTAAAGAACCAAAACACTCAGCAAAAAAACTAATCAATAGGGGATCAACCTTTACTAACAGAAACAGGATGACTCCCCGCCCCTATAGCATTCCTAAGGAGCACAATAATGTAAATAGTAAATACCGTGTAAATAATTACGAAAAGGAATTTCCCACCTTAAGTGAGTCAAAGGACATTAAACCCAGAAAGAAAAATAAGTGGCAGGGAAACAAAGAAACCCACACTAGATGTACAGATACGAGTGTAAATATTAGGAAAACGTATCTTAGCCAGCATAACAGGAAGAATCCCAGGACACAAGGAAGGATGGAGCAGGTTCAAGATAGGACACCGCCAAGAGAAATGAAGAGGAGACAGTGGAATGAGGATGAATCACAGAATGGAGAGAATACAAGACAGGATAAGATAGAAGAAGGACCGAATGGCAAGAGGCATGACATAAGGGTCGACCTGGGACAGGAAAATAATTTATTAAGAGACCACGAGAAAACAGAAATTTGTGAACAATTGGACCAGCAAACGGAGGAGCACAAAATTTACAGTTGCGACATTACACACTTATCTGACGAACGAGTCCACAAACCGAGGAAGAAAAACAAACTGAATAAACGGGATTTAAATGACACATTATTCAAAATTCATGAAACAGAGTACAGAACAATTCCAGTATTAACTTTAAATGCAAAATTAGCCAATAATCCATCTCAAACTATAGAATGCATTGTAGATACCGGGTCAAACATAAACCTAATTAACGCTAACCTAGTATCACAGCAAAATCTAGATACGGATAACTTACCATTGATAGTATCCGCAAACGACACCCCAATGCATATTAAAGGCAAAGCTGAAATTACGTTAGAGGTAGATAACATAATTTTTAGAGATAAATTTTATGTAACCACAAACGCAACAAGTGACATAATTTTAGGCAATAGATTTTTGCGCAAACACAAAGTTGAAATCAATTTCAACACCAAATGTATTATTTTCAATTTAGGCCAGCACAAACATAAAATACCTATGGGAAAAAAATGGCTTGTCGACATAGAAACAGTATGCACTACTAAAGTAACCGAGGCCAATAAATTAACAGACATACGTCTCAAAGAGGACCTAATCATTGCACCCCACCAACACAGGAGAATCCCAGTACAGGAAACAGTAACTCAACGAACACATTTTGAACCTGAAAAAGGTTTAAAGGACAAAAAGAAATGCCACGCATACCTAATCGAAGATCCAGAAAACAAACAATATTTTATAAATATTTATAACGCATCAAATTTCCCCAAGAACATTAGTGCCAATACCATTTTAGGATTCCTGACACAGGACACCAACGGCATGACCACGGAAAATAGGAAAACGTCAGCTAATGAGAAGCCAACATTACTGCATCCTGAAAAGCATATGATTACTGATAAGGATGGCATTCCATTTGACATATCACCAAATTTAACCAGCACTGAACATAATCGACTTGTTAAACTCCTACAAAAATACAAAAATGTCTTTACCACGAAAGTAACGGATTTAACACCTGCAAAATTACCACCGGTTGCACTGGAAACAATTCCCAACGCCAAACCAGTAAATTCACCTCCCTACAAATTAGCTCAAACTGAACGACAGCAATTAGATAAAATATTAGACGAAATGAAACAAGCTAATATTTTGGAAGAATGTCCACCATTCTGTGAATGGGCATCACCAGTATTTTTAACACGAAACAATGATGGTTCCCCCAGACTAGTCAGCGATATGCGGAAAGTAAATCAAGTATTAAAACCCTGCATATTTCCAACACCCAGCGTTGGCCTAGTTCTAAACTCATTAAATAAGGCCAACACATTTACAAAATTAGATCTTAAAGGTGCATTCCATCAACTAACAGTGAAAAAAGAATTTAGAAATTTATTAGCAATAAAAAGCCAGCACCGTTTCTACAGATACACACGCCTACCTATGGGTCTTTCAGTGTCATCTGCACTCTTTACAAAAGCAATACAAGCCCTTCTAAACAAATACTTGTATAATACGGTAATATCATACATCGACGACGTTATCGTGTATGGAACCACCTTTCAGAAAGACTTACAAAATTTGGACACAATTTTAAGCATTTTAAATGAAGCAAACCTAAAACTAAACACAAAAAAATGTAGATTTATGTATCAAGAAATTGACATACTAGGATTTACAGTCTCAAACAAAGGAATTTTACCACAAAAATCGTCAGTCAAAGCCATACAAGATTTCAAAGTACCAAATTGTATACGAAGAGTGAGACAGTATTTGGGTGCGACTTCGTTTTTCAGGAAACACATCAAAGGCTATGCCGAAATTACATTACCCTTAACAGAACTAATAAAAGCCTCCAATAAAGGCGAAAAATTTGAATGGACCCCACAGTGCCAACAAGCTTTCGAAAAAATCAAGCTAATCCTAACAAACCCACCCCTTCTAGCCCACTGGAATGAAAATAGGGAAACGGTAATATTTGTTGATGCCTCATTATTCGCTATGGGCGCGTGTCTTATACAAATAGATCCAGAAACTAACAAAATGCACCCCGTAGCATACTTATCAAAAAAATTTACAGAAACACAGACAAAGTATGCAAACAGCGAACGAGAAATGCTAAGTCTAACGTATGCAGTAAATTATTGGAGAGAATTTACTTTAGGCCGTCATGTAACAGTTTACTCTGATTGTAATGCATTGGTACATTTCAAGAATTTTAAAAATACTTCCTCAAGACTAAATCGATTAGCATTAAATTTAGTCGATTATGACATCACAGTAAAATACAAAAAGGGCACAAGTAATTTATTGGCAGATTGTTTATCAAGAACAGAACCCACACAAACAATGGACGACCACCCCTTCGATATTACACTAAATATAAACCAGTTACAGACAGAGGATTTTGAACATCTCCAAAATACGGACCCTTATCTTAAACAAATAAAATTAGCAAAAATTAACCCGGAAGCAGTCACAAAGAAAATAAGAAACCAAGCTAGAAAATTTCACGAACAAGATGGAATATTATTTTACAAACATTTCAACGGCAGAGAGAATAGCAATTTATTAGCAATTCCCCAAGAAAAGGTGAAGGATATTCTGAAGGCATTCCACGACAACGCATATTCTGGAGGACATTTTTCAAATTTCAAAACTTTAAGGAAAATAAAGGACCGATATTACTGGCCAACAATGACACAGGATATCGAGAACTACACGCGGACTTGTAAGCAATGTCAGCTACGACGCACACCAACTTACAAACAATATGACGCTCTAACTCCCCAAATACCGCCAGTAGTACCATTCGAAAAGATAATCATTGATTTCCTCGGACCAATCACGCAAAGCGCGGGTTTTAAATATGTTCTCATGGTAACCGACCAGGGTACCAGAATGGTACACGCAAGACCAACAAGGGATGCAACCGCCCCAACAGTAGCGAAAATTCTACTTGAATTATTTTGCCAGTACGGATGTCCCCGTATGATACTCCACGACTCAGCCACGAATTTTATGAGTACACTCATGAAACAATTATGTTTAAGTCTTGGTATCGAACAAAAAAATAGTCCCCCATATACACAACGAATTCAGGGCTTAACCGAAAGACAGAACCTAATTTTTAAGAAAACTATAAGTCACTATATAGAAGAGAAACCAAATCAATGGGAAAGCATGGTAAAATACGTTGCATTTGCTTACAACACAACTGTAAATAGAACCACTGGATACACCCCGTTCTACTTAATGTACGGCAGGGAAGCAAGACTACCCTCAGACTACGTCTACACACACAAAGATCAAGATCCGGACATAATAAAAGAATTAGAGTGCATACAAAAATTACGTAAAGAAATCCCTCAAATAATACATAAAGCACAGATTTCACAGAAGAAGCAATATGAAAAGGATAAAAGGAAAATCACGCATAAGCCAGGAGATGAAGTCTTAATCAGGTATCCACAGGACCACACAAAACCTTTTAACAAGTTTCAAAATTGTTACCGTGGCCCCTTTTATGTAATTGAAAAATTGAGCGAAAACAATTATCTTATCGCACTGGACAAGAGAGGACGGACGGTAAATGAACCAGTCCACGTTTCTAAGTTGAAACCATTTTATAGGGAATAGAAATATTAATACTAAGGGAACTTGAAATGCCTATAAAATGGCCACAAATGTAAGCTCTATCGCAGGGCGTATAAAATACGTTCATCCCCAAAGGAGTCCATGCTAACAAAAACGAACACTCCCCCTAATCAGGAAGTATTCCTACAATTAAAGGACACCAAATATAAGTGCATCACTTACGACCACTTATGCAACTGAGCAAACATTTGAGCGACAATATAGGCCAAAGAAAATACTGCTGACCTCCGCTTCCACAAGAAAACACATACAACCTAATCTCCCACGATCGCATAGGGATGCGCGGGCTAACCTAGCGAGGACATAAGTCAACTCCCCTACGCTAACACACAATCGACCATCAATCAACCACACAGCAAGAGGCCAACAGCATAATCACACTGGGAATATTCCAAGGAATTTGATAACTAAAACGATTATTTCAAAGAAAATCCAAAATAAAATTCATTCCGAATATTTCAAAATATTTCAACTAAATTCAAGAAAATATTTCATATAAAATTATTTCATGTACAGAGCTAAATACTATTATTAGCTACACGCAAAACGTATGCATCACTATATCATTTCTCAAAATACAATAAGCACAAAAGGAGCCACGTCAAAAAAAATTTTGGATCCCTCAATATGAAATCGGAAGACAATGGCAAGTAAAAATAATGTCCATTTCCGTGACAAATTAATTAAGGAAAATATTTAAATTTAAATTAAAGAGAAATTAAGATACCTGATTAATGGATTATCCATACACATTCACTACACTACACAAAAAAAGACACTCAAGAAACTTCACTCGAATATCACTCATTTATACGCACACACGTGTACATAAGTACCGACCGACGCGGACAACGGACGCTCACAGACTGAAATAATCCACAGTCCCAAGGCAGTTAGCAGAAAACAGACGCAGCTCAAACGTAGGCACAGAGATGACGTTATCTCTTGCAGAAGTGACAAGAGATAAGAACACCTGCAGCACGTCTCTGCGGGAATCAGCACATTAGGGCACGGCCTGGAAACATGAATACTAACTGTTTCAAAAACATTGCCTCCCATTCTGAAAACATGTGCTCACATTCGAAAAATATCTTCAAAAATTTACCGAATAATTACTGATTAGCTTAACATTCATTGACTAGGGCCCAGTCATGAGTATTAAGGGATTCGGTAGCTATAAATTCGGACTAAAAGCTAAAATAACAGTACAAATGCTCATATTAATGTATAAACGCATTCTCTTAAGAGAGTAAATGCTAAGCGCGCAAGCATTACTTTCTGACAGAAAAATGTAATTACAGAACAAAGAAACCATTACATTTAGGAGGTAGGACGAAAATACCATGATTAATTAAATGTAACCTACACTCTTGAAAATGAAATTACAAAATTATTATTATTATTATAACACTAACACGAAATTTGTGGTTCAGATCTGAATGGCTGTATGGAAAGAACATAACACCAGGATGGCTTCACACCTGTTACTCGCCACGATAACAATATTGCTTTGCAACGGAACACAAGCAACTCAAGAGTCCGACAGCTATCAATTCTTCAGCGGCTTACATTTCGAACGCCAAACAGCTCTAATCCCTTACGAAGCATCGATTCCATTAATCTTAACGACAAAATTAAACCAAAAACCAACGTTCCCAAAATACCAAAATATAACAGGAAAATGTAGCTTGAATAGAAATAACACATCCACGCAGTGCGAACTACAGAGAAATCTATTGAAACTCCAATCATTAATTATATCAGTCATTGAAAACCAAAGCCATGACCTATCGCTTAGTAATGTAACAAACACAAGAGGAAAACGGGGACTAACATTCTTAAAAGACTTCTTCCAATGGTGCTGTGACTTAGCCTCTACTAACGAAGTTGCGGGCATCTATGACAATCAAAAAAATCTTGAACAACACACTAATGAAATTATTAACTCCGTAGGAAATCAATATAAGGACCTAGTTAGGACAACACATAATCTGAATAATTTCTCACAGAATGTCGCACAACTAGCGGACAGAGTGCATACAACATTTTCAATCGCACAGCAAGAATTCAGCGAGAGCCAATACACAACATCAGAAATAATCATTAAGCAAATTTACTCTCTAACACAACAAACATGGACATACATATTGTACAATTACCAGCAACAGAACGAGAGAGACATCCTAGGAAAATGCCATTCAAATCAAATTTCAGACAGCTTAATCAAACCCAAGAAACTATTAACTCATCTCACCGAATTACAAACGAATGCCTTCGAGAAGAATTTAAGACTAGCCATACCGATCGACAAAATACTGCTGTACTACAAATTACCAATTACTCAATGTACTTTACTTAACGACACATTACTTATAAAGATTAACATCCCACTGATGCCAAAGAACATCCTCTACAAACAATATAAAACGATAATATCTCCAGTACTTTGGGAAACAGACATTTGCTCCTTACAAATAAAAGGAAAATTTGTGTTCACGAACGAACACCTCACAAAAGTAATTACCAGTGAAGATAAACACTGCAATGAAGAAACATATCCCTTATGTCTCTTACCCCGACAAACTCTCCCAACAAGGGAACAAAAATGCTTACATTTCATTTTAAACAATGTAAATATAGAAACACTACAACAACATTGCCACTATGTTTGCCAAACAGCCCCAGAATATCCAATAGTTACTAAATTATTGCCAAATAAATACCTGATTACCAATATTAAAGAAAATATGACACTCAGGTGCGACAACGGGAAATCAACCCGCCAAATCACTCCCATCACGGCAGGAACATTACTAGTAAATATCCCTTGTGACTGTGAGTTACTCAGCGAAGACGAAATATTAATAACCCAGTTACACCCGTGTGATTCCCAGGACGACATTAGAAAGAAAATTATAAACCTAATCCCAGTAACTTGGTCTAAATTACAATCAATTAAATTATACCCAATGGAATCGGGAGTGACACACGAATTCAAAAATTTAACCGAAATTTTAAACACAAATTGGACATTTCGGAACCCAACCTTTAAGGTTACAGAAATGAAAAAAATCCAACAAGTAAAATTACTACACGATGAATATGAAATATTTAATGACACGAGACTCCTGTTGTACATCCTAATAGCATGGTTAGCCATAGTCACCATCGCTATAGTAATATTAGCGTACTGCATCCACATCCAGGAAATAAAACGAAAAATGACAGTGCCACCCAGAGACTTTACGCAGTAAATTCAGTTAAGTGGGCAATTGAAAACAAATTATGGAGCGATCGGTGGAATATCGCTCAATCGCCGTGGGGGAATGTAAACATATAAATTAAATGTAACTAATATTATTCTCGATGCAAAATTCATCTCAGTAAATTCACTTCAATCCGCCGAGACCGGCGCCAACCAGACGGCAACTTGATACAAAAAATGTACCGTGATCAGATGTACAACGCTGGGAGGACGGACGGCACGCACGTTCTCACGCCATGTAGCAATTCTTAGAATAATCATGCAAGAAATATAAATCGACTTACCGATCAGCAATCAGCGGCAAAGATGGCGGCTTGATGACGAAGTATTCAATCGCCAATAGGGAATAAGGAAGAGGTGGTAATTGAAAGATAATTGGCTGGGAGGCGTGGACAATCGGAAACGGGGATGAAATCAAAAAGTAGTGGGGACAAAATTTGGAACTTAGGAGCGGAGGAAATTATCAGTCTTCAAGGAGTACAGGATAGAAGAAGTCAGGGGAAAAGGGTTGGTCTGGGCTCTGAACGGAGTAGGAGCCAGGAAGCCAACTGGATCGGTATAGAACGCCATCAGTGACGACCCGACTCCAAGACCAGCGCCACAGCCCCAGACCCTCCAGAGAAGGAAGACGGGCCAAGCAGGTGCAGGGATCCCAAGGAAGGAAGACGGCCAAGCAGCTCCAAGGACCCCCCAAAGAAGGACGACGGGCCAGCAGCTCCAAGGACCCTCCAGAGAAGGAAGACGGCCCTAGCAGCTCCAGCAGTCCCAAAGAAGGAAGACGGCCAAGCAGCACCGAGGACCGCCCACAGAAGGAAGACGGACCAGCTCCGAGGCCCGGGGACGAGGACTCCACCGCACCGACGACCACTCGCGCACCCACAAGGAGAACGGCGGAGCACAGCCGAGGGACCACACCGACCGACACCGCACCGGCCACGAATCCGACGGACGGCGGAAGAAAGGTCTACTCCAGGGGTATGTCGAATCACTCTCAGTCCGGTGCACAGCATTAGGTCCCGAACGTTTAAATTTATATAATAGATAGAGAACTTCTAGACTCCCTTTAGTTAAATAAATATACAAAAGCAATAAGCCCTAAAGCAAACATGAAGCATAAATGAGGTAATCAAAGTAAGGATAAAGTTATAAGTAGGAAAGGAATAAATAAGTAAACAAATAATTGTATATAAAGTAATAGATAAAATTAATTAAAACCCCTGCTTAGGGAACGAAGTAAACCCCCAAAGTAGGAACTGTATTCATGCACGGCCATTCAAAGTATTAAATAATCTATTCCTTTCAACATTTGTAAATATTAGAGGCTAAGACATGACTTCATTTTTAGGGTAATTTGTATAGTAACTTTGTTTGTGGAATTGAATTCTTAAAAGCCCAAGTTTGATTTAACGATATCATTTTTGTTTTATTGCTGTAAATAATTAATGGTCGATTAACATATAAGTTAAATATTATCAGTGACACTCACACATCGGACGCTCCAGTTGTGCGCGAAGTAATTTACCGAACTCTTCCTTCATGAGTGTTGAGTAAACGAAGAACTAGCCCCAGTAGTTGGGTGGACTCTAATTCATGTAAATACATTTCGCTCACTGCAATTGAAGGGCATAATCATATGTTTCACCTGTGCACCATGTTAGTTTAGTTATAGTTGTGTTATTAAAGTCTGTTTAATTGCTTGATCTGAGTTCATTCAATTGCCTTCCTGATACTCTCACTATAGTGTCAAGCGAGTCAAACTACTTCAGCAGTGTATTTGTAACAGAGCTCACGCTACCCAGGCGAAAGCTTTATAAGAGGAAGAAATTTGCATCCGTGTGTGTCATTGCCCATAGTGGCCAAGGTTTTGATTTTCAGTTCCTCCTTAAATATATATACAGTGATACAAAGTTTACCCCAAGGAACAAAAATCATACTCATGGAGGTTGATAATGTTAGATTTGTAGATTCGATAAACTATTTTCCCATGGCTCTGGCGAACCTCCCAAAATAATTTGACCTTGGACCGGAAAAGAAAAAAGGGTACTTTCCCCACTTATTTAATACGTTGGACAACCAAAACTATGTTGGACCTATGCCTGACAAAATTTATTACTGTCCAGACTCGATGTTTAAAAAAACACACGACAAGTTTTTAGAATGGTACAACGAGCAGATTGTAAACGACTATACCTTTGATTTTCAAAAGGAAATTTTGGAATATTGTATTTCAGATGTAGACATATTAGCCCAAGCATGTATAAAATTTCGAACAATGTTCTTGACAGAATGTAATGTAGATCCGTTTTTGGAAGCCGTAACCATAGCCAGCGCCTGTAATTTGGCATTCAGACGAAATGTTTTGAAGCCGAACACTATTGGTATCATCCCAACAAGTGAATATCGTCTAGCGGATAACCAATCGGCCAAGGCGATACAATGGTTGGTGTGGGAAGAGGAAAACACCATATACAGATTCAACATGCTGGCAATGGTCGAGAGTTTAAGATTGCAGGAATTGGAAAGGTTGATGAATTAGATGGAGAAAAAGTGTATGAATTTTATGGCTGCTATTGGCATGAATGTATAAAGTGTTTTCCATAAAAAAGAGAAGAACACTTACACTTACGCTATGAAAGGACAAAAGAAAGACTGGAAAGGATTCGACAACATTTTTATGTCATAGAGATGTGGGAGTGCGATTTTGATGATTTAAAAAGGAAAAAGAAACTTCAGTATCTTAACCACTATCAAAAATTAAATACTATTCCACTTAATCCGAGGGATGCATTCTATGGTGGCCGTACAGGAAACTCTAAAACCTACTATAAGTGTGAAGAGGGTGAAAAGATTCATTATGTGGACATTTGCTCGCTTTATCCTTGGGTATGTAAATATGGCAAGTTTCCCGTAGGACATCCTACAATCTTTGTGGGCAATGAAGAATGTCTACGGAGAGGAATGGATGCAGAGGGACTTTTAAAATGTAAAATTTTACCGCCTACAAATCTCTACCATCCCGTATTACCAGTGAAGATGAATGATAAACTTATGTTTGTTCTTTACCGGATGTGTGGTGAAAATGTATCGTCATTCGGAGAATGACAACATGGGGTTGAAGAAAGGGAGTTAGTAGGAACTTGGACCATGAATGAAATTAGAAAAGCTGTCGAATTGGGTTATGGGATTTTAGAGCGATATGAATAATTGTGGGAATACAAAATGGCTACATTTGAAAATGGGGGTCTATTTACAGAGTTTATCGACAAATTTGTAAAAATTGAGCAAGAATCATCAGGATATCCCGATTGGTGCCAAACAGATGAAGATAAAAAATTTATGTTAAAGACTATTTTGACCATGAATATAATATACTACATGTATATTATCGCTGTGTGTCTGGCGTGCCACAGGGATCACACCTAGGACCATTCCTTTTCAACCTGTTTATTAATGACCTTCCTCAACATCTAAGCTCTGAATGTTTGCTTTTTGCCAATGATGTTAAGCTCTTCAAGAGAATCACTTGTATTGAAGACTGTACCAGTGTCCAGACTGACCTGCAAAATGTCATATTATGGTGTGAGGATAATGCTATGCAACTAAATATAGCCAAGTGCGCAGTTATGACTTTTTGTCGGATTTTATCTCCGCTTTTTTACGGATATTCGTTTTCCAGTGTAGAAGTCAGGAGAGTCACTCTATTTAAAGATCTAGGGATAATGTTTAATCCTGAGTTGACCCCAAATGAGCACATAGCTGCAGTTTGTAACAGAGCGAACAAAATGCTTGGATTCATTCTCAGAACTTCTAAAAATGCCCTTGGCCCCGATTCACTTGTTCTGCTTTTCAAGTCTTTGGTCCGACAACTTCTTGAGTATGGTACTGTTGTGTGGTCCCCTTTCCAAAATGGGCATTGCGATAGGCTTCAAAACATACAGAAGCGATTTATACGATTGCTGGGAACCAGGCTTGGATTCAACTTTCAGGATGTTCCAATTTATGATCTCCAGTTGAATTATAATCTGGCTCCTCTTGATGTTCGACGCAGAGTATTTGATATATGCTTTCTGTATAAGCTTCTAAATGGTGTTATTGACTGCCCCATGCTCCTCGCTCTGATTGACTTCAAGTGCGGCTCGACTCGAACACGCTCCAGAGACCTTTTTGAAAGACAGCATCATCCAACGTCTTATGCATATTACTCGACCATCCCGAGGCTTCATCGTCTGGGAAACATAGCAGCTTCCTTGGAGGTGGACTTTTTTGCTGAATCCGAGTCGGCCCTGAGAAGAAAATTATTTAATGCATGGGCATTTGCAAACACATTAGCATAAGTTGTTTTTCTGCTAGGTGAAGTTGTTAGATTTTATTATGTTTAGTATTTTTGCAGGGCACATAAGTCTGTTATGCTTGTTCTAAATATAATTCCTATATTCTTGTTGATTATTTATTTTGTTATTTCGTTCATAGTTTTATTACTTGTTATGTTCTGGTATTACTTCAGGCTTGATAGTTGTTTTGATTATTTATTTGTTAATTTATTATATTAGAATGGTTAAAGTCTTGTTGCAGTTTTCTTGGAGATTTATAATTTATAATAGAATCTTACATTTCTTGTAATATTAATTGTTTTATATGATAATTGAAAATGGAGAATTCCGTGTATAAATAAATAAATGAAGGTATTGCGCTGGATCCACATAAAATTGAAAAGAACGAGGGGATGCGTTCACTTGCCAAATTGATGTTAAACTCGTTTTGGGGCAAGTTTGGCCAGCGGGAAAATCAAGCCAAGACTATGGTCACTAGAGATCCTAAGGAGCTATTTAATCTGTTAGTCAGCCAGACCGAGCAGGTTAATAGAATTAGGGAGGTTAACGAAGAGGTGGTTGTTGTAAATTGGCAGCACTTGAAAGAAGTTGGTGAGTGTTTAAGAACTGTAAACTTAGTTTTGGCCGCGTTTACGACCAGTCAAGCGAGACTCAAGCTTTATGAATATCTGGAAAAGCTAGGAAAACAGGTCTGCTACTACGACACCGACACGATTATCTACGTTCATAGACCAGGATTGTATAAGATTCCTGTTGGAGACTATCTGGGCGACATGACGGACGAGCTGGCAAAAGATTATGGACCGGGGGCCTATATTGTAGAGTTTTGCTCTGGCGGCCCTAAAACCTACGCATATACTGTATTCTCTACTATTACAAATCAGCTTTACGAGGTGTGCAAGATCAAAGGTCTCACCTTAAACCTATCGACTAGCAGGAAGTTAAACTTTTCCGCTTTAAAAGCTATGATCTTAAGCGAGTCTAACGAAGGGGTGAAAATAATTGAAAACCGAATCAGAAGAACAGACGATAGAAACATAATTACTGTGATTGAAAAGAAGGATTTTAAGATAACAGGTCCGAAAAGGAAACATGATGGTAACCATGATACCCTACCTCACGGGTATAAGAAACTGGCTAAGTAAAATTTAGTCAGTTGGATGAAAGCAGTTGATAGATAAGGTGGTCTGTAAGAGTAGTATGATGGCATTTTGTCTTATAGGCAATTTAATCGAATTAGTATTCGTATTTATTATATTTTTTACGAGTTTAACTTTTATTTACCTGATGAGAATCACCGATGTGACTGTGTTGAATAACCTATGTGATAATGAACACTAAGGAGGCAATATCAAATGAGCTACACAAGCCTGCGAGAAAAACTATCCGAGACGTAAGGTTGCTCTTAAAGTCTTGATGATTTGTATCAGGCTAGTTTGGTAGAGATGCAACCGTATGCTAAAGTAAATAAAGGCTATAGGTATATCATGACTGTTATTAACTGTTTTTTTTTTTCAAAATTTGCATTTGCAGTCCCGCTAAAAGACAAGTCCGGGGTGGAGGTAGCTAAAGCTTTGGAGCCAATTTTAGCTAAATAAAAAATGAAAAATTTTTACACGGATCAGGGAATGGAGTGGTTTAATATGCATGTTAGTAAGCTTATGAAAAAGTATAATATCAATAATTACCACACTTATTCTGAGCTCAAAGCTAGCATAGTCGAAAGATTAAATAGAACTTTAAAAACGAAAATGTACAAGTTATTCACTGTTAGAGGTAGTTATGAATGGCTAAGCATATTGCAGGGTATTGTAAGTTCTTATAATAATACTATACATAGAACTATTGGCATGAAGCCGAAACAGGTGAGGAAAAAACATGTAAAACAAATTTTGGAAAGAATTCAAGTTAAGAACAGCAGGCCGACAAAACCAAATTTTCAAGTTGGAGACACTGTGTGAATCAGTAAGGCTAAAAGAATGTTCAAAAAAGCCTATTTACCTAGTTGGACAAACGAGGTGTTTAAAATATACGCTATAAAACCAACGAGGCCAGTCAATTATATTTTGCAGGACGGGAAAGGTGAAATATTAAAAGGTGGACTCTATACGGAAGAAATAAGTAAGTCGAAAATTGGTGACGTATTTTTAGTGGAAAAGATTTTGAAACGAAAAGGCGATTGCCGACTTGTGCGATGGGCAGGATATGATAAGACTAGTGATAGCTGGATCCGTGCCAGAGGCTTACGGTTGGAAGTATTTTTATCGCTAGCCCGTAAAGTGTCCCGAGTTTATCGTTGAGAATATCCGGGAAGTATATATCGTTGTATCATGTTATCAGTAACCATGCGGTTTGAGGAACAGGATGTCGAGCTGACTGTGCAAAACTTTGATATATTTATCGGATGCGGCGGCTCTACAAAACAAAATAAACATGGGGTTTTGTTACCTGACTCTATACGCTGTATAATCTGTGGACCGAGCAGTGCGGGTAAAACTAACATTTTGTTTAACTTACTTTTTGACCCCAACGGGTTGAGATTTGAAAATATTACGTTTTTTTCCAAATCCCTGTATCAGCCCAAGTACCAGTTTCTAGAAAATGTAATGCCTAAAGAAGTAGGATATTTTGCCTATGACGATAACAGTCTAGTCGTCCACCCCAACGATGCCAAGCCCAACTCTATAATGATATTTGATGACGTATCCTGCCAGAAACACGACAATATTCGCAATTATTTTACCATGGGCAGGCATAATAATTTCGATACATTTTATCTAGGACAGACTTATAGCGCTATACCAAAACAGCTCGTAAGAGACAACTGTAATTTTCTCATATTATTCAAGCAAGACGAGTTAAATTTAAAACATGTGTATAATGATCATGTAACTACCGATATGTCGTTTGGTAAGTTTAAAGAGCTGTGTGCAAGGGCTTGGGAAAACAGCTATGGATTTTTTGTGATTGACAAAACTTTGGATCATTTTAAAGGAAGGTACCGGATCGGACTTAGTAGTTTTATCACGACTTTCTAATGGTGCGCATTTATACTTATAACGATTTAAGAGGATTTAACACTGTAAAACTTCACAATGTTAAATCCTACCTTTGTACATTTTACTATAGAGATAAAAAGAAATTTTGCGGTAACTACTGCAGTAGAAAGAAACCACATGGTTATCAATTTAACAGACGCTGCTGGTGACAAAAAAAACCGAAAAGCTCAGCAATGTTACCACCTGTGGTATTGTTAATGATTTCCGCGAGTGAAAGAACATATAACCGTGATACTTGGCTAAATTTTCTAAACTGGTGCGAAGTGAAAAGCGTTCCTTTATTTATACTTTAAGGAAGATATGTATACTTCTACCTTTAGAGACCCTCAAAATTTAATATCTAGATTTAGGCCTTTTCCTGACATTTTCGTTAAAGTATTGCCCTTACGTAACCTACATGGAAGTTTGAACTTTGCCCAGATTGTCCTGAGAATGTTAGAGTACGATTGTATGATACCATATGCAGCCAGATGTATAGTTTTAAGAAAGAGAACTATTCCTATTAGATCTCCCTTAAGAATTTATAAAACCGCCCTAGCGCTCAAGTGTTACATTGATATAAGCTATAATACGGCCTGGGGGCCTATTCCTGATGGTACTCCACGTTGTCCGAGAGGAAAACCGTTTGCCGCAGTAAATAACTATTGCCAAGGATTGTACACGACAGAATTTCTTAAGGGGGCTTTGCCCACGGTGCCCTTACAGTGTGAAATATTTGGTATAAGTCTGGTTAACGGTGTGTATACCGTGACAAATAAATTAGTATTTGAACAGTGGAAATCATTTACCGGAACAAACCCCTGTGAATTTTGGCTTCTCAACTCGTATTTAATGTACAATAGACATCATGACAAACCACTGAAAATGTTAAGGCAGTTTATGGAGAAGACCGTCGAGGCCGACAAAAATATAGTAACACATATATCCCAATGGAGAGATAACGTAAAACGGGCCTTTGTTTTTAAAAGTTTTACTACTCGCTATATAATACCGAGAGAAAATCTTGTAAGAGAGGAAAGGAAGTATTACAGAGGAATTGACTTTAGCGTCGGTGTTTCTCTTCTCGATGTAATACATTACATGAAAATAAATAAAAAGCGTGCACTATTTTTTAGACAAGTAGAACTGCCTTAAATGTTTGAAAGCAAATCTTTGAGTGTCATTCGTAAGTATGGAACTGAAGAACAAAGAGTTAAAATCTTTACTCATAGAATTATAAAGCATTAGTAGTAATTAAATCCTCTACTTTTAGGTAACATTCGTCTAGTTAGCAAATAAAAGTGTTTGTCCGTATGGACTGCAAGGCGACCCGCCGGGTCTGGGCCGCGACAAGTCGGCCGGCGTGCGGCGGCGTTGAGTAATCGTGGTCGTGCAATCAACTGTGATTACGGGCGTCGGTGTTGTAACACAACTTATTAGGGCTTGAGCAGGTCTTTGGGTTTCGGGACCAGGACACATGCAATCGACCCAGTAACATTTGCAAGTGACTGGGACCCAGTAACATTGAAGTGCAAATTGGGTGACTTGCAACGACGTTGCGTATAAAAGGACCTCGTATGAAGTTGCACGCATTAAATTGTCTCGCTTCGTCGTTTTGTTTGAGTTCAAGAGTGAGAGTGAAGGTAGGGAGGCTTTAGAGTATGTTAGGAAGAAGTACAAGTGTGAGGAGAGTAGGAGGTATGAGATTTTTGAAGCTGTGAATAAGGCGGTTAGTCCAGGTAAGAAATCAAACTATTATTCAGAACATTTATGTTTTATATCTTCAAAGTTACACCTTGAAGATCGCCACGTTAGGCGACTTGCCAGTTACACCAGTACATTTTATTCTATAATTCCCAGACTTGAAGAGTTCAACTTCGCCCGGAGTTAAATTTTGGCTAAATCTTTTCGGTAAGAAAATAATATGCGGTTGATTGTTTATCATGATATCCAGGATGACTGATGTCCCGTATTCGCGGTGCTGGTGAAACCTTGCGGACTTGATTTCGTATCCTGCGGGGTCCGTAAGATCGGTGATATTCGCTCGAGGCGGACCTTTCGATACTTCCAGGCTGTCCAACTTCGCACGAAATTCCGCCATCCTAAAAAAAATACATGTATGAAAAAATAGTGAACGATAGACTTAATCACGTTTATGGGGTATTAGTTATTCAAAGCTTAAAATTTTCGTGCAAATAAAACAAATACTTTCTTTTGCAAACTGTTGTAATATTCGATTATCCCATAACCCATATGTAGTGTACAGACGAAGTTTCCCTTAAAAATATTCAATGTCCGTAGTGTTAAAACAAAATCGTGTGATAGTGTTTATTGTTTACGGGGTATTAGTTATTCTAAGTTTACAAATAAAATATACGTGTGTCGCGTAAGTAAAACAATTATTTCTTAACCGTTGTAATATTCTATTATCCCATGACCCATATGTAGTGTGGAAGTGTAACTAAAAAATATTCAATGTCCGTAGTGTTAAAACTAAATCGTGTGATAGTGTTTACTGGTACGGGGTATTAGTTATTCAAAGCTTAAAATTTACGTGTGTCACGTAAGTAAAACAAATACTTTCTTTAGCAAACCGTTGTTATATTCGATTATCCCATGACTCATATTTAGTGTGGAAGTGTCCCTAAAAAATATTCAATGTACGTATTATTTCTTAACCGTTGACATATTCGATTAGCCCATGACTCATACGTTGTGTGGAAGTGTCCTTTAAAAATATTCAATGTACGTAGTGTTAAAACTAAAGTGTACACTATTATACTTTCTTGTTTGTCCGCTAACGTTTCCTGCAAGAATAGAACTTAAAAAGTCAAATTAAACTTTCTTATATCTAAATAATTTTGGGGAAAAACCGTGCAAACACACGTGGAGTGAGTACACTGAAACATTGAGTAAAGCGATACCGATGTGAACACAAAAAAATTAACCGCTTGATTCCGATACTACCTGTAATGGTAAACACGCTGTGGGAAGTTTTAGTGCGTTTCACAACTTTATCTTTATAATTTAAAAAATCTAACCAACAATTTTTATAAAAGTTGTAGTCGAAAAAATCTTATCATCTAAACAGCACTGCGATTGAACAAACCGACAAACACACGTACGGAGTGAGTACATTGTGCAAATCGGATGCCATCGATTAGATTTGAACGCAAAAAAATTAACTGCTTAATTTCGATACACAACAATACCAGCAAACCTGCAACGGTGAAACAATAAATGCATTTGAATGTGGAAACATACTTCTTATACGCTCGTCTATTGTTACAGCGACTCTGATGGCAGCCGTATTTAAAAACGAAATTACTCAACGGTACGAGGTTCGGGGAGGAAAGAGAGGACCTCCGGTCGTCGGCATCGTCGAACCTATCATTAAAAGAGCAAGGACCGCACCCGACCAGCCCGCTCCCCGCGCCTCACCGTCTCCTGCTCCCCCCGCCTCCCAGTAGCCAAGTCCACCAGCTTCGCCGCAGCCCGGGCCATCAGGATTGGGCGGGTCCCTGCATCCAGCATCACCGCCGCCGCCGCCGGCCATTGTTGAAATTAGTAGTGATGAAGAAGAGGTCGAAGAAAACAACGATATAGCCCTACTAGGTCTTGATGATTTGTTTTTAAATCACTCCTCATCGTCCGGATACCATTCTCTGGACGATGAGGAGTTATTTAATTTATTTAATTAAAAGTATATATAAAAAATGTCTACTTTATTTGTACCCGTCAACGTATAACTTGGTGTGTAAAAAAATACACTTTTGGAAATAATAACACTATATAGCAATGTGGGTAAATTAAAAAACTCGGGCTAACTACAAGCCAAGTTCTAAAATAAAAACATACTAATATGCTTGAAATTGAGTAAATCATTTTAACACAACGTGTTTAGTCCAATCCTATCGATCTAATATTGTCAATGATAAAACACTGAATTATTTAAAGATGTTTTATTCAATCCCAATGTCATCTGAAAGTAGGAGAGTGGCGCCTTTATTTCTCAATTTTTGGCGAAAAAAAATCCGATTGAGTTTCCAACAGAAAACCCATAGCACATTAAACACACCAGAGCTCTATGTACAAATTAAAAAAAAAAACACATCTTTGGGGTTGTGTACATAGTGTAAGCAAGACGATCTAAACCATAACAAACTTGAAAAAAAAGTTTACCTGATGCGTGTATCTGCGCTGAGTTCTCGAAGCAAACTGTGTGACCCAGTCAGTTGTCCTGCAAACTTATAAGCACCAGTGTATAGGACAAGGACGGTAATGAAAGGTGTCCTGTTAACCCACATTGTTAAGCGTGTTACGGTGTCAAGGGGGTTATGGTAACAAAAGTATGTCGGTAAAAGTATGTCAAAGAAGTAGCCCATGGAAATGACGATTAGAAAGTATGTCAGTGAATGGATGTCAAGGGAGCTTAAATTAGGTAAGTATGCCAAGGTCTCAAAAGTATGTCAGTAAAAGGATGTCAAGGGAGTTCAAGTGTGTCATGGCTTCAAAAGTATGTCGGTAAAAGGATGTCAAGGGAGTTTAAAGTAGGTAAGTGTGTCATGGCTAGGGATTTCAAAAGTATGTCAGTAAAAGTATGTCAAGGGAGCCATGACTTCAAAAGTATGTCGGTAAAAGGATGTCAAGGGATACCCACGAGGTCACCGGGTGTGGATAAAAGAGCGGCGCAGCTCTCGTCAGGCATCACAGTTCACCGGATCCGCGGAGTGGTAACAACAACTCCAACTATGGACTTTATAAAGTGTACCATTTGCGATGAATGTTATTTTATCAGTGAAAAAGCATTAGTTCGTCATCAGCAACTGTGTCTTGCTACCAAAATCTACTCTAAACGCTTTCGCAGGAAACACTTGTCCACCTCCTCCTCTTCCGACGAATCTCCTCCACGACGAGGAAAGAAGATCCGGCAACGCAGTCCCAGGTCACCACCCGCTCCAGCAGCAGAGCCTCGAGAGAAGATCCGCAAGTCATCAACCACATCATCGACACCATCGGCACCAGCAGAACCTCGAGAGAAGATCCGCAAGTCATCAACCACATCATCGACACCATCTGCACCAGCAGAACCTCGAGAGAAGATCCGCAAGTCATCAACCACATCATCGACACCATCGGCAGCAGCAGAACCTCGAGAGAAGATCCGCAAGTCATCAACCACATCATCGACACCATCGGAACCAGCAGCAGCAGAACCTCGAGATGGAAGTCCACCACCAGCATCATCGTCAACACCACCAGCAACGGCAGAGCAACCACCAAGACTTAAATTCTTCACAAAACGAGGATTGCTGAGTAGCAGGGATTATACCATTGAGAATCCCAATTCGTACTACAAAGACAGTTAACCTTTCCTGACCGTTGAGAGTCGTGGAGAGGATTCTACGAGAAGAACTACAAACGACAGCTGCACTCAAATTCAACATGGTCCTCCTTTCAATATTTAATCATCAACATAAAAACATCCAAGAAGAATTCAACTTCAAGACTTCGACAAAAACTGTCTACTCCGGAGGCGACGACCTACCAGAAACCCTCGCTCAAGACGCCGTCAAGCTTCTCGCCGAACAGGAAGACTTCGAATCGAAAGGCAGTGGATGGAGTCTAGATCACCCGTCAACATTGACTGTACGTGTAAGTAGATTTAGTTTTAAAAAACCGACTGGGAAAGCCTATACCCCTTTACCCAAACGTATAACTCAAAGGAAAGCAACGATAAACGTTCATAATACTGATTCGAAATGTTTTATGTATGCAGTCCTCTGTAAACACCTACCCCATGTTGACGTGAACTCGGTTTTGACTGAAAACGATTTTGTAGACTATCAGAACGTATACGATTTCAGTGGACTCACGTTTCCCGTCACAGTGTCGGCCATATCAAAATTCGAATCGAACAATCCGGGTACGTCAGTCAATGTATTCGAGTCGTCGCCCGGTTGCGACATAACACCATCGCGTGTCCTCGACGAGAAGGAAGACCACATAGATCTGTTGTTATACCGTGAGTCTGGTGAGAAGGCGCACTACGTATACATTACGGACTTTGCCAAGCTGATTCGACCGCAAGTGGCTGCCGGGCACAATCAAATAGTAATCTGCAAAAGGTGCTCAACGCATCGCGAAGTTCGGCGATGCGGCGACCCTAAGGCGTGGCTTGAAGAGCACCTGGTTTTAGAATTGACTTAAAGTGGTTTTCGAAACACATTTACTTTCAAAGTCAGTTTGTAGAACATAATTGTTTTCAAGGTCTGACTTTAAGACAAAATTATTCTCCAACCCCGCTTTTAGAAACACAATTTTAGTATCAAAATCTACTTTCGAAACATAGTTATCCTCAACATATCTCTTGTTAACACTGTCGTGTGGCTCTTCTGGTTCGGCGACGTATCTTAATCTTTTGTTGCGTACGTCGTAATGACTCCCATCCAAAGCGAGTTTTAGCTGCTCTTCCCCCACGCCGCCGTGTCTGCGTTGCGTAACAAAGAGTACACGTCCGAACTTGTCTATCGGGTGACGCTTCATCTTCAAACTGACATGCTGTGTACGACCACATTTGTTTTTATATCCAAGAGTTCTGCTTCATACCGAGCCATTTGACGTACACTCTGTTACCCTTTCTTTTCAACACCTTTTCCACCAGATACGTGTCTGGATACTGGGTTTTTTGAAGTTCAGCCTCGTAAAACGCACCACGAATGGCTTTGCCGTTCATGTCGCGTAGCATGTATACGTGCGGTACAGTGTACCTCGTCCACGACAAATAATTCCGTTGTCCAAGACGGTGTGAAACCCTTTTCAAATAAGGTTTTCCATTTGGAAATCCTCACGACATCGTTGACCTTGTAACGAGGTTTCCTGTTGACCGCCACGCGATCGTTTAACTTTTTCACCAACACTTGTTCATGCTTACGCTTTACGTCCTTCGGTTTCATGCCTATTGTTCGGTGTACTCGTGCGTTGTACTTTAACAACAGTTCTAAAAGTCAGTGTCTAAAAGTCCATTTTTACTCCACACATATGTTCCTTGCACGCCGAACGCTTTGTACATCCACGTCTTTATAGTGCGATTGAAACGTTCCACCACTGAAGCTTTCAACGGGCTGAACGTGCTGTAGTGGTTTATATCGTATTGTTTCATCAAAGAGGAAAATTGTTTGTTAAAAAACTCCTTTCCATCGTCAGACTGAATATTTTTAGGGACACGTGGTTTACTTTTTAACAAGATATTTTTCATTGCAGTTCACTGAGCTAGCTGATTTGTCACGTAGCCCTGCAGCCCAAGCGTATTTTGATAACACGTCGATTACTGTCAATATGTATTTGTGTCCCCCGTTTACTTTGGCGTAGTTTTGAATGTCGATCAAATCGATTTGCCACAAGTCGTCAAATCCTTTCACATAGACATTTCGCCGTGGAAATCGTTTTCTCGCCTGTTTGTGAAGTTCATCACCGATTTTTTCTTTTACATCTACCATCTTACAGTATGACCTTGTACAATCGCAAGAGATCGACTATTTCAGCAAACTCTTTAGAGTGTCCCGTGTGACCGGCGTTTTCCGACATCACCAGTAATCTAAGTCGATTCACCAATGTGTTCACATTTTTAACGTTATCCATCCCACTGCCCACAGAGGTGGTGGCGGTGGTGGATTCCGCCGCGGGTTGATCATCCGAAAATAAACTTTTAATTACATATGTATATTTTTCCCCTCTGTTGGCGTTGATAGGCTTCTCGACAGAGTACATTTGTTTGTGTGCATTGGTCGTTAAAAGCATCCTTTTATAAATTTCCACATCTCTGCGTCTTTATCAGGTACTCGCATAAAAAGCAATTCCATTAGTCCTGGTGTAACGTCAAATCCTTGATCTTTCAATATCACTTTTGATCTGCTAAACGAAATTGCGCTATCACCCAAAACCGTGCCACCTTTACCGTCGGGTCTAACACCGTAAGTTGTGTCCAACTTGTTACGTTCAGACGGAGTCGACAGTTTCCTTAAATAACTCTCAACCAAATTGGCCTCGGTTTGAGTCGATATATCTGCTGTTCTGTTGAGTTTATCCTCGCTCTCACTATCGCCTCCAGTCGCTGTACTCTTTTGTTCTTTTTTAACTATTTCCTGTTTAACTGGTAGCGATTGTTTGATGTTTCAGCCGATTGTTTGATGCTTTCTGCCACAGGTTTCTGTAGCGGACTGACCAAAGGCTTAATGGAAGCTTCAAAATATCGCTCGACATCTTGTACGTTTCTTTATAGGTCGCGATATTTGTTGCGAACACTTTTAGTCAGTCTGATTATTTCCCTTTTCACGGCTAACGCTTCTCCAATACTTTGCCTCCTACTCCTGCGTTTTATTTTCTTTCCTCTCCTGTCCATAGTGCTGAACGATCGTCAGTGAACTATACGCTACTTTATGGTGTTTCTTCATTTATATCTGTTATAAAGGTGTCCAGACCGCATCTGTAGCGACCCTTGTTTAATTCATGGTCCTTGCTGATCCCCACAAAACCGTGTCGATTCCTATTCCAACACTCGTGACAAAGCTCTTTGAATTGATTAAAGGACATGTCAGCTACGTGGTCTTCGTATACGTGCTTGAGATTTAAGTCATCCTGTCTATATAAGATTATTAAGTTGGCGTTATCCCTGAGAAGGTGTTTTGGTATTCGGGTGTACTACTGTGCGAGATAAAAACAATCCACACCTTTGTGTCGACCCATGCTAAAGTAAGCTCTCATATGATTCTGACTGTCACACGCAACATCGTCAAACACAAATACAGAATTTGGTTTTGCCTCACTGGGGCTTTGCACTTCGTCACCGTTTTTATACGTGTAGTAACCAATCTGCGGGATGTTACCGATTATTTGGGGCGTCTCCCCCATTTATTCCGTTTGAGGAGGGAAACTCGATACGATATTCCGTTTTCCCCAAACGTGTTAATTCAATCCCCGTGGATCTTATCCTTCGCCCGTCATTTATCCAAAAAGGAAGCCAGCTTTGATGATTAATAAATATAATTGAACAATAAATTTTACTAATAATATTGTTCCCCCAGTTAATTTAATACCAACTGTATATCGGACTCGACCTTATCTTACTAATGTCTGAACATGCAGGCTTCCTTCCCTAAACCCTAATTTAATTGTCCCCAAATAATTACATGATACTAAATTTGATTTGTATAATTACTAATTTGGATTAATATTTAACTTAGGTTCCCCATACCCCGTTTCTCCCCTCAAATTGGTACCCTACCACATGGCGTTGTTACCTGATACCCGGTGTAGATGTGCGTTGGTCGCCGATCCGCAGTCAAGTCGCGGCGCCTGATGGCTCCAGGGACCGGCTGGCCTTCCGCGCATGCGCAGATCGCACTGTCTTTGTCTATTGTTACCTAGGCAGCTGTTTGAGTCCGAGTTGGAGGTTTGGGGAGAGACGCCACATATTCGAGACAACAATGTGTACTTTGGTTGATGCTACGAATTACTAAAGACATACAAGTTTGCAAATTTCAAACCGTTCGGCTCTGTAAGCAGGGTGAACATCAACTGAGTTTTACCACAGTTCGAAGGACCACTGATGATTCCTCTTATCGAGTCTGGCAGCAACGGACCGTGTTTTTTCGCAGCCGCATCGCTGACAGCCAAAACGTCCAAAGTTTCGTTGACTGTAAACGTTTCCCGCTGTTTCTCAAACTTCATTGTTTGAATTGTTGTCGTCGACTGGGTGACATAAAAGGGAGTTCGCATTTATAGGCGATCATCAGTACAAAGACAGTCGTCGGCGGAGACGGTCGCAATGGCGTCGAAAAAGAGGAGAACGTTAGACGCGCTGGAATCACTCTGGGTGATGCGATTATACAGGCGCGTAAGGTCATTAGGGGCAAGGTATCAAGTCGTTAAAGAATCTGGATAAGCGGAAACTGCGTAGTGCGACTGTGGCGGCGTTAAAGGCTGTGAGAAAATTCAAGAAGGGCAAATCGGTGGGCAGCAGTGGTACACGAGTCTTGCCACTACCAAAGTCCGGCGGAGTCTTACCACTGTTACCAATTTTCGCCGGACTGAGCGCTTTGGGCAGCTTGGCAGAAGGCGCTGCCGGAGTGGCGACAGTCATAAACGAAACGAGGGATGCGAAGAAGAAATTGGCCGAGATGCAAAGACACAACGAAACTATGGAAGCCATCGCGTTGCGCAAAGGCAGGGGTCTTTATCTGAGGCCGCACAAAAGAGGCGGATTGGGACTGTACATGCAACCGTATTCGCAATACGCAAAAAACTGCTAGAGCGCCTGCCCAAGCGGGCGCTGTACGACGTCGATCTTGTGAAACCGGCACGAGAACTACGGATACCGCATTTTAGAGGTGTGTTCATGCGCGACGACTTACCGAAGCGGCCGAGACACAAGGAGTCGGTTGTCGTGAATTTGGACAACAGCAGTGGTCGCGGCACTCACTGGTTTGTTTTAGAAAGACTGATAAACTTGTAGAGTACTTTGACAGCTATGGTAACCTGAAACCTCCTTGCGAGATTCAACGCTACCTCAAAGGAAACTACATCTCTCACAATAACACTGCTTATCAATTTGTCAACACTAATAGTGAAAATTGTGGTCAACTGTGTTTGGCGTTTTTGTCGATGGTCAATAAATAGGATACACATAAAATACAGTGTGTTTTGTTTTTACATCCAGTCATGTCTTTGACGTTTACCTTTACAGGTACAGAGTCCACTCTGTCCGCTGACTTTTTCCCTCCAGTGGAACTCGATCAGAACCACATTTGGGAAATAGGCTTGCTCAATTTTGAGTCTTACAATTCGATACCGAACGTGGACAAGACTAACAACACTTTTCATTACAACAATGGTTTGACAATTGAAATCCCGACGGGTACGTACGAGGTGACGGACATTGCGGAATACTTGCAACAGATGCTCTGGAAAGTGGACAAATCTCTATAAAGTTGACTACAAACAACAACACGTTGCACACCACTATCAAGTGCAATTTCCCCGTCGACTTTACGCCTGCGAATTCAATTGGTAGATTGTTCGGGTTCAAGGAGGAAAAGATTGACGCCAATCGCAAAGTCAGCGCACCCTTGATAACCGACATATTTAAAGTGAATTCCATTTTTGTAAATTGCAGCATCGTAACAGGTTCTTATATAAACGGACGTCCGGCCCACACTCTTTTTCAGTTTTAACCGAGTGTGAGTCCAGGGTTCAAGTTTATAGAAGAACCATCACCCGTGGTATATCTACCCGTGATACAAAACACCATCGACAACATCACATTACAACTGGTAGATCAAGACGGACGGTTAGTGAGTTTCCAAGGTGAACGAATCACTGTTCGTCTGCATTTGAGACAACGACCCACTTAACTCATGGGGTTTGTATACATTTGGTCCAAGACACCTTCCTATTTATTGCCAAAGACAAAGGTTCGCGGTATTAGTAGTCGTTTGACTGCCACTCGATTAACAACGAGAAATAAGAGATTTTTACGCTCTCTTGGTTTCACGCTGTTACAATGATGAACGTTCAAGATATTCTGTTGAGTACTCCGTTCGACGATACGGTCACCCACATGGAATGGCATACCCACCTGCCGTACGCTTCGATGACACTCAACAATAGCGATGAAATAAGAATACCTATACAACAACAAGATATTTGCGTGGTGCCGTCAATGAGTTACATTTATGACGAAGGTAAACTTTTAAAGGAGGACGGCAGTGCCGCCCCTAGCAGGACAAAGTTTGTCAACAACGCCTTTGCACATCTGTTCGACGAATTACGATACAAATTGAATGGCGTTGAGGTGGATAAGGTCAGACACCCGGGTATTTCTACTACATTCAAGGGTTACGCTTCTTTTGATAATGACACTCTCAGGTGTATGGGAAACTCGAGTTGGGTCGACTCGTATGACGACATCGGCTCAAGACTTGCGGATCATGTGATCGACGCCAATGGGAATTTCAGTTTTTGCGTGAGGTTAAGCAGCCTTCTCGGCTTCGCCGAAAATTACACTAAAATGATCGTTAACGCGCGTCACGAGTTGGTTCTTGTCAGGTCGGCAAGTGATAAGAACGCCGTACAGTGGCAACCGGGACCTGCTACGGGTAATCACGCTGTTCCGGACACTAATGTCGAAAATATCAAGGTTACATTGGATAAACTTTGCTGGCGGATACCATACGTTACGCTCAGTGATGAACAGAGGGTAGCTCTGCTTAAGCAACTCAACCGCGGCACAAGTATACCCGTTTAGTACAGGAGTTGGGAGTTGTACGAATACCCGGCGCTTCCTAAAACGGGTAAACAGTCGTGGGCGGTGAAAAACCTCGTTACGTTATTGTGGCTTTTCAAACCAACAAGAAAGCGAATATCAAGGAAAACGCTTCTCATTTCGATCACTGCAAACTGACAAACTTGAAACTTCACCTCAATTCAATCAGCTATCCATACGATGACCTAAAACTAGACTATACCAAAAATCGTTTCGCTCTGCTTTACGACATGTACACTAGGTTTCAAGACTCGTATTACAATTCCGCACCGCGTCCCTTGTTAACGAAAAAACTCTTTAAAGATTACGCTCCAATTGCTGTTATCGACTGTTCAAAACAAAACGAGTCGATCAAGTCTGCACCTGTAGACATACGATTGGAATTCGAAATTGCTGAGGACTTTCCAGAACATACGGCCGCCTACTGCCTCATTATTCATGACAAGGCGTTCACGTACAACCCGTCGACCAATCTGGTCAGACTCAACAACTAAGCCCCGCCCACCGGCTATAAGAGCGGCGCAGCTCGGCTCGTGTTCATTCGTGCTCCGGGACCCGTACTGTTCGGCCACGCCATGAAAGCCGTTATCGATTTCAGTGCTTTTGTTGGTAAAAACAAAGATGTCATCGTAAAAGAGTTAACCGTGGTGGACATCGAATCGGGATCGGCGCAGCATTGGATATTCAAACCACCTAAGGATTTAGATAATTATTATAACGGCTTGTGCAACATCGATCGTCACAACAATTGGCTGAGCAGACACTATCACGGACTGGATTCAGTCAGTATGAAGATCTACTATCGACACTGAACAACATTTGTTCCCCCTTTCAACTTCTTTTTGCACCGGATTTGGAAAAGGCTACAGTACTGGAAAACATATTCAAAGCTAGACGGTTAGGGTTCAGTCTGGAGGATCTCGGTTGCCCACAAATCACTAGAAAACCACCCTTTCCTGCTTTACTAAAGCTAGACGAATACGGTGAACCGTGCCATGAAGTTGAACCTGATCAAGGAACACGACAATGTCTTTATCACCACTTGAACGCTCCAGGTTTCATTTGCACTCTCGACCATGCGACCCAACTGGCCAACTGGTGCGCGGAAAATCTGGATCTACTCGACATGCACAGACTGGCGGTGAGGGAGAAGACTTTCTTTGACTGGAATAAGCAGTCTCCCACCAGCAAGGATCTCGCCGATGCAGGGTTTCTACGCGTGCATTCCACTGTTGACGCCACAAAATGCGTCTATTGTGGTGTAGTGCTTTGCAAGTGGGAAGAGGATGACAATCCAATGGCAGACCATGACTACAATTCACCTTTCTGCAAATTCATCCGCTTCAATATGCAAATGAAGAGGGACCAACAGTTGAAGGAAAACAAAAACAACAAAGCTAAAAACTGTGATACCACCAAGGAAGAAGACCATTTTTACATGCGATTCGGAAATACACCTGATATTTACGAAACTGATCTAATCAAATGTTGTCATGCTTAATAAATACGCTTACGTGCACATTTTTCTTTTCATTTCAACATGAACAACTTCACCTTCTCCAATCCTTTGCTTACCACCTACTATTTCGATGATCATAATGAGGACAGGAGACCTAACACCGACCATTTTCACTTTCAACGGAGAGTACGTGAAATGGGGAGTCTACTAGAACGTTGTCTACTCAACAAGATTCGTCATGCAACGACTTGTACTCTATCAGACCATAGCAGTTATAAAATAACAACGTCGGGAACTTCTCAGTCGTTGATGTGACGTCTTGCGATAAACTGTTGCAATAAACAATGTTATACCTCGAGGGGTGGAAGGTGTGCAACTTTACTGTCGTAAAACGTTTTTAGCGAAATAAAACAGTCGTACACGCAAATCTTTTTGTTTACTCATTCCAAACCCAGAACCCGCACAGCAGGAGCCGACGCTCACCCACGCTCCAGAACTGACAAACGCTTTTATTTGCTAACTAGACAAATGTTACCTTCAAGTGGAGGATTTAGTATCTACTAGCATTTAAAGAGGGTACCGAGGAAGCCAATATTATGCTTGAAAAACAATATAAACCAATAATTAAGGAATTAAAAAAGAAACGCAAGGTGGAAAAAGAGAATGTGAAGGTTGAGGACGAGGAGGAGGAGGAGGAGGAACTGAAGTAAGAGGAACCTTTAACCTATGACTCACCTGATGAAGAAAACTTTGAACCTTCGATGTCGTCAACACCAACGGCTCCGACTGACTTGTAAACACTTGTAGATACACCATCGAAAATCAAATCGACCACCCAGTTTATAGAGGAATATTTCAAAAACCCGACAACGCGGGACTATATGACTCTATTTATAAAGGATACCGTCAGTAAAAAAATTATAGACTACATATACGGGCCTAGATATATAAATGGCAATATATGGCAATATGATGGTTGGTGAAAAAGAGTTGGACTTTGATGAGGATGGAAATATAAAAATTGGCGGCGTCAACTACGGTTCTTCTTCAGGTCTCTACGAACTTATATTTTAAAAAGTCCCCGATTCGAGGTTATATAAACAGCATTTTCTTAACACTTACAAGAGTATACTGAACGACACTAGTGCGCATAAGGTAGGATATACATTTACAGGGAAAGTAAAAAGAAATTCAGACAAAATATACGAGAATTAATAAAACAAAGTATAAGAGAATTAATAAAAATTTATTTCCAGTTGAAGGTAGAGGAATGTTATGGAAAAATGTACAGTCACGTGATATTATACATTGGGACGACGTAGATGAATTGGTTGATAGACTTAGAATTATAGCAATGTCTACAGAGACTGGCAACATGGTGCCCAGTAATGAAATTCTAACCATTGTAGAAGAGTTGAGGGAGGCGGATTTATAAAGGGGGCCGATAACAGTAGATTTAAAGCATTACTACAATGACAATCGATAAGTTTGGACGTAGTTCAAAGTCCTCCCAAAAGGACGTTAAAGGCCCCAAAGGAGATGGCTTTAAATTTACATCCGAGGGGAATTATGATATGGAATCCAAACGTTTAACCAACTTGGGAGAAGCGGAAGAATCAATTGATGCTGTTACTAAAACGTATGTAGATTCTAAACTTATACCACTGGACAAAGAAGGTTTTAACTTGGGAAATAAACGAATGAGAAATTTAGACGACCCCGACCAAGATGGAGAAGCGGTAAATTTGCAAACTTTAAAAAGGGTTTGTGATAAGGAACACGAACCGATAATTACTAACTTGCCATCAAGAATTAGACCTGAACAGTTAAAAAAAAAAATAGGATTGCCAAGTGTGAGGGATTAATAGCGAGTAATAAAGACTACCATGAAAAAATTTAAGAAAATTTGGTGTGTTACTATTTAATTATATAAATAGAAAGCATACGGGCAGATCGGCCCCATGCTTGACTACCCATGACTGACTGTGACGATTATTTAAATTGGGAAGTTTTGTTCGCTGACGGATCAGTAGGCGAGAATACTAGGGAAAAGGACTACCCAACTAGGATACTAGGGAAAGACGTGAACCCTCTCCCGCCCAATACATATGATCTTTTCATGACAGACTAGGGAATTTAAAATGGCAAAATACGAGGGTACGCCATTCAGTTGTAAACGAACTGTTGTACGAGGAGGAGGTATAGTTTCTTCCGTGTTAAACAAGGCTATCGATTTACTACCTGTGGAACTTCACATCCCCGGATATCAATATTGTGGACCTGGCACAAAATTACGAAAGAGATTGGCTAGAGGAGATCCCGGAATCAATAAATTGGATCAAGCTTGTAAAACTCACGACATAGCCTACTCTAGGTATAAGGATTCCGAAAACCGAAGGCGCGCGGACCAAGAATTGGCCGAACGGGCTTGGCAAAGATTCAACGCGTCAGACGCATCAGTGGGAGAGAAAGCAGCAGCGTGGGCGGTTATAACAGCCATGAAGGCGAAAACTAAATTTGGCGGGGGTAGAAAGAAGAAGAGGAAACGCTCTAAACGGGGCAAGGGATTGTATTTGAGGCCGTATAAGAATACAAGAAAACAAGGTTCGGGCAAAAGAAAAGTTTCAAAGAAAAAAAGCGTCGAGATCCCGATGAAACCACTGACAAATTATGATTTGATTAAGTATGCAAAATTATTTAAAATACCTCACTTTCGAGGAGTGAGAGACGCATTACTTTCACGCCCTAGAAAATATGAATCAGCGATAGTGAAATTGGATTTTGCAACTGGTACCGGCACTCATTGGGTATGTTTTAGAATAGTGGTTTTCATCACTAGGAGCAAAAGTGGGTCAAAAGACAAGAATGTAATTTATTTACCTGTCATCGCTCAAAGCATAAACAACTTGACAGTGTCTGTAAGGGATCAAGACGGCAACTTGGTTAATTTTCGCAAAGAACGAATATCAGTTAGATTACATCTCAGACGCATAGATGGGTTTACTATTTAATGAGGTAATCACTTCACAACAAGTCAGTCCTAAAAGGAAGGTCGACGAGCTAAGTCATTAAAATATTGAATTTCTGCGCTCTCTAGGCTTTAAAGTATTTAAAAATGCTCGCAATAGATAGTTAAGGTGTGTAAGATGACTCTGTCATCAGTATGTAATATCACAATCATCAACCATATGTTTCGTGTAGTTATGAAAATAACGACGAAATTAGAATACCAATCTTACAACAGGACATTCTGACCTTACCGTTTGACAGTTTTGTGGTGATTCAGGGCAAGGTGAGCGCTGTCAAAACAGCTGGTGGGGCGTTAGATGTCAATTTTGTCAACAACGGTATGGCATTTTTGTTCGAGGAAATTTGATATATAATCTGTGGCAAGGAAATAGACAGAACAAGAAATGTGGGGATCACTACTACTTAGAAAAACTTGGTTTCAATCCGCAAGGAAGAAAAGAATGTACTTCAGAGTGCTTGTTGGTTCGGACCCGGTAAATCAGAAAAGAGCACAGACTTTGTATATTCTGTACCTCTGAGACTCCTTTTAGGCTTTGCGGAGGACTATAAAAGGGTTATAGTGAATAGTAAGCACTTATATTATAGTAGAAATAGTAGAGCTTATATTATTGAGATCCTCCACTGACTTGAACGCGGTCAATACGGACGGTGGCAGTACTTTGACACTGGAAATTTCTAAAATCTGCTGGCGCATACCTCATGTAATGGTCAATGATGCACAAAAATTGAGACTTTATAAATACATAGAGAAAGATCCAAATATCCACATACCGTTCAGACAGTGGGAAATGCAAGAGTATGCAAATTTGCCCACCACAAGTGATACCTTGTCATGGCCTATCCGTACAACAAATGAATTGGAGAAACCCAGTTATATCATTGTCGGGTTTCAAACCGGTAGGAAAAACAATATTACCAGAGACATGTCCCAATTTGATTCTTGCAATATAAAAGATATTAAGGTATATTTAAATTCTATATACTACCCGTATGACGCTTTGCTTTCAAATTCAGTCTTGTTCTATGATAATTACGCAAAATTTCAAAGTTCTTATTACGGCAGAACGGGCTCGCCTATACTAAACCTAACAGACTATAAAACAATCTGTCCCATATACGTTATAGACTGCTCAAAACAAAATGATTCCATAGAGCCGGGCCCCGTCGAAGTGAAATTGGATATCCAATCCAGTACCGCATTTCCTGCTAACACTTGGGGCTATTGTCTCAACATACACGATTGTCATTATACTTATACCCCGTTAACCAGTGACGTACGCAAAATTTCTGTCTCTTAGAGTCAGGCTATGTAAAAAAACTTGCCCCGCTGATAAAAAAGGGAAAAATTCGATTTCGATCAGTCATCATGGAGACAGCAATGAGTGCGGACCCGGAGAGCGGCGATAAGTTTATATATATAGATTTAAATCTTTTCGACGAAGACATGTTATTAATTAAAAGACATAGAATTTATGGAAAAGATCCAGTGGGCTCTATAAACTTGGAGGATGTACATTTTTTAACAGCTGATTTTCGTACACATTCTCAACTAAAAAAATAAGTACACAGAGTCTGAAATAGAAAAAAAATAGTCATAATATGTCCGAATACGTAGGAGTTGGCTTGAGATTTTATACTATTGGGACATCGTATACACTAAGGATGATGGTGTACGCAGGCATCAGCAAAATAATACCGCTTAATGTGTACAAATATGATGTCGTAGAGTATGATGTTGTAGAGTAATAGGATGTTTTTCTATTTTAAATATCGATAATAATTTGGAAAATAATAATGATTGGTTAGGTAATACACAGTCGATATACTCTGAGGAGGATGACGATTCGATTTTTTATTCCGATACTTCAGGGGAGGGGATTGAAGTTTAGGAGGGAACTGTAAAATCATTTTCAGTCAGTCTGCGAGAAGCAATGAGTGTGCCAGCTCAGGGAGAGGTAACCTATTATTAAAAAACTAAGCCCAAGAGGAAGACTGTGACGTGTCGTCTTCCTCAAAACACGATGAGTGGAATTTTTTTGAAAAATATTTTCTATCTGGACAAGGATTATTCAAAATTTGTGGTTGTCGAATATTTTGAAAGTCTAGAGTATAAGGCAGGCGTACTATTTAAAACTGGGAAAAGCTATTCATTTTAGCCCTATAACGTTTTTAATGATTTAGTAGTTTATTTTAACAACATTACATCCTCTTTGGTCGAGGAAACTAAAAATGGCTATAGGGATGGATACGCGATAAAAATAAAAAAAGTGCTTGGGAAATTGTACGTGGCCATTCAAGATAAAGAGCGTACAATTTTGCTCACCAAAGCGAATGGACTCAGTTCATACGCAACTTTCACGAAGTAAAGAGGTATCTCGTTGAACTTTTTACTAACGAACAGCTGATTCAACTTTTTATAGACCGTGTGCTAGTTTCTGAGGAGGAAGACGAGTTTGCCGCCACAAGGTTTGCCTACATGTCCTGTCAATAAACTAGTGGACGAAGTACTGTTTTTTTTAAATGGCTAGTATTGGATCAGCAGCAGCAGTAGTTGAATTTCACGTCTTTAAAGATAATCAAAATAGATTCGTTATTAAAGAATTTGCTATCGTAAGTAAGTACTTTAACGAACATTTGATTTTTGATGCCCCGTTCAGTGAAACGCGTTTGAATAGTAAAATGTCAAGAACAGCTCGATGGCTTACGAGACATTTTCACCTTATAAAATAGATGCAAAAGGTATTCACTATGACGAGGAATCGATTCGTGCTCTTTGTAAACCTTGTGCTTGTGTGTGTGTGTGTGTGTGTGTGTGTGTGTGTGTGTGTGTGTGTGTGTGTGTGTGTGTGTGTGTGTGTGTGTGTGTGTGTGTGTGTGTGTGTGTGTGTGTGTGTGTGTGTGTGTGTGTGTGTGTGTGTGTGTGTGTGTGTGTGTGTGTGTGTGTGTGTGTGTGTGTGTGTGTGTGTGTGTGTGTGTGTGTGTGTGTGTGTGTGTGTGTGTGTGTGTGTGTGTGTGTGTGTGTGTGTGTGTGTGTGTGTGTGTGTGTGTGTGTGTGTGTGTGTGTGTGTGTGTGTGTGTGTGTGTGTGTGTGTGTGTGTGTGAACAGCACTTTTGGTGATGTAAATATATCTAGCCTCTTCATTAGTAAAATATACCTAGCCCCTCGTACTTAAAATATATCTATCCCTAGTACTTACCACTGGTATAAAGCAATCCGGAGGGTTAGGCCTCCAGGGGAAGCCTCTGGTCAAAAAAGAACGTGCCGGGACCCTACCTCATGGGTGGTGTGGAAACTTGGGTCACTGGTGTGCGGGAGGCGGGGCTAGCGGAGCTCACGTGATACGGTGACGTCAGCAGCGCTATATAAGGACTGCGCCTGCCTAGGCTACCCAGTGTACATCACCACCACCACGACCATGGCCATGTACATCATCTGCCTGCTCGTCGCTTTGGCCGCCAGCTGTGTCGTCATACCTCCAAACAATCAGGTACATATTTTTACTTTAATAATTATTAACTGTAACATGTCAAAGTTATAAAACTTCAATTTATGGATTTAAAAAAAAATAATACAACAAAGCTGCACAAGTCAACTTTAGTCAATTAATGGTTGTTTTAAATTTTAATACTGATTTGCCAGATTTATCAGCCAAAAACAACCGAGTACATATTTTTTTTAAACTTTAATAATAATTAACTGTAACGTGTAAAGCTAAAGTTAGCTTCAGTCAATTTATTAAATAGATGATATTTTATTTTAATAATAAAACAAGTTTTAAAGGTAAACTTTTAAACAGCATTAATCAAATGGTTGATAATTTTTATAATGATATAACGTTTAAAGCTCAAGCACATTTTTCTCACAGTATTTTCCTACAAATTTTTTCCAACAACATATTAAACTTTAATAACTAGGGCTTATTTTTACAGACGTCTCAACCATCCGGCGAATCTTCCCATCAATTACAAGTAGTCGAAGATAGTGATGAAACGGATATCCAAGGAGATGATGACGGTGATGGAGATATTTTTCAGAGGGTGCGTCAAAGCGTTGAAGAAACGCTGTGTATCGTTCGCAACCTCGAAGCGATTGATGAGGAGCACCACATGTCGTGGAATAATGCACGACAATGTTTGGAAAGATTTAACACTCTTTTGTCTAACCCAAATGTACGTATAATTTTTATAGGTTTACTAAACTTTAGAAATATTTTGACTTGTACTAAAATATAGCTTAGGCTCATGGTAGTATATTTTTGTATGTCTTTTCAGAGAAA
Organism: Neoaliturus tenellus; assembly: GCA_030545055.2. Lineage (NCBI taxonomy): Eukaryota > Metazoa > Arthropoda > Insecta > Hemiptera > Cicadellidae > Neoaliturus > Neoaliturus tenellus. The sequence goes on along the minus strand of CM061531.1, from coordinate 134,091,997 downwards.
AAGAAAGCGGTGGAAAACTGCTTTGCCAGATTTACTAACACTATTGACCAACTTCCCCCAAATCTAGCAAGAACATTTGAAACAACGTTCAATAGGGTTCTGCCACCGCCCGTCCGGGCACAGCAGCAGAAGCCACAGCAGGAGCAGCAGCCACAAGAGTCTTCCCCATCTACCTCAGAACTACTAAACTTACCGAGGCAGTATCCACCTCGCGTTCTACCGGTGTGGATGAGAAAGCGACCACCATCAATGTCGGAGCCATCCACATCGCAGCGGGGGGATGAACCATCGGAGTCATCGCCCATATTATGGAGGGCTTTGCGGGGTGAGGCATCGGGGTCCCAAAGGCGGGAAGAACCAACGCCTCTTCGTCCAAGGCCGTTGAGGTGTAGCTGTCGTCAAGACCAGCAACACCAGCCTCAACACCGGCTCTTGGAGGAGGACGAGGAGGAAGACGTATTTGCTTTCCCCCAACGACAAACACCACGGCACAATGTAAGTATCTAAGTATTATTAGTTTGCCTCAATTTGCAATAATCAATAAAAATTTATGCAAAATTTAGAGTCAAAGATATTAAATAAATTTTGTTTACTGTTGATTGCCCCACAAAAAATTTGCAATTTTTAATCAATTACAATTTAGAGTCAAATATATTAAATCAATTTATTAACTGTTTATTGCCCCCCAAAAATTTGCAATTTTTCTTAATCAATTAAGATTTAAAGTCAAAGATATTAAATCAATTTATTAACTGTTTATTAGTTTGCCTCATTTTGCAATTTGTAGTAAATTAAGATTTAAAGTTAAAGATCAATTTATTAACAGTTAAAAGAACTTTGAATACATGTTATGGCTAAGGGTTTCTTTTTTATAGAATCAACCTCGTGGGGATCAACGTAACTTTTGGGGGCTCTGTGGTCACTGCTGTGGGATTCTTCAGCACTCCGGAGGTTACACTATGCATGATTGCCGAATGAATAGGCGGGTCATGGACCGGGTCGACGAGATAATAAGGGTAAGTTATCAACAACTAAAAGAGTTTTTTTGTTTTTAGAATCAACCAGATGTCGACCTGTACAACTTTTGGACATCAATTATATGTGGTCATTGCTGCGGAATCCTACAGCACTCCGGAGGATATACTGTAAATGATTACCGAATGAATAGGCGGATCATGAATCGGGTCTGCGAGATAATATTGGTAAGTTATCAACAGCTAAACGTTTCCACATGTTTGGAAATTGTGTAGGCCCAACACTATGGGGCTGAAGAGATTGATGTATTGGGGCTTAGTTATCGTCCAATACTAGTGTACTTACAAATTGTTTTAATGTAACAGACGCAACACCAGCAGCCGGACAACTGGGCTGACCGCCGTGGAGCCGATGTCCTTAGAAGGTGGATGAGGAAAGTAGCTGACGAATGGTGAGGAATGTCCTCTCATTCGTTAGCTACTTTCTAGCTAGGACCAACACGGTTCAACAGGGGGTACTTGCAGCTGCTGTCTGGAGGGAGCTCCACGCTTCCATCAGCTCTTTCCTGCAAGCTGACAACCATCTTATGAGAACCTTCGCAGCAGACAGCGTGTCCCCCCTGTACAACATACAGGAACACACCAGGCCTTGCTCACCAGAACCTCCTGGTCAACCTCCGGAGTTCTCTATATGTATGGACATGCGTCCATCTGTGGTATTAATTCCTTGTGGCCACTTATTTTGTGGCCCTTGTATGGACGGGATAGGGCGATGCCCCACATGTAGAACACTGTTTCACGCCAAGTACAATATTTTCTTTTAACAAATAGCACCTATTTTATGTAAATATTTCAAAAGTTCATCTGCGAACCATTTGTAAAACTTGGTATTTCTATCACCCTACAAAATTTTAATTTTTATAATATGTACCTTTTGGCTCAAATTTCAAAATATGTCTTGGTTATATATATATATATATATATATATATATATATATACTGTATATATATATTTTTATTTAAGCAATTACCTTTCCAATGCATATAGATATATTTAAAATTTCTCATTTTAAAAACTTATTATTTCTATTGTAAGAAGCCCATTTAATTCAAGTTTGAACCACCTTTTGGTTCTATTTTTTGTTACAATATGCCTTGGTTATGTAGGAATACTTGACAAAATTCCTTTGTGTTATAGAAACCACATGCTACAACTACTTTTTTAAATTTAGGCAATCCAATTTCATGTAAATATTTCAAGTTTCTTTGTACATGTTTAAAACTTATTATTTCTATTGTAAGAAGCCCAATGAATTAAAATATGTACTAGCTTTTGGCTCTATTTTTTGTTGTTAAAATATGCCTTAGTTATATAGTTAGTTCACAACATTTATTTGTATCATATAAACCACATGCTACTACTACTTTTTTAAATTTAGGCAATCCAATTTCATGTAAATATTTCGAGTTTCTTTGTACATGTTTAAATCTTATTATTTCTATTGTAAACGCCCTAATTTAATTTTAAATGTTAAAATATGTCATACCTTTTGAAATTTTTATTGAAATATGGCTTGGTTATATAGTTAGGTTACAAAATTTCCTTGTGTCATAGAAACCCTGTGTTACTAATACTATTATTTTTAAATGTATTATTACTATTGTTATGGAAAAGCCTACTTTTATTAACATAATATTTTACTTTTAGCAATGTTAAAACTGTTATGTAACTTTTGATTTTTAAATGTTAAAATATTTATGCCTCTTGCTGAAAACTTTCAGCATTATTGTTTTACAATTTTTGTAAATTTTTTAATGTTACAATAATTATAGCTCTTGTAAAAAAACAGTACTTTTACAAGCTATAATGTTAAAATATTTATGACTTGTAAAAAAATATTACTTTTTCAATATTAGAAGTGGCAAAGTGGGGCTGCTGGGACGTGACGTCATCACGATGACATCAGCGTGAGTCACGATGACGTCATCAAGGCTATGACGTCATAATGACGACACATGACGTCATACCTATGACGTCATGGTGACATCATTATCGCTGACGTCATCCTGATGACGTCACTGACGTTAATCAAGTCAAGGTCACGCAAGAGTAGAAAAACAAATTTTTTTGCACTTTTGCAATTCCTCCAAGTACGGTGAGGAAATGAAATCTCTCAAGGAATCACAAAAGTGCAAGAAAATATTTTTTTTATTCCCTAGCGATCAGACTTTTAACCTAATATATCCGTCAGGGGTCATTGACAGAGCCCCACTTGAAATAAAAAAATAATTTTATATTTGACTTACCCACCGAGAGAGAGCCGAACAATAATTTCTTCAAACACCCGACAGTGCGACAAACGACACGCGATGCGAAGAGTAACGCGTCCGAAGGGATACTGAATTGGACACAGGCGGTATCCAAGGTACCCGGCCCGGTGGTGGGGATAAGGAGGTGGTGGGGGTAAAGTGGTCAGATGGAAGAAAAATTTTATTTTTTCCAACAACTCATCCGAGTCTGTCCTTTACCGGACCTCCGTCACTCGGAGTGGAAATATTTCCTGAGAAATATTTATTTTTTATTCTTTCTCAGGTGACCTTGACACTTGGTCTGTAATCGGAGTCACCAGCGTTACTTTACTGGCAAAAGTTAGCTCGTGTTAAAGTTTCTGAAACATTTTAACATCCATAGTGATCTTGGTGTCCCTTGAGTAAAATTTTGGATTATTTTTGAAGCAGCGTTTCATTTTTGTTAAAGTGGAAGTCTTGGACACCCTAACAGAATTATTTTGCTTGGCCAGCAAAAATATTACTCTTAATAATTTTTCTCGCAAAGTTTCAGCCATTGGTGTGTCTCACAGTAAGGTTTGTATAAAACTGAAACACTCAGTCAAGTGTTGCACCTTAGCTGGAAGTAGTGGGGGAACAGGGCTGTAGTGGGGGAATGAGTAGCGGTGGGGGTAACGCGGTCCGGCAGTTCGCAGCAAACTGTTGCTATGTGTAGAAACCGTTTGCTGCGAACTGCCCAAGGAATAACACGTACTGTGCAGAAAAATAACAGAGAGACTTGTACAAAATTTAACTCCAAGAAATATTTATTGTAAGGCTAATAAAGAGGTAGAGGTAAATGAAAAATAATTTTGTACAAGAAGAGTACATTTCAGTTTTGCAGCTAAGTTTAAAATTGAGCAGTGTAGAATAAAACTCGGGATAAAATTTAATCATGAGTGAAAAATATTTAGATACATCTGCGAAATACAAGTGTAGGAAAATATTAGGAGACCTGTAGAGCTAAATAAAAATTAATTTGGTACCAAACAGGCTTCTAACATTTCAGTTTCTAAGTCATAACCAGTAAGGAATAAAATTTTTAAATAAATGTAACTGTAGGACGGCGATAGAGTGTAACAAAAATGAATTTTGTGCAAACAGGCAGCCTCCTGTTTTGCTAAGTCTTATAGTAAGGAAAAATAAAAATTTACTCACAGAAAAGTCCCGTGGCGTTGAGCGGCGGTGTATACGTAGTAAAGGCTCGCGATTAACTGACTTTCAGCGGAGCCACAGTCGCCCAGTTGGCCGAGGAAACCAGTCTGTTATATAAGCCTTACGTAAGCGTCTCTCCGGACTGTCGGCTGCGCTGAGCCCGGCAAGCTAAAATATTATTTTATACTAAATCTTTCTTGGACTGAAAATGTTCTAAATCCCACGAACCCCCCCCCCTCGGGGGAGGTGGAGGCGCCATACTCTAAGGCACTTCCATACCCTGAGGCGCTATTATCACTTTACCGCTGACACGTGTTGTATAATGAGATCCGGCTAGTTATGTATTCAGGTGTGCCTGTTGGGGATTTTCCACTGGCATAAACAAGTACAGCCTTGCACGTGTCCAGGTCCGGCTGTTTACGTAACTAGGTCCGGTTCCCCCACTCCTTTCCGGCCCACCTCGGCTCTTGTAACGTGTGAGGCAACATAACCATTTACAAGAGAACGTGGCAGGGAAGAAGTTAGGAGTTGGATATAGTAAAACACAAATATGAAATAACATGGCATATATTGAGCAAAATTAACATGAGGAACAATACATTTTATATAACCTTAGCCTACAAATAATAAAATTCAAATTCAGTCTTTCAGTCTAATAACTTGATCACAGCCATGATTAATAAAATTGTTAAGTTGATCAGGATTATTTTTATATTTTGAGTGAGTAGGCTATAGGCCTACATCTGATTAAAAAACGTGAAATTCTAGAGTAGTATAATAAATTTTTAATTTATTTAAACATGAATTAATTCAGTCATCTACCAAAATGGACTTATAGTTGTTTCAACGGCTTAATGACTCATTTGCTGGCCAGCGTTTATAATAATTTGTTCAAGTAAAATTAAATGACAAAATATAACCTTTAGATTTCAACCGATACTAAACATTTTAAATTCAACAATTTACAACAACAAATAAATAAATACGAACACCTAACATTGAACATAGTACAAAACATCCAAGGCTTAAATGGTCTTAAGCCATATATTAAACTGTATCAACATAAAGAGCTAAATGGAAAAGAAAATCGGGAGCAGAATTTTGTACCGGCATTACCAAAATGGAATTTAGAACAGGATGGCCTAAACGTGCTCCGTTAACGTAATTATTTAAATTAAATTCTAAGTCCCTAACCTTAACCTAGTCCAACAGACATAAACACTAATTGACTCATTACATCATATTCAAAGATAAACCAAGTTGATTGGTACGGTAACCCGTTGCAGCAGTGGGACGACACAACCGGATATCTCCAAGTTTGGGGCTTCATAGTTCACAGGTTAGAATAGTATTCACCACAGGAAATGAAAGGCCTAGTTGAAGGTTAAATTTAATATTTTTAAATGTTCACTGAGTTAGTTGTAAAATTTTAAACTGTCACGAAATTGAAACTGAGTCTGTCCTTTTAGTTGAATGAAAATGTGGCCACTGGTTTTAAACTGTAGAAAAAATATGGATGGAGGGCACCTGAGTTAGCGAAGCGGTGAGTGTAGATAGGCCTGGGTTCCTGCAGCTGATGGTGACCATGGAGCTCAGAGAAAGTGGCGGCCAGAGGTTGGTGAATGTCCTCCCACCGCAATCGGTCCAGGTTCAGAGGCTTCGGTCAGGATAACATGGTCAGTCGGTTCCTTCGGTTGTCTCGAACATTTCTAGCCCTAGACCAGGGGCCCTGTACAGATCATAACGAGTCTTAGATTCCAATTAATACAATACCGTACAAGATTCCTATTCAAGAAAGCCTATTCTGAATTAATAGTTATTATTTCCATTTGTTTTTGAATTTACTGATTTCATCAACCCTAACCTGTTCCTGGCCCTTAACCTATAATTCTTGCCTAACCTATAAACTTGACCAAAATTGAGTACAACAAAAATTATGTTCAGGAAATACACATGACAATTACTAATAAAGCTATAAAACATCAAAACATACTCATTAAATATACTAGACAGTAAGTAGGCTATTCATACATCACATTAGACAAAGTGCTGAGACCAGGCCTGGTCCGGTAAATTTCTGAAAAATAATTTGTTGCACCAAGGTGCCTGAGCCTGAATAAATAAACATTTATTACGATTAATAGCCCCAAATAATAGTGAAACAAAATCTTGAAACATGTGCTTCCGACATACCAACCAAGACATGAAATTTTCCTGTTCAGGACAAACCGTTTAATCTACGATTCTCTGAAAATACTTTGAACAAGTGACAGTCATTATTTTACATTTAACATTGCCTTTTCAACATTTAACTTCCACACAATAATTCCAAAGTCACAAAATTATTTTTGGTTAATTCATAGTGAAATTTAATCAGCTCACGTTGGAAAATCGTAGCCGGTAAACTCCAAGCTACGGCATCAAAATATTTTTTATTCTACAAAATTTGCATTTCAATAGAGTGAATTCCTCGTACCTGGCATTTGGTGAATAGATTATTACAGCTCCATAGTGATGTTACTCTCTTCCTCGAAGTTAATAATTCCTTGAAGTGTCTTCATTATTATTATTCAAGTTTCACTGGCGAGTGTTGGAAAGGAAAAGAACGAGCTCGCTGACGGGCGATCCAAGGCGGTGAGGAGGGGGGCGGGGAACATTTGACAGCTGCGAGAAGTCCAGAAGTTTCGGCACAGCCAGCCGGATATCGAGCGGCCAAACTCAAAACTGTACTATATGAAATGAGCCATACTGCCATGGCTCACTCTCTCAGGCTTGGCCTCGTTGCAGTTGCTTTCAAACACTTCAGCTGGGTGTTTGGAGCTCTGCCCTACAGAATTCGCAATGTAATGTTGGCGCTGCATTATATTGGGAATTCTCTTTTAGTCCAAGGCATGGCATGTGTAGTGTTAAGAAATATTTTATTTTGCGCTTGCTGCTTCTGCTAGGTCTTGGCGTTGGAATTATTTAGTCTAAGTCTTGTGTGTTGTAAAATATTTCTTGTATCATGTTGTCCCCAAGTATAACATTTTTCTAAATTCGTATCTTGGAGGTTTTCCCTCTGTAAATTGTCAGTTAAAGTGTTAGGCTTTTGAGGCTTAACACGCCTCTGTAAAATAAAATTTTTTCGAGGTTAGCACCTCAAGAATTAATTTTTACCAACAATAGTATGACGCCTAACGAGCCCGGGGGTAGGCCCCTGTGGATCCACTCTTAGGCCACTTAACTGGTCAGGGGCGCTGCTGGACCTCATCACCCTAGATGGGTGGTTGGCATCCTTCAGCACGAGGCGTTTGGATCCTGACACTGACCGGTGTGCTAGGCAAAAGTCAGTACCGATGGGTTAAGACGGGATCCAGGTCATGCTTATCATGACCTTTGATTCCCCTTATGGGAACGAAAATTATTGTAGCATGTTTCCATTCAGGAGACTCAAAATTAAGTAAATATTATTTTTTTAATCACCTCCCAGTAAATGTTTAAATCCCCCCGATGCCTCTGGCCACCGGCGGTCTTAGGCATCGGGGGGATTTCGTTTTAATTCTTGGACGGCCTTGACCTATATTTGTGTGTGAATAAAATAAAATTTTCTTGTTCCACACGCAGTCTAGGTCAGCCATGACTTAGGCGGATTTTCGCCAGAGTTCTGGGATTCCTCAGGACTTAGAGCGAGATGCGTTTAAGTGTTCTCTATCCAAACTGTGGTCAAACAAAATTTTATTTTATGTTCACACATGAGTAAGGGTAGCAGGTATCCAAGAGGTAAAGTCCTAGGGGTAGGTGACCCCCACCCCCACCCTCACCCCCACCTAAAACCCCCACCCCCACCCCCGGGGGAGTTGGAGGTGCGCGGACCATTGGTACTTTTCCATTGGTACGTTTGGCCACTTGGTTACATAAGTAGATCCGGCTCCTATCACTCCTGTCACCAGTCCGGCTAAACCGCAACAATATTTTATTTCCTATCCTTCTACCTCGAAAGATCCTCAACCTGAAGTGGAAAACCCAAAATATTAGTAAGTATTCCAATTAATAAAATCAAACCAGGTTTACGTAAAACAATAAGTCTAAGAAGGCGGCGGCACCGAAACGCCAGTGTAAATATATTTGGAAAACTTTAGCGAAATGGGTCAAGAATGTACCAGGTGGGCTGTTAGTGGTCAAGTGTTATGCCGCTATCATTTTGACCGCGAGTCAGCTTGCACCCGGAATACAGCAAGACCATATTCGCTAAATATTGCTCCTGTCAAACAAAACAAAGGTTCTTTTGTGCGCTATGAAAGACTCTACGAAGGTCATAAAATTTTTTTCCAAAAACATCTTTGTGTAAAGCCTAACATATTTTTGATGAGGCATAATGAGAAAAATGTACAGGTAAGGGTTTTTCCAGAATTGGTACAACCACATTTTATGACCTTCAGAGGGTATTTGATACGCAAGCGTGTCTTAGGACAGTTGAGAACTGTGTGGCGTATGAAGGAGTAATAAGTAACTAAGTGACTAAGTAACTAAGTAATAAGTGGATGTAAAAAATTATTTTTCCAAATTATTTTTTTCCAAATTATTTCTTCACTCTCTTGAAATAAGGGAGGGGGTATTATATAAATGAGCTATTAATACAAAAATATAAAAAATAGTTCATTTATATATTATCTTAACCTGGAGATGATGTGTTTTTATTCTTAAAAAAAAAAAAAAAAAAAAAAAAAAAAAAAAAAAAAAACACATTATTCAGACACATTCCAAACCAGTATCCTGGAGGGTAAAAATTAGTCCAGAAATAGAATAAAAGTGTTTACAAAAAACTAAATTACATATTTTATATATCGAGGCTGGAGAAGACTGGAGGCTCCAGTCTAACCGCATTCCAGCGTTACAGCCTCAGCGATGGAGAGGACGGGCGGCGCGGCGAGCTGATGGGATCTTCATCACAGCTGATCAGCTGATTACGAGAACAGCTGACATGCGCATCAGCTGATCTGGTTCATCTGTCACCCACATCTGGAGATGACGTTGTTAAGATAACAAAATAGAGGTTGACTGAGACAAGTATACATACATGGTGACATGGATTTTTTCATTGTAATTCGAATAATGTTGAGTATGCAAAAGATAAGTTGTAACTAATTCAGACCACTAAATGCGAAGCCTAAACTTAAGTACATATATTTTTTAAAGTTGACAAATTAAATTATCTAAACAGTGACACCTAGTTTCTCACGTTATACAACCCCACTTTTTCTGTCTGTTGTGCCCTGTGCTGCGTTACGAAGTCGAAAAATACAGGTCACAACAGACTAAGGGATAAGAAGTTGTATAGATTTAAAGGGTATTAAGGTTACTTAAAGTCAGATTAAATGTCCATAATTTAGCGATAATAGGCTTTTAGGAGCCCAAAATACCCGGTACTGCGCTCGGTATCAGCTTAAAACTACATAAAAAGTTTGTGGATAATTTTTTCTACACTATTCATGGATTTATTTCCAAAAATGAGGTCAACAGAGTATTGACTACACTTACTATCGTTGTAATCTTACTTAAAATTCAACTTTGAATTGCCCAAATACGAAATACAACTCTGTGTTTTCTTTAATTATTTTTTAAAATTATATTACCATCTAAGCATAAAAGGTATCCTGACGGCTTACGAACCACTTTATAATGTGAAAATAAAAGAGTTAACCACATTTTTATTGCAACTAAATACGGCTAAATTCGCAACGGAAAGTAACTAATGGAGCGACCACAGCCTTTCTCAACCGTACAAAAAGCCATATTTAACCCTAATTTTTGGGCAAACCCAGATCGGAATGATGGGTCAACGCTTTAAAACGTCAAGAACGCACTGAAGTAAGTAGGGATTGATAGATTTATTACCTATAAGTCACCTGAAGTAAGCGTAATTAACCTCTAAAGTCGCCTTCAGCGCGTCGTTAAAAATTTTCTGCTTCTAGCATTACATCCTTACTTCACTCAGGTGGCAGTACAATATAGTTATATTAGTAGCTCAAATGGTACATTCCGGTAAGAAGAACCATGCCTTTGTTAATTATCAGGCTGAAACGAATTTTAATGGTCTTACACAATACGTGCACTAAAAAACTATCAATTCTAACCATTTTTAATTGTTACAGGCCCATTTAAAACCAATTAAAAACCGTTGAAGCCGATTGCACTGAGATTTTTATCAGTGTTCGCCCGATTTTGAGGCTTCTAAAGGCTCCTAAGGTCCCCTGAGGTGATATAATCCTATTTTAAGTAACCTTAATAGCCTTTAACTCGATACAACTTCTTATTCCTAAGGCTGTTGTGACCTGTTTTGTTCGACTTTGTAACGCAGCACAGGTCACAACAGACAGAGAAACAACACTCACATGGCGGCAAACCTGCGTACTCACCCCTATGGGATTTATAAGGAAAATGACAAGAACGCCATAACTTGGTAATATTTGGTATGTACATTCACTAGGTAGGATTTAACTGATATTTTCTTACAACATCTATATGGCTGCAAACTTACATACTCACCCCCATGAGGTTTATGGGGGAACTTAAAATGATACAGTTTTACATTTTTCCTAACGTAACTATTACATTTACTAACAACTTCATAAGACAGCAAACTTACATAGCCATTCCTATAGTGTTTATGGGGAAAATACAATATTTCAAGATTGTTTGGAAATTCGTTGAGTACGCAGGTCTGCTGCGACGGGGGATATTTTACGATGGGTGAGATAATACAAGCTTAATTGGAAGCCTTGGCGGCCCAACGGAGTTTTTATATGTAAATTTTGGAAAGTGGGCCTGACAGGTTGTGGCTAATGACAGGCAAGGCTGTGAGGTCTCGCCCACGGCGCGCACCTCCGTAACCCCGACTAATTTGCATTAAAGAGTGGTCGTATATGTTTTTTATGGAGACTGCCCTAATTGGATCCCCGATTTCACGCCGGAATACACCACACCCAAATTTAATTGGTACACTTTGGAAGGTTGACAACATGTCCTTATAGGGAAAACACAGATTCGGGATCATAATACCTTTTTAATTTTGTTGTAAGTGCTCTATCTCCATTGGTTACCTAGATATTACAAAGTCTAAAGACAGTACATTGTATTTTTATGCTACAATGTTAATCTTATGGAGATTTTTGATGTGTTAATATTTTAGGAGGAAAGTTGGTATTCGACCTCCGGTTTTGATGAAAACTATTTAAAACAGCAAAAAAACAAACAATTTAGTATTTTTAAATTTTAAGTTTGTCTTAACAGGTTACGAAGAAAAGCTCAAAATAGGTTTCCAATGTTAATCTAATGGGAAATCAACAAAACCCTGTATCTCGCTTATTTATTGGAATAACTTGTAAAAATTTGGTATGTACACTATCTAGATAGTTTTTAACTTATACTTACTTACAAAACCCATTTGGCAGCAAACATCATTTTCCTTACAAACCCCATAGGGGTGAGTACGCAGGTTTGCCACAATGTGAGTGTTGTTTCTCTGTCTGTTGTGCCCTGTGCTGCTTTACGAAGCCGAACAATACAGGTCACAACAGACTTAGGAATAAGAAGTTGTATCGAGTTAAAGGCTATTACGGTTACTTAAAATAGGATTATATCGCCTTAGGGGACCTTAGGAGCCTTTAGAAGCCACAAAATCGGGGCGAAAACTAGCGATAAACCTACCTATTCACCCTATGAGGAAAATAAACCCCATAACCAGATAAAATTTGATATTTAGGATTAACATGGATTTAATAACAAACCCCATATGGTCACAAACCTACATACTCCAATCTGCATGGATGTTATGCAGAAAAAGGAAAATATACCAATAATTTATTACAAATTCATAAAGTTATCATAAAGTTAGGAGTTAAAATCAAACATTTGTTAATAAGTTTAAGCGACAACTTTCAAAATATTATAAGTGTGTTAATACCAACCACTATGAAGGACTATAAAAAAATGCCAGTGTTTAGATTAATTGTATTGCACGTGCGTGTGCACTTGAAACACGATAAAATGTAAAATAAAAAAGGTTGTTTATGAATAAAGAGTTTTGAATTGAATTGGAATATATGTGTTTTAGCATAAAAAAACGTATGATTAACATTACCGATTGCACAACAATGGGCTTTTGGTCCAAGCCAAATGGGCTTATGGACAGATTATGGGCTATCTGTTTTGAGCCAAACTGCTTGTTGGCAGCAATTAATTTTCACAACGCGACGTTTCCTTATTTACATTTAAGTGAATGATTAAATGATAAAGATATTTATAAATGAAAATGGATGGATGGATGATTGTTAAAACAATTCTATTGTTGGTCTTTCGTCGCAAAAATTACTTGAAATAAATGTAGGAAACATGAGAAAAGCCGTTTAAGCTTTAATACCTAAAACTTAACAACATTTTTCAAATATTAAAGTGGTCTTTATGGTCGAAACCATGATTAAACACTATATTTAAAAATGATAAAATGGAATTATTTTCCCCAATTTATTTGAAAAAGTAGCAATTGCATTATAATGTGTGCTGTAATATTGAATTTGCTAAGATTTTATGATGAACTCATTGATCTAAGTATAGGACAAGCTGCTAGGGATTATGGATACAATTAATGAAACTGTTTATTATTTATTTGGGTTAGAATCAGTGACAGTCTTTGTAGTTTACAATGTTTTTCTACAATAATTAATTAATAATAAAATTAAGGAACGCTAAAGAGCATTTTTTTATCTGGCAGAAGCATTATTGTAAAGCAAAAAAAAAAAAAATCAACAAACATGTTTAACAAGCAATTATCAATTTTATACACATTTATACATTAAATCAATATACCATGTAATTATAACTTATAAAATACGTTTTAACCTGATCAAAAGTTATGAAAAATGTGCTGAAAATTCAGTTAACCTCACAACGCATATCTAAGTAAAGAAAGTAAACAAAAATCCCAGTATTTACTTGTAATACAGGAGAAATTTTACAAATGATTCTATGATTGTAGAATAGTTTTTATGAAACAGATTTTACAGGAATTGTACTTTTTATTTTACAAGTCCTGTATTACAGGACTTTTATGAAACAGGCCCCTGTTAAATAAATAATATTAGCGGTTTTTTACTATGCAAACTTACTGCACTAATTTTAGTAGGTTTAATAGCAATTTTCCACGTTGCACAAAAAGATGTTGTTTAAGATTTAATTATGTCTAATCCGGATTATCTATAAGTGTGAAAGCTATCAATATTTGCTAACATTATTGCTTTACTATTGTTTACAAGGTTATAACTGAGGTCTTGATCTTGATTTATTCAAAAGATAATGGTAACCATGAGGGACCGTTAAAATAATGTAATTAAGAAGTTTACACAAACAAACCCGATTCGTTGGATTAATTGAAAAAGCTATAGGAAAAGAAATTTATGGCTAATAATTGTAACTATAGATCGCTTCCTGATCGAAATTCGATCAAAACTTCAGTTGATCTAGATCCAAGAAGTTTAAAAACACTTTAAAACTGAAACATCTGTTCTTTCAGTTTTTTCTATCAATTGTTTTTATAACAACTGTCTAATGATTCAATCAATTATCCCTCCTCCATAAGATTAACATTAGAATTTTGAAAGCCTGAGGGGCGTAGCCCTGATTTGAGCCCGGGCGTAGTTCCGATTTGAATTGGAATGGGATTCTGCTCATCTAGAGGACTATACCTTTCTAACAGTATGCGCGGAATTCTTCTACGATGCACACGAGCTGAGAAAAAAAGGAGGAAACGAAACATGCTTGTTTAGTAATATATATATAATCGATAAACTTTGTAAATAATACTACAGATTGTGCTTGATACTTGTAAACCGTTTTGCCAATAAATGGTGCTTGTAAAAGTTTTATGGTAGTTCGTTTGAGATACAAATTGGTATGTTGCTTCATTTAATTAACGTTCAACCAAGTGAAATGAATTGCTGCAAATACGGGTACTGCAACTCACTCGGTATGTAAAAACTCTTTCTACAATTCTCAGTCGGTTTTCACATTTTTGGTGTCGTAATTTTTCAGTAATTATTATTTCCGCCAAATATTCATGAGAACACGGTTTAGTTGTATGATAATAAAGACTTTTATAATGAATCTTTCTACGCACATTGTATAATTCAACTGTTTAACGACCTCTACAAGGAAAAACACAAGCAATAAGCAGGTCCGTCGCACTCCGGTGACGTCACCACGCTGCAGACGGCGCCACTATTACATGTACACAGGTCTGGAAGTACGTTGATGTAGTGAAGGGTGTCGATTGTTATCGATTTCTATAATAAAACCTGTTCAATTGCGAGTTGTTCACGACTGTACCAAGCAATATCGCTCGAAATGGGGCTTAGATAATGTATTTATCGACAAAACAAAGGTTCTTACAATTAAAACTCCTATTTAAGTTTTGAAAGCGTATACCATTCGATTTTGACCCAATTTTGAGCGATTTAACGCACTATTCTAAGATTGTTTACCAAAACACTGATTAAAATTAACATTAAATCATTAAACTCATTGTCTCTTTTTCTTACATGTTAAAGTTCAAGGTTATGCGAAGCGCATATTACATACATACTTATAGAATAACATTATATAAACAGTACATACTAATCAATAACACATTACATACTAAATAGATACTTAAGCTAATCTAATTCTATTATTTCTACTATCCCCTCCTCTTCCAGTCGCCGAGTCGCTCTTTGGTTAGCCTCCTGCACGAAAGCACGTCTAGGCGGCGGATATGAAATTAATTCCGCCGGTGCAGGAGGCAACGGCTCTTGACGATGTATTTATGTAAAAAAATAACACAGTATTGTTCATAAAGAGAAACAAAAAGGTAAATGGTAAAGTAACAGGATTTTATCTATATATTTAAAACACAAAGGTAAAAAACCTTTGGACAGTTCGTCTGTAACTTCTACTGGACCGATTTACATGCGGGTTGTACTAAAATAAACGTTTTCGGTTCTATATTAGCAGGTTCTATTCGTATTAAAAACATATTTACGTTAAATCGGTAAAAAAATAAACTTTTCTTATAGAAAATTAACATAAAGAAAAAGCCAACATTTCAATCCTTTGGACAGTTCGTCTAAGACTTTCATTGGACCAATTTACACGCAGTTTCTACCACTGCAAAATTAAGTTTGAAAATTTAATTTTATTCCATAAAAGACCTTATCCAATTCAGTTATATTCCAAAATGTTCCTAATCCATTTGTATTCCAAAAAGGTCCTACGTTCATTCAGTTGTTGTGATGCCATTTCTAAGTGTTAGTTCCAAACAGACTTATATCCATTTTGGTTGACTTTGATGTAGTATTAATTGTAATTTTATTAAATAAAACTGGTAGGAATGGTTTTATTCAGCAACTTTCATTTCATGCTGAGATATTGCGATTAAATTCTATTGAGGATACAGTTTTTTGAAGGGGACCTCCGATTTTGATGAAAATTGGTATGAAGGTGTTAGACCAGGTCTATTTTCGTGAGATCGCGAACCAGCATTGTCGGCTTATGGGAACGGGGTTTTAAAGGTGTCAAAAATGTTTTTTTAGCAATATTGGACCTAATTTTTAAAAATTCATCAATTGAACTGAAACTATTTAAAAGAGGTTAAAAAAAACAAACAATTTGGTATTTCGAATATTTTATCTTAACATACCTCGTCACGGGGAAAATCCAAAAATATGTTTTCCATGTTATTCTTATGGGAAATCAAGAAAATCCTATATCTTCCTTATTTATCGACATAATTTAATCAATTTTAGTATGTGCACTATTTAGATCAAGTTTAACTTGCTTACAAAACCTATATGGCGGCAAACCTACATAAACTCACTAATATTGATAAACTAAAAACTAACAACACCCAATGGCAGAAAACTCACATACTCGATTTTATGGTATTTTATGGGGAAAGTAAATAATCTAAAATCCCATTGGAAATTCGCTGAGTACGCAGGTCTGCTGTGACAGGGGTATTTAGATTTACGGACAGTTTGTTCTTATTAACAATTCTATTAATCCTGTAAATCAGCTGATATTTTTAGTATTATATAGTGCTTTTTCAAACAAAGTCTTATAAATTTTATTGATTTAGTTCAATAAAATGCTTTATCCAACCAATTACGTTCCAAAACAAGTTTAATCCAAAATTTGTTCCAAAAGGTTCCTTATCTATATTAAAATATTAAATTAAAAATACATTACTATCATGATATTAAAAATCTATATTGTTTTTTTATTAATAAGTCCTAGTTTTCTGAAGTATATTAATATTTATTAAATATCTTAACAAAAACATTACTAAACAATTTTTCCTCTCTCCTGTAAATTTTTAAGAAGTGGACAAGACACCTTTTGGAACGACTCAAATACAGAGTGGATTAACAAAAGCTCGTGAATAATTTGGTTTATTATGGTCAGTACCTAAGAAAACGTTTACAATTATTATGATGTATTGCCATTTATGAAAAAAAAGGTGCTTGATCATATAATTAACGTTATCATACTCCATTAAATAAAAAATGTTGATATTTTTTAAACTTTAACAAATTACTTATTTTACACAATTTCAATCAGCTGATTGTAAACTCACGAAGTATTTTGTCTAAATACAGAGTGAATGAATAAAGAATTCGATCATTTGGTTCATGAAAAATGTAGTTTATTATGGTCAGTACCTAAAAAACTTTTACAATTATTATGCCGTATTATCCTTAAAATGGAAATAAAATTGCTTAATTATGTAAAATAACTGTTTGCTAAAAAATTAAGATAAATTCTAAGGGCTCAGTTTAAATAAATTGTTTACATATGAATTAAAAGCTCTTATCAACGGATTTTTTGGCACAGTTGGTAGCGTAACTTTAGACAAACCAGAAAGATCGGGTTCCAAAACGACCTCCTTAAGTATACTTTTTGTAATTTTTCTAACAACGGTGTCACTAATAAATGTTTTACCGATGGTACCAATATTTATTTTAAGCAAAGAATAGAGACAATGAAATATTTATAAGTCTTTTAAACTTCTAAAAAAAAGGAAATTATTTATTAAATTAATAAATTAATAAATACAACTTGATAGTTTAGGCTTGCTTATTTCTTGTTTTGATTAAACTATTAAGGTTTAGGTCCAAGTAAACAATGGACTTGTTATATGTTAAATTTATAAAATACTAAAGAGTGCCTGTGTTTCATAGTAAGGGTGCAGCATTATTGTTTTTAGGAAATATGTCTATAGGTCTACTTTGACCGACATTCCAACTAAAATTATGTAATTTTCTATGAAATAAATTTGTATTCTTCAAATTTTGATAGTTATTGAAACTTGCAAACTACAACATAAATATTGTGGTATGAAAGTGGTTGTAAATGGTTTCTCTACAATCCATCCTACCCCTAATACCAATATTTGTTAAAGCCAACCATCATAAGTTACAACACTGTAGGCTTTTCCTAATTCTTGAAAAAAAAAAAAACTGTTAAGAATAATTTTACCAATAAGTCTACAAATGGATATTGGTTTTTACTTATTTTCGTTGTTGTTGAACCTAATAGAACAGTTTCATTAGACTAATTAGGTTTGTGCCTACCTAAACAATCAAATTGACATGTTTATAAAATACTAAAGAGTAGAGTCTATAAGTACAAGGATGCAACATTACCTGTTTTAAGGAATACCTACTTTTTTGACGTTTTAACTAAAAATTTAATATCTTCTGTAAAATATATTATTGTTCTTGGTCATAGCTCAAAGAAGTACATTTTATAGACTACCTTACATGTTTGCAGTATTATAGTGTTTCGTTTACCAATACTGGAGCTAGTCTATATCAATCGAGTATTGATGGGCAACAACTAGTTTTATTAATGTTATTTTCATACCTTGGTGTTCAATTAGTGCTAGGACCACTCGAGGGGCTGGCGGAGGGGACGGCAGAGGCGGTGGTGACGGTGACGGAGGAGGTGACGGTGACGGTGGAGGTGACGGTGACGGTGGAGGTGATGGTGACGGTGGAGGTGACGGTGACGGTGGAGGTAACGGTGCTTGTGGTGGACGCAAAGCACAAGAGGCCATGTGTCTCCCCCTGTGGTCTCTGCGTCCATAATCACGATTACAATATAAACAATAAAATATTTGACCTTCGTGTCTTATACGGATATGTCTCGTCAGATGATCGCCGCGACGACGGTGGAGGTGACGGTGACGGTGGAGGTGACGGTGACGGTGGAGGTGACGGTGACGGTGGAGGTAACGGTGCTTGTGCTGGACGCAAAGCACAAGAGGCCATGTGTCTCCCCCTGTGGTCTCTGCGTCCATAATCACGATTACAATATAAACAATAAAATCTTTGACCTTCGTGTCTTATAC
The DNA here is from genome assembly GCA_030545055.2 of Neoaliturus tenellus. Classification (NCBI taxonomy): domain Eukaryota; kingdom Metazoa; phylum Arthropoda; class Insecta; order Hemiptera; family Cicadellidae; genus Neoaliturus; species Neoaliturus tenellus. Next base: position 134,073,121 of record CM061531.1, on the reverse strand, counting down.
GGATATGTCTCGTCAGATGATCGCCGCGACGACGGTGGAGGTGACGGTGACGGTGGAGGTGACGGTGACGGTGGAGGTGACGGTGACGGTGGAGGTGATGGTGACGGTGGAGGTGACGGTGACGGTGGAGGTGACGGTGACGGTGGAGGTGACGGTGACGGTGGAGGTGACGGTGACGGTGGAGGTGACGGTGACGGTGGAGGTGATAGTGACGGTGGAGGTGACGGTGACGGTGGAGGTGACGGTGACGGTGACGGTGGAGGTGACGGTGACGGTGGAGGTGACGGTGGAGGTGACGGTGACGGTGGAGGTGACGGTGACGGCGGAGGTGACGGTGACGGTGGAGGTGACGGTGACGGTGGAGGTGACTGTGACGGTGACGGTGGAGGTGACTGTGACGGTGGAGGTGATGGTGACGGTGGATGTGACGGTGACGGTGGAGGTAACGGTGCTTGTGCTGGACGCAAAGCACAAGAGGCCATGTGTCTCTCCCTGTGGTCTCTGCGTCCATAATCACGATTACAATATAAACAATAAAATCTTTGACCTTCGTGTCTTATACGGATATGTCTCGTCAGATGACCGCCGCGACGACGGTGGAGGTGACGGTGACGGTGGAGGTGACGGTGACGATGGAGGTGACGGTGACGGTGGAGGTGACGGTGACGGTGGAGGTGACGGTGACGGTGGAGGTGACGGTGACGGTGGAGGTGACGGTGACGGTGGAGGTGACGGTGACGGTGGAGGTGACGGTGACGGTGGAGGTGACGGTGACGGTGGAGGTGACGGTGGAGGTGACGGTGACGGTGGAGGTGACGGTGACGGTGGAGGTGATGGTGACGGTGAAGGTGACGGTGACGGTGGAGGTAACGGTGCTTGTGCTGGACGCAAAGCACAAGAGGCCATGTGTCTCCCCCTGTGGTCTCTGCGTCCATAATCACGATTACAATATAAACAATAAAATCTTTGACCTTCGTGTCTTATACGGATATGTCTCGTCAGATGATCGCCGCGACGACGGTGGAGGTGACGGTGACGGTGGAGGTGACGGTGACGGTGGAGGTGATGGTGACGGTGGAGGTGACGGTGACGGTGGAGGTGACGGTGACGGTGGAGGTGAAGGTGACGGTGGAGGTGATGGTGACGGTGGAGGTGACGGTGACGGTGGAGGTAACGGTGCTTGTGCTGGACGCAAAGCACAAGAGGCCATGTGTCTCCCCCTGTGGTCTCTGCGTCCATAATCACAATTACAATATAAACAATAAAATCTTTGACCTTCGTGTCTTATACGGATATGTCTCGTCAGATGATCGCCGCGACGACGGTGGAGGTGACGGTGACGGTGGAGGTGACGGTGACGGTGGAGATGTCGGTGACGGTGGAGGTGATGGTGACGGTGGAGGTGACGGTGACGGTGGAGGTGAAGGTGACGGTGGAGGTGACGGTGACGGTGGAGGTGACGGTGACGGTGACGGTGGAGGTGACGGTGACGGTGGAGGTGATGGTGACGGTGGAGGTGACGGTGACGGTGGAGGTGACGGTGACGGTGACGGTGGAGGTGACGGTGACGGTGGAGGTGATGGTGACGGTGGAGGTGATGGTGACGGTGGAGGTGACGGTGACGGTGGAGGTGACGGTGACGGTGGAGGTGACGGTGACGGTGGAGGTGATGGTGACGGTGGAGGTGACGGTGACGGTGGAAGTGACGGTGACGGTGGAGGTGACGGTGACGGTGGAGGTGACGGTGACGGTGGAGGTGACGGTGGAGGTGACGGTGACGGTGGAGGTGACGGTGACGGTGGAGGTGACGGTGACGGTGGAGGTGACGGTGACGGTGGAGGTGACGGTGGAGGTGACGGTGACGGTGGAGGTGACTGTGACGGTGGAGGTGATGGTGACGGTGGAGGTAACGGTGCTTGTGCTGGACGCAAAGCACAAGAGGCCATGTGTCTCCCCCTGTGGTCTCTGCGTCCATAATCACGATTACAATATAAACAATAAAATCTTTGACCTTCGTGTCTTATACGGATATGTCTCGTCAGATGATCGCCGCGACGACGGTGGAGGTGACGGTGACGGTGGAGGTGACGGTGACGGTGGAGGTGACGGTGACGGTGGAGGTGAAGGTGACGGTGGAGGTGACGGTGACGGTGGAGGTGACGGTGACTGTGGAGGTGACGGTGACGGTGGAGGTGACGGTGACGGTGGAGGTGACGGTGACCGTGGAGGTGACGGTGACGGTGGAGGTGACGGTGGAGGTGACGGTGACGGTGGAGGTGACGGTGACGGTGGAGGTGATGGTGACGGTGGAGGTGACGGTGACGGTGGAGGTAACGGTGCTTGTGCTGGACGCAAAGCACAAGAGGCCATGTGTCTCCCCCTGTGGTCTCTGCGTCCATAATCACGATTACAATTTAAACAATAAAATCTTTGACCTTCGTGTCTTATACGGATATGTCTCGTCAGATGATCGCCGCGACGACGGTGGAGGTGACGGTGACGGTGGAGGTGACGGTGACGGTGGAGGTGATGGTGACGGTGGAGGTGACGGTGACGGTGGAGGTGACGGTGACGGTGGAGGTGACGGTGACAATGGAGGTGACGGTGACGGTGGATGTGACGGTGACGGTGGAGGTGACGGTGACGGTGGAGGTGATGGTGACGGTGGAGGTGACGGTGACGGTGGAGGTAATGGTGCTTGTGCTGGACGCAAAGCACAAGAGGCCATGTGTCTCCCCCAGTGGTCTCTGCGTCCATAATCACGAATACAATATAAACAATAAAACCTTTGACCTTCGTGTCTTATACGGATATGTCTCGTCAGATGATCGCCGCGACGACGGTGGAGGTGACGGTGACGGTGGAGGTGACGGTGACGGTGGAGGTGACGGTGACGGTGGAGGTGACGGTGACGGTGGAGGTGACGGTGACGGTGGAGGTGATGGTGACGGTGGAGGTGACGGTGACGGTGGAGGTAACGGTGCTTGTGCTGGACGCAAAGCACAAGAGGCCATGTGTCTCCCCCTGTGGTCTCTGCGTCCATAATCACGATTACAATATAAACAATAAAATATTTGACCTTCGTGTCTTATACGGATATGTCTCGTCAGATGATCGCCGCGACGACGGTGGAGGTGACGGTGACGGTGACGGTGGAGGTGACGGTGACGGTGGAGGCTACGGTGGAGGTGACGGTGACGGTGGAGGTGACGGTGACGGTGGAGGTGACGGTGACGGTGGAGGTGACGGTGACGGTGGAGGTGACGGTGACGGTGGAGGTCATGGTGACGGTGGAGGTGACGGTGACGGTGGAGGTAACGGTGCTTGTGCTGGACGCAAAGCACAAGAGGCCATGTGTCTCCCCCTGTGGTCTCTGCGTCCATAATCACGATTACAATATAAACAATAAAATCTTTGACCTTCGTGTCTTATACGGATATGTCTCGTCAGATATCGCCGCGACGACGGTGGAGGTAACGGTGACGGTGGAGGTGACGGTGACGGTGGAGGTGACGGTGACGGTGGAGGTGACGGTGACGGTGGAGGTGGAGGTGACGGTGACGGTGGAGGTGACGGTGACGGTGGAGGTGACGGTGACGGTGGAGGTGACGGTGACGGTGGAGGTGACGGTGACGGTGGAGGTGACGGTGACGGTGGAGGTGATGGTGACAGTGGAGGTGACGGTTACGGTGGAGGTAACGGTGCTTGTGCTGGACGCAAAGCACAAGAGGCCATGTGTCTCGCCCTGTGGTCTCTGCGTTAATAATCACGATTACAATATAAACAATAAAATCTTTGACCTTCGTGTCTTATACGGATATGTCTCGTCAGATGATCGCCGCGACGACGGTGGAGGTGACGGTGACGGTGGAGGTGACGGTGATGGTGGAGGTGACGGTGACGGTGGAGGTGACGGTGACGGTGGAGGTGACGGTGACGGTGGAGGTGACGGTGACGGTGGAGGTGACGGTGACGGTGGAGGTGACGGTGACGGTGGAGGTGACGGTGACGGTGGAGGTGACGGTGACGGTGGAGGTGACGGTGACGGTGGAGGTGACGGTGACGGTGGAGGTGAAGGTGACGGTGGAGGTGATGGTGACGGTGGAGGTGACGGTGACGGTGAAGGTGACGGTGACGGTGGAGGTAACGGTGCTTGTGCTGGACGCAAAGCACAAGAGGCCATGTGTCTCCCCCTGTGGTCTCTGCGTCCATAATCACGATTACAATATAAACAATAAAATCTTTGACCTTCGTGTCTTATACGGATATGTCTCGTCAGATGATCGCCGCGACGACGGTGGAGGTGACGGTGACGGTGGAGGTGACGGTGACGGTGGAGGTGACGGTGACGGTGGAGGTGACGGTGACGGTGGAGGTGACGGTGACGGTGGAGGTGACGGTGACGGTGGAGGTGACGGTGACGGTGGAGGTGACGGTGACGGTGGAGGTGACGGTGACGGTGGAGGTGACGGTGACGGTGGAGGTGACGGTGACGGTGGAGGTGAAGGTGACGGTGGAGGTGATGGTGACGGTGGAGGTGACGGTGACGGTGGAGGTAACGGTGCTTGTGCTGGACGCAAAGCACAAGAGGCCATGTGTCTCCCCCTGTGGTCTCTGCGTCCATAATCACGATTACAATATAAACAATAAAATCTTTGACCTTCGTGTCTTATACGGATATGTCTCGTCAGATGATCGCCGCAACGACGGTGGAGGTGACGGTGACGGTGGAGGTGACGGTGACGGTGGAGGTGACGGTGACGGTGGAGGTGACGGTGACGGTGGAGGTGATGGTGACGGTGGAGGTGACGGTGACGGTGGAGGTAACGGTGCTTGTGCTGGACGCAAAGCACAAGAGGCCATGTGTCTCCCCCTGTGGTCTCTGCGTCCATAATCACGATTACAATATAAACAATAAAATCTTTGACCTTCGTGTCTTATACGGATATGTCTCGTCAGATGATCGCCGCGACGACGGTGGAGGTGACGGTGACGGTGGAGGTGACGGTGACGGTGGAGGTGACGGTGACGGTGGAGGTGACGGTGACGGTGGAGGTGAAGGTGACGGTGGAGGTGATGGTGACGGTGGAGGTGACGGTGACGGTGGAGGTAACGGTGCTTGTGCTGGACGCAAAGCACAAGAGGCCATGTGTCTCCCCCTGTGGTCTCTGCGTCCATAATCACGATTACAATATAAACAATAAAATTTTGACCTTCGTGTCTTATACGGATATGTCTCGTCAGATGATCGCCGCGACGACGGTGGAGGTGACGGTGACGGTGGAGGTGACGGTGACGGTGGAGGTGTCGGTGACGGTGGAGGTGATGGTGACGGTGACGGTGGAGGTGAAGGTGACGGTGGAGGTGACGGTGACGGTGGAGGTGACGGTGACGGTGGATGTGACGGTGACGGTGGAGGTGACGGTGACGGTGGAGGTGATGGTGACGGTGGAGGTGACGGTGACGGTGGAGGTAACGGTGCTTGTGCTGGACGCAAAGCACAAGAGGCCATGTGTCTCCCCCTGTGGTCTCTGCGTCCATAATCACGATTACAATATAAACAATAAAATCTTTGACCTTCGTGTCTTATACGGATATGTCTCGTCAGATGATCGCCGCGACGACGGTGGAGGTGACGGTGACGGTGACGGTGACGGTGGAGGTGACGGTGACGGTGGAGGTGACGGTGACGGTGGAGGTGACGGTGACGGTGGAGGTGACGGTGACGGTGGAGGTGATGGTGACGGTGGAGGTGACGGTGACGGTGAAGGTAACGGTGCTTGTGCTGGACGCAAAGCACAAGAGGCCATGTGTCTCCCCCTGTGGTCTCTGCGTCCATAATCACGATTACAATATAAACAATAAAATCTTTGACCTTCGTGTCTTATACGGATATGTCTCGTCAGATGATCGCCGCGACGACGGTGGAGGTGACGGTGACGGTGGAGGTGACGGTGACGGTGACGGTGGAGGTGACGGTGACGGTGGAGGTGACGGTGACGGTGGAGGTGACGGTGACGGTGGAGGTGACGGTGACGGTGGAGGTGACGGTGACGGTGGAGGTGACGGTGACGGTGGAGGTGACGGTGACGGTGGAGGTGAAGGTGACGGTGGAGGTGATGGTGACGGTGGAGGTGACGGTGACGGTGGAGGTAACGGTGCTTGTGCTGGACGCAAAGCACAAGAGGCCATGTGTCTCCCCCTGTGGTCTCTGCGTCCATAATCACGATTACAATATAAACAATAAAATCTTTGACCTTCGTGTCTTATACGGATATGTCTCGTCAGATGATCGCCGCGACGACGGTGGAGGTGACGGTGACGGTGGAGGTGACGGTGACGGTGGAGATGTCGGTGACGGTGGAGGTGATGGTGACGGTGGAGGTGACGGTGACGGTGGAGGTGAAGGTGACGGTGGAGGTGACGGTGACGGTGGAGGTGACGGTGACGGTGACGGTGGAGGTGACGGTGACGGTGGAGGTGATGGTGACGGTGGAGGTGACGGTGACGGTGGAGGTAACGGTGCTTGTGCTGGACGCAAAGCACAAGAGGCCATGTGTCTCCCCCTGTGGTCTCTGCGTCCATAATCACGATTACAATATAAACAATAAAATCTTTGACCTTCGTGTCTTATACGGATATGTCTCGTCAGATGATCGCCGCGACGACGGTGGAGGTGACGGTGACGGTGGAGGTGACGGTGACGGTGGAGGTGACGGTGACGGTGGAGGTGACGGTGACGGTGGAGGTGAAGGTGACGGTGGAGGTGAAGGTGACGGTGGAGGTGATGGTGACGGTGGAGGTGACGGTGACGGTGGAGGTAACGGTGCTTGTGCTGGACGCAAAGCACAAGAGGCCATGTGTCTCCCCCTGTGGTCTCTGCGTCCATAATCACGATTACAATATAAACAATAAAATCTTTGACCTTCGTGTCCTATACGGATATGTCTCGTCAGATGATCGCCGCGACGACGGTGGAGGTGACGGTGACGGTGGAGGTAACGGTGCTTGTGCTGGACGCAAAGCACAAGAGGCCATGTGTCTCCCCCTGTGGTCTCTGCGTCCATAATCACGATTACAATATAAACAATAAAATCCGTATAAGACCTTCGTGTCTTATACGGATATGTCTCGTCAGATGATCGCCGCGACGACGGTGGAGGTGACGGTGACGGTGGAGGTGACGGTGACGGTGGAGGTGACGGTGACGGTGACGGTGGAGGTGACAGTGACGGTGGAGGTGATGGTGACGGTGGAGGTGACGGTGACGGTGGAGGTAACGGTGCTTGTGCTGGACGCAAAGCACAAGAGGCCATGTGTCTCCCCCTGTGGTCTCTGCGTCCATAATCACGATTACAATATAAACAATAAAATCCGTATAAGACCTTCGTGTCTTATACGGATATGTCTCGTCAGATGATCGCCGCGACGATAATTTCGGTTACACTCTTCGCATCGATACATCGTGGATGTCTGTGGTAGAGTAAGCTCTCTTCAATCTTATAAGGAAAACTTTACCTACGAAACCACGCCTCCTATCGTGTGCGAATTCCCAATTAGCCAACCAAAATGACGATTCTTTGTATTTGCAACTTTTACTTTCCCCCACTTAAAACTTTCAAGAAACTCTCTTGGTAATTCATCTTCGGCAACCATTCTTAAACAAAATTTTTAATAAACCATTAACTAATATAATAATATTTTTGAAATAAATTAAATATTATGCATATAAACTAAAAAACAACAAAAAGAACAAAATACATAACCCACGATTATTTTTAGTTTTTGTATGAATGCAAATAATAAGTATTTTATAAATGAATCAAGGATTTAAAGCTTCATATATAAAAAATAACAATAGTAAAAAAGTATTTTATAAAATATATAATTTATTTGTATATAACCTGATTCCGAAAAAAAACATTTCAAATCCACCAGATAATTGATGTTTAATTAAAAATAACTAAGGTAAATTTTATTTCAAAATAAAAAAGTTTATTCTCCATATATGATTAACTTAATACCTGCTGGCCAGCATGCAAGAAGCAACCTTGTTTATGTTCTATTTATTTTAGTATTTCAGTTTTTGTTTTTAATTATTGACAAAGATATTCTGAGCTATATGTTACAAATTGTGGATCTAATAATGACAGAAATGTCAAAACTGCAATAATTCTGCATTGAGGATAACATGGGAACTTTGAAGGGCTCTAGCGCAAAAACCGGATTTTTCCAGTTATATGATCAACGTACATCGATTCCTAGGGACCAAAACTTTAATAATCAACCATAAAATAAAGAAGAATCCTTGGAGGCAAAAAAAAGTTTGCCCATACGAACGAAGCTTGTTTTAAAGTATAAGATAGTCATTAATTTTTGACAAAAACTACTACAGATTAATCACTAATCCAACGTCATTAAAAACTTGAAAATTTATTGAGAATTTGTAAGAAGAGTTCATTATTACAAAAAATAAAAAATAAAAAAAAAAAATAAAAAAAAACCTTTAGCATGTTTAATGAGTATCGATAATTTAATAATTATTATAACCTTCACGACGTAACTTGACGAATGAATTTTCACTACTATTCAGTTAAAATGATTGGATAATCAGCTCTTCGATAAAAATTGCATGTAACGTAAACTCTATGTTTTTGGAAGGTACCCCTTCCCTTTCCCTCACTCAACCCAGCTGTTTTTTGGACCATTTGTCAACTTATAATATAATATTTTTCATTACACTATATCGATATTATTTGTTTCCGACCTTTATTCAGCCGACAAAACACCTGTCTTTTCAGCCTATGCCGGCAAAATTACCCGGCTTAGGCTGGTACAGGAAACTGGAGCAATGAAATCTAGAATATAGTAAGGTAGGTGATAACAACAGACCAATGGCGTAGTTGGTAGTTTAACTGATAGCAATTGTCAAATATATAATAACTAGTGGCTCATAGGGGCAAAAGCCCCTAATCATAAAATTAAAATAGCATGAACCATAGCGTATTAAAATTTCTTCCACAACGAAGGTTTCCAGAAAATTTAATTTTAATTTGCGGTATATAATATTTTAACAATACCATTTGAACAGACCATTCGCCCCCAAGTATTCTTGTCAATCCTGTGCTATTAGGTCACCCGTTTGTAAATGCTCTATTTTGTCTGTTGTTAAACTCATATCGATCTATGGAAAATAAGTTTGAAAGAAATTGTAGTCCCTTAATTGAGCTGTGACGGCTTTTTAATATAACATAGAAAAGCGGCAATGAGAAAACATTGATTTTTTAGCTCCTGTCAGTTTATTTTTATTTTTTATGTTTTAGTCACAAAATTTAAACACAGCACCTCAAAGTGCATCTTCACTTGCTGTGAATATTCATCCCTCGTAATGGAAACTCTTGATTTTGTGTAAACAAAGCAGATTTGTTAAAAATCACTACATGTAGAATCTTTAAGGAGAATCTTTCAGAAAATAATCATTCTTATATATTTTCCATTTTGTTGTTAAGTTACCTGCTGCATTTTCCTCTAGTATGTAGGACAAACGTCTTTGATTTTAACTCGTCTTCTATAATTCTACAATATATGAAATGACTTAAAGGTTTCTTGGAAAATTCAGCTAACAGAATACCAAAACTTCACCGACTGATACACTTTAAGTATGAATTAATGTGTCATCGTTATTCAATATGATCATTTGACACTTTTCGTCTTAAAATAAAACTAAAACAATGGAAATAATGTAGGTGTTTCTCAAACCACAATTCATCGCCCATTGCATCTCTATCAACGATCAGAAAGCATTTTATGATTTGCATACACGCTCAGTTTTTTTTACAATTTAAATTATAGTAACAACAGTAAAATCAGCAGTCAATTTGTAATAGTATGTAAGGTTAACTCTAACTCCTCTGGTAGAATTTTTAGTCGCTCAAAGCAACAAAACGTCTTTTATAGTATTACCACTCTAGGGTGAATTTTGTCATTTGGCTATGAATAGTTCTTTACTCAATTTTATCATCTGTCTCTCGTTTTAAAATAAAACCAAAACATATATATATCAATGTACACAAAGAAGACATTTTTTGAATCCCCATGCTATTGTTAAGGAGGACATTTTAATATATTTCTCATTTCCTTGTAACTTTATGGATACGCTTTATGGGACCGAAACCTTTAGTTTGAGACTCCTACCATCTTCCTGCGATTTGTAAAACACTCACAATTTTGCCCAAGAAATTTCGCTTACAGAATCTATATATATATAGATTGCTTCTCTTGGTGTGTGAATTATTTTGTTATCTTCACTCAATGTTATCATCTGTGTCTCATTTTGAAATTAAACCATAACACATGTTTTAATGTATATAAAGCAGACGTTCTTAAAATCTCCATGCTATTCTTATGGAGGACGTTTTACGTGATTTCTCATTTCCTGTTAACATTATGGACACGCCGATAGTTTTCCCTCGTGCATGGGACCGGCACCTTTAATTTGAGACCCCTCCCATCTTTCTACGATCTGTATGACGCTCACAATTTTACTCAAGAAATATAGCTTACAGAATTATATATATAGATACTTATAAAGAAATAGTGTTTTTCCCTTAAAGTTAGCTGTTGTTATCATTGTGTAGTTGAGTATTCTTGTTTTTGTGACCTAAGCTAATAGTAAAGTTGTTGCCTAGCAACCAGAAGGATAAGCAGCACATTTCGAAAGAATATTCAAGTTTGTTTTGTTTTTTATGAACGAAAAACAATTGTTTATTTTTTATATTTTACACTAATATATATTTTATTTCTGACAAGGCAAGGGTTCCCAGATATATCTTTCCCATGTTAAGCTATTATCATTATTGCTCGAGGCCATCGGCCGATGTTTATCAGGCTTGTAAGGTTTCCGTATAGTACATCTATCTGTTAATTAAAGAATTCACGCTTCCTCATGACTTATTATTTTATACCCTGAGATAGGGATATGGGTTGTGCGAAGCGTAACACCTATCGTTGTCGTTATCGTCGTCGTCACGGTGTGCTCCCGCATCGGTCTCCCCGTTCACATACTTGTTACTGGCTTCACAATAACGGGTCGTACACTGCGATATCCCGCCTGTTATGCCCGCCTCGATCATGAGGTACATATCGTAATCCGTCAAGAGATCCAGTTCGACTTTAGTCAGTTTAAGACAAGCGTCGAACGACAGGCCGGGCGCCGTCAGGTACCACGCAGGGTCGAAGTCATAATTGGACATGCACACCCTTCGGAAATTTTCGAACACGTCCGCTAGCAACAGAACGTCGGTTTTCAAATACACATCGGAATATTCACCTAAGGTTTTACAATTGAATGTGTTCCAAACTTGTATGGCTCTGTCGTACTCTTCAATAGAAATATTCGTTTTGTTTAAAGAGCTATAAGATTTATCAATAGTCGGTAAACTAGTTTCGGTCAACCTTTTCCCACTTATCTATATACTCATAAGGGAAAACGCCTTTTTTAGTTACTATATTCAACTTTTCACTACCGAAATAAGATAGTGTCTCCTTAAACTGATCTTTGTCAAGATTCTTTGTCAGTTCGTCAAGGCTTCAATTACAAATTACAAATTACAAATTTTATTTCAAGTCTAGGAGTTACTTTTTTCGATAACGATATGTAACGTTCTTCAGTTGTAGGGATAACCTTAACTTCTAAATCATCGTAATCTAAGCTTTTCGTTATTAAGTGCACGTCATAGTTCGACATTTTATGTAAAACAACAGGGAGGTAGGTCAGAGTCTGATATAACAAATTACAATTGGTATGACCAGCGCCTCTAAAGAGACCTGTTAATGGGTCGTGATCTCTTACTTTTACATCATTTGGTGTAAATGTTTCTTCGCATATATGACAAAAAGAAGCGTTTTCAAAGCGATCAGTTTCAATTTCGGTCAATTGTTTCATCGGCAATTGCTTACTATAAAGCTCGTACACTCTTAAAGCTTCATCTCTGATTTTACTGAAGAATACTTCAAAGGCGTGTGGACCTCTGTAGATAACGGGTTCGTAACGATCGCCTTAGCTCGAAACCATATAATAACAGAAGCTCATTGGAATATGTCTCTGATAATCAACGGAAGCGGTCGTAGATTTTACAGGTGTGGCGGAATCTCTTGTCTCGCATGTCTTGGGGTTCTTACAGTTGGACCGCTTACAGTTCTTACAACAGTTATTCAAGTTTTTACAATCGGACCTGAAAAAATTCGTACAACATCGATTTGGTGTTTTGCAAGAAAGTGTCTTGCAGTTTTCACAGGGCTTTTCTTTTTCCAGAATCGACTCGAAATCTGCTTAAATAACGAACGGAACTTGTTGTTTGTGTTTAAAAATTTTGAACTTTAACTTAAAATTTTGTTCATCAGGCAGTTCTACAGCTACGGGCTCTTGTCTATCACACAAAACCTTGTGTTTCACATAACTAGACTCATTATTGAAGTGAATTAAGCAAACATTACATATATATTTTCTCCCATTATATCTGGATATCTGTGAACTGACCAATTTATCGAAGTTCTTTATCCACGCGTAGTGCGATGTCGTTTCGTCTCCTAGTAACAACAATAAATCCGGTGGTCTGGCTTTTCCCTTTTACATAGTTTAATAGGGTATACAATGTATTCTTCTTTATCACATTTTCTTTTCTTTTCTATGTCAAAGACATTTATACTAATGTTATTTGCTCTTTCAAATGTGAATTTTAATAGCAGCTATATATTTTTCCATTTCTTATTTAATTGAACTGTTAAATGTAAGAAAAACAATCAAAGTTGCCCTCTTCCTCCAAGATCTTTTGGCAGACCGAGATCTTTTGGCGGGGCCCTTTCCAATGGGGGCAGCGGAAGAATGTGTGTTCCGCATCGTCGGGAACGCCCGGGCAATAAATGCAGTCCGGTGAACCGGTCTTGCCCATCCGGTTCAGGTACGACCGAAAATAGCTGTGAATTGTCAAGAATTGGCCGCCGTTCCACCCACGGTTGGACGTGCTTGATAAGTCGCGCAGTCCATCGTCCTCGGGTGTCGTGCTCCCAGCTGTGTTGCCACTGCTGGAAGGTTCGGGAGCGCTCTTCTGTTCTTACCGTGTTCTTGCCAATCTCGCCTTGTCTCCGATAAATTCCCTTCCTCTCTCCTGCCAAGAGCTTGACAGGGATAACTCCAGCGACCACCAGGACGGCAGGATCGGACACTATCGAGAGCGTCTGCCCACATCTCTGCTCCATAAAGAAGCACGGACTGAACCGCGGACATCAACAGACGTCTTCTGCTGGATCGTGGAACCCCGACATTGGCCATCAGCCTACTAAGGTAAGTGACTACCTTAGCGGCCTTGTCCACCGTACGGAATATCTGATACCGCCAGCTTAACTTGGTGTCCACCATAATCCCGAAGTACTTAGCAGCACGAGTTGATTGGACCCCCTCCCTTCCCACTCGGAACGGAACGACGGTGTCTATCCTCTTCTTCGTAAGGATCACAATCTCCGTCTTACGGAGAGCAAGCGAGAGACCGTGATCGGACATCCATGTGTTGACCACACGCATGGCTCGGTTCAACTTTAGTTGGGCCAGCTCAACGTTGCGTGCGACAATGAGAGCTGCGACATCATCGGCGTACCCAACCAAAGTGGTTTCCTCAGGCATCTCCGACCTCAGGAGGCTTTCATAGGCAACGTTCCAGAGATCCTGGCCGAGTATTGAATCTTGCGGGGCACCAGAAGTGACTTCCATCGTCCACGTTCCGTCCCTTGTGTCGTAACTCAGGCTTCGAGAGCGGAGATAATCCTCGATGAGTCGCAACAGATATGCAGGAACGCTAAAGGTGTTGCGAAGCGCATCAGTTCCCCAGCCGTGTCCAACATGCAGAAAGGCCTGTGGGACGACGGCAGCTCGGGATCACCTTTGCCCTTGATGATCAGTACAATTCTGGCGGTTTTCCAGGGAGCCGGAAACACCCCTTCTACCAAACAGGCGTTGTACATTCTCAACAACAAGTCAGCATTAATTGAAAATACTTTCTTTAAAGCCTCGCTGGGAATCCCGTCCGGGTCAGGAGCCTTGTTGCTCTTTAGGGAGAGAACGGAGTTTTCCATCTCCTCGAATGTGAAGAGTGGAACGTCTTCTAACTGTCCGAAGTCAACCGGCGTGCATCCTAGGCCTAGCCTACAAATATATATATATAATATATATATATATATATATATACAAAATATATATATATATATATATATATATATATATATATATATTTGGGGAGTGATGTTGTTCGCGTCCACAGCATTCCATTAAAGCTGCACGTACTCCCTGGGTGGTGCTAAACGAACAACAATTTTTGGCAGCTGAACTATCACGCGTGTGATCTCTCAGCTATGCCAGCTGCCAGACCAAATTCAAACGGCCCTTTCCAGGGCCATTTTAGAAATGTAGGCTCCGTTTTAAATATATGTCATCTGAACGTAGAGGGTCTGAGCAAATCAAAAAGCGACTGCCTCAGCAAGGTGCTGCGAGAAAATAATGCCGATGTCCTCGCACTACAAGAAACACATGTAGAAGACCTAGAGAACAGTGCGAGGGGAAACATCACAGGATATAGGCTCGTGGAGGAAATAGGACACAGGGTCTATGGTGTGGCGACTTACGTGAGGCAAGACATAGACGACGTATCAGTCTCCCACAAAAGTTGTGTGAACAGCATATTTACTATTTCTGTTAAGGTATCTGAGACTACCATTGTCAATGTCTACAAACCACCGAACATCCAGTGGCCAGATACAGCTCTCCCATCTTTTGAACATCCTGTAGTATATGTAGGTGACTTTAACAGTCATCACACACAGTGGGGATACTCGTCCGATGATGAAAATGGCACTCGTCTTACAAGCTGGGCTGAAAATAACAACCTTTTCTTGGTATTTAATGCCAAGGACCCACACACATTCCATTCTGCCCGATGGCGTCGTGGGTACTCCCCAGACTTGTGCTTTTGTTCTCGTGACCGGTCAGCAACACCCATACCAACTTGCAGGAGGGTCCTAGATGCTTTTCCTCACTCTCAGCATAGGCCTGTTCTGTTATCAGACGGAATCCAAATTCCTCTCGTAAGATCTTTTCCTCGGCCTAGGTGGAACTTCAACAAAGCTGAGTGGGAGGAATTCTCTTCCAGGCTTGACAAAGGCATCAGGTTAATCCCCCCTAAAATAAAAAATTATGATCGGTTCACACGACTTGTTCTGTCTTGCGCTAAAGCGTCTATCCCAAGAGGTTTTAGGAAAGAGTACACACCAGGATGGAGTCAAGAGTGCGAAGACCTTTACAGTGAGTTCACTGACACTGCCGTCAGAGATGTAGCGGACCAACTCCTTAACTCTCTCGACAACTCCAGGAGAGAGAAATGGGTGAAAACTGTTGAAAATCTGAACTTCACCCGCAGTAGTCGGAAAGCTTGGTTTCTACTCAGGAAGCTCTCCACTGGTAAGCCAAATGAAAAACCCGCAACCTCGCAACCTCACCCTTGTGTTATTGCAAAACGCCTCTCCTGTCTATCTAAACCGGTGCGTACGTCCGCAGATAGGAAAATAATTTTTAAGCTTAATGAAATTAAGGAAAGTCGGCAAGCGCCATTGGAAGTCTCCAGACCTTTCACAGTAGATGAGCTGGATGTGGCGATTGATGCTATGCCAATTGGCAAAGCAGCAGGTATGGATGAAATCTTCCCGGAGTTCATAAAACACTTGGGTAAAAAGGCTAGACAGTGGCTTCTTGCAGTTTTTAATTCCATAAGGGAAACCGGGGACTTGCCTGGTATATTTAGAAGATCGAAAATAATAGCTGTCTTGAAGCCAAATAAAGATCCACAACTGCCAGAAAGTTACCGAAACATAGCTCTTCTTAGTGTCTGTTATAAGCTGCTCGAGAGGTTGATATACAACAGAATCCTCCCTGTTCTGGATTCCAGCATCCCCGTCGAACAAGCTGGGTTTAGGCCTGGGCGCAACTGTTGTGACCAGGTTCTAGCTCTTACTTCCTTCATCGAGAATGGGTTTGAGCGAAAACTGAAAACCTCTGTTGCTTTCTTAGATCTTACTGCAGCTTATGACACTGTCTGGAGAAAAGGCCTTCTCATTAAATTTTATAACCTGATTCCTTGCCCTTTCCTGTT
The DNA here is from genome assembly GCA_030545055.2 of Neoaliturus tenellus. Taxonomy (NCBI): domain Eukaryota; kingdom Metazoa; phylum Arthropoda; class Insecta; order Hemiptera; family Cicadellidae; genus Neoaliturus; species Neoaliturus tenellus. Next base: position 134,056,928 of record CM061531.1, on the reverse strand, counting down.
GCGTCTCCTCAACTCGATGCTCTCCAATAGGATGATTAAAGTATATTTGGGACGCAAGGAAAGTACTTTTAGGCAATTAAAAGATGGCCTGCCACAGGGGTCAGTGCTTGCCCCACTGCTGTTTAATGTGTATACTGCCGACATGCCTGACACTTGCTCCTTAAAGTTTGCCTATGCGGATGATATTGCACTGGCTTATCAGCACAAGGAATTCCGACATGCTGAGGAAGTACTAACAAATGACCTCAAGACCCTCGGTGAATACTTTAAGGCCTGGAAGCTAAATCCAAACCCAACTAAAACTGAGGTATCTTGCTTTCACTTGAACAATAGACTAGCCCACCAAAAGCTTAAAATCGTATTTGACGGTGTTGAGCTAAAGCACAATGATCACCCACAGTACCTGGGAGTCACTTTAGATCGGTCTCTCACATTCAAAAGCCACCTACAAAAGACAGCAGCCAAGGTGAGAGCTAGGACTAACATTGTCCATCACCTTGCTGGCTCCACATGGGGAGCTAATGCACAAGCTCTGCGAACCACTGCTTTGTCCCTGGTTTACTCAACCGCAGAGTACTGTGCTCCCGTGTGGCTGAACAGTGTGCATGTCAGAGAGATCGACGTCCAACTGAACAGGACTATGAGAGCCATAAGTGGTACACTCATGGCAACACCTGTACCCTGGCTCCCAGTGCTGTGTAATATCGCTCCACCTGAAATAAGACGAAGGGAGGCACTTACTAGGGAATATAATAAGATCGTATCCAATCCACAGCTACCCATCCATGATTACCTACCCCAGGAGACGGGCAGATTGAGGTCCCGAAGACCACCACTGCGGACAGCATCCCAGTTGACGGAGACAAACTTTTCCATCCATACCGACTGGACTTCCTCCTGGGACTTTTTCCAAGGCCGAAATCAATTTTTAATTGCTGACCCAACCTTAGCAGTAAGTGGTATGGATCTTCCTCGGAAGCAGTGGACCGTTCTCAATCGATTCCGCACTGGTGTGGGAAGATGTAATTATTGGAAATACAAATGGGGAATGACAGAAGACCAGTCATGCCGCTGTAGAGCGGAGTTGCAGACTATGACTCACATAGTCAATGATTGCCCTTTGAGTGCTTTCCCCGAAGGATTGATTGGGCTGCATTGTGCAAGTGAATCTGGGCTGCAATGGCTTAGCGCCCTGGATTTAGCTTTGTAAAGAGAGATCATAACTTTATGTTTTTAGTTTAGTTTTTAAATTTTTTGACGCAGGTGCTAAGCACCTCAAAGAATGTATTATATTTTTTCTGAAGTTGGTGGCTGGCTATTAATGCCATACGATATATATATATATATATATATATATATATATATATATATATATATACATAATATTAAAGGTAAATAGATTGTAGAGCGAAAAAACAATACAATTTAAAATCCATGATTGCAAATTAATAAAAACAATGTAATGTAAGTATTGTAGAATTACGCTTACTTAACACTTAATGGATATTTTGTTACCTGAGACATAGGCTACAATATCGCATAATTCCGTCCGACAGCGATTCATTCCACATCAACATGCCTATCTTTGGCATAATTAAAACTTCAACAAGTATACATCAGTGTTGATCTATTTAATATAACAAATAGGTCTGTCAAAATATCAATTACATTTTATTTCAAAACGTTACATAACGGCGAGCAGATATAAACAAATCTGAAAAGGTTATGTTGTTTTCAGCGACAACTCAGCTGCGATGGAGGAAAATAAACTGATCATAGCAACTACATTAGTCAAATCATGTAGCCTAAACAACTAAAATTCTATCAAAACTTCCGGAAAATAAGCTTTTTCAATACTTGAAAATAATTGCTCGATTATAGTTTATTACCTAGTGTAAAATAGTTAAAATCTAACCTGAGAATTTCATAGAAATCAAATTAGTAATAAAAAAGCCTTTTGGGGGTCTAAAATTCGCCTAAGTGAAATTTAAACTCGATCGTAAAGAATTTTATACTCTATGTACATAGAGTAAAAATTCAATTGTACGCCGGTTTCAACGTCGACAACTACGGTGACAACCTCGAATGCGCTCGGCAGTGATGATCGCCACCGTTGTTATAACCACCGGCAGCAGACAACATCAACAGCGACGTCGGTTACTCCAGATATGACATCAATCCAAGGAAATGAAATGAGCGCTCAGGGTATTAGCAACAACAACCGTCCTCGCTTACTTCAAACTACATCGGAGACGGCCACCACAGCATCCCCATCACCGCCGAAAAGACAGCGGGTACGGATGAATCTATTCAATCATAGAGCTCATGAAAATATAATAGAATTGGAAGAAGAACAAGAACAGGAGGAAAATAGTGATGATAATGTTATTCACCGACCCCTAGTCCTTTCTTCAGAAGATTATGAATGAAATCCAAAATACCATGTTTATAAATAATTTTCTGTAAAAAATTAAGTAAATATCTTTCATTTTTAATTTATTTTAATTGTTGTTATTTTTTAATTTTCCTCAATATGCATAAAATATTGGAGAAAGAGGTGGAGCGAAGTGCACAAAGGCTGCACTTTGCTCTACCTTTTTTTTCCCAAAATAGTCTTTCCCATAGGTCACTTCCAATTTGCTTCCATACAACCAACATGGCTTTTCATTTTTTTAACAATTCTTAACTGTAGAATTCATAATATTCACGCATTTACTTTGGACTAGTGTCCAACAGTGGAGGGATCGGGTTTCCGACTACACCTAACGACCCCCACCTGGGGGTGGGGCCCCAAGGTGGCTATATAAACGCTAGGTTGGCCGGGTGAACAATCAGTTCGGTCCGGTGCTGCGAATAAGACTTTACTGTTTCGTGTATTTTATGTGTTTAGCTATGCAGTTTGCCATTACAAAACCCTTAGCCATAGTTAAACCCTATACTGGGGGGCTCGAGACTCAGGTTATAAAACCTTCTGGTTGTCGTGTTGTTACACAGAATGAAATAGACAAAGCAAAATCAAGAGGGTATAAATTAGTATTATGGGAAGGTAAACGTTATATGCATATTAGTTCGGTCCGTATGAACCAGGAAATCAAGAATATCACCAAAGAAGACCCAAGAACATCATATCAGGAAAGTCAATCATCGACATCTGGGCAGTCTCATCATCTTCATTCTTACCAGAGCAGAACGGCAACAACAGACACCGACGACAACTGCGGGGGCAACAGTGATAGCAACAGGAGCGAGCGGCACGAACTTTAACAGCGATGACGAGCGTCGCCGTTTGTACCGCCTTTACAGTAATAACTAACACAACAACAACAACCACCACCACCAGCAGCGCCGCCAACGCGATGGCCCACAACACGGAGAGGTGATAAGAAGCGAATCAAATCCGATCAGCGATGACGAGCGCCGCCGCCTGTATCGCCTTTACAATTATACACCGGTTTCAACGTAAACAACTACGGTGACAACCTCGAATGCGCTCGGCAGTGATGATCGCCACCGTTGTTATAGCCGCCTGCAGCAGACAACATCAACAGCGACGTCGGTTACTCCAGATATGACATCGAGGCAAGGAAATGAAATGAGCGCTCAGGGTGTTAGCAACAACAACTGTCCTCGCTTACTTCAAACTACATCGGAGACGGCCACCACAGCATCCCCATCACCGCCGAAAAGACAGCGGGTACGGATGAATCTATTCAATCATAGAGCTCATGAAAATATAATAGATTTGGAAGAAGAACAAGAACAGGAGAAAAATAATGATGATAATGTTATTCACCGACCCCTAGTCCTTTCTTCAGATGATGATGAATGAAATCCAAAATACCATGTTTATAAATAATTTTCAGTAAATAATTACGTAAATATATTTTATTTTTAATTTATTTTAATTGTTGTTATTTTTGTAAATTATTTTTATTAAATCTTAGCGATTTCCATTTTATTTGCTTATGTTATAATATTTCAGAAATCCATGCTAGTAACAAACGTAATACTGCATTTCCAGTCGTTTTCCTTAACACAGATGTTTGATATAAAACATAATAACAGATCGTTATGTGAGGATTCTTTAACAATGGTAAATAAATATTTTTTTAAACAATAAATAAAAATTATCTCTTAACAATGAAAAAATGGTTTCATCAAAAATTTCAATATTAATATTAATTGGATAAAATCCCATTCTATAGTTTTATACTTTGTTTTTAATTTATATATATATTCTATGCTAATTTGATTGATGGTCTCAGATCGAAATAATTGACGAAGCCACGTACAGAGTGCGGCTACTGTATTCCACCAAGCACTCAAGCCTGACGGCGAAATTTGAGGAGTTTGCCGGTGCCGACACCATCATATCGACCAGCGCCGACCTAACTCTGGACCAGACGAGGCGGTTGTCGGAACTGAGGGCAAATGTCCTCAAGAAAAGTAAGAAGGCGTAGAAAGGAACTGATGGTACTCTCGCGGTGGGTTTTTTATTTAATATTTAGTTAGATATAAAAGCACAACCTTAGCAACAAGGTACAATTTAAAGCATAATTCAAGCTATAAAGTAAATATATATTAATTTTGTCAATACCATCTTAAATCATATGATTTCTTTTTCTTACATTTAACAATTCAATTAAATAAAAAATGAAAAATATATAGCTGCTATTAAAATTAAATTTTGTAAAAATTGTAACGTGTATTACACGGACTCGAATCAACATACATTGAGCGAAACACACAAAAGGAACACCCTAGGCTATTCACCCATCACGGAGACTGAATCCGCAGCGAAATGTAGACTTAAAATGTATTGGCTACAAAATGGAGGAGGATATTTGGACATCGATAGCTTTTTAAATTATTGCAAACCTTTGATTACCTCTAAAATTCATGAACATTTAATTCTATCGAAAACTGTTAAATGTAACTTTATACTCAAATGTGAGTATAAGAAACCTGAAAATGAAACAACTAGGAAATTGTGTTTTAAAACTATAAATGAACCAATAATGATGAATACAGATTTGAATAAATATTGTAAAGATGTTAGCGAGAAGATCTTGACGGAACAAAGTGAACATCAGACCAAGGGTACTGGCTGGAGTTTAAAAAAAGTAGTAGGATTAGAACTCAGAGTCAACAAATACAGCCCCCTCAGAGGTTGTAAACATATTTAGTTACCCGCGTTTATTTCAAATAAAACGGCAGTAATAAACGTCCAAAATAATGATGAATATTGTTTCAAGTATGCCGTTTGGAGTAAGAATGTCTTAATTCATCCTGAAAGATTCAGCAAATACGAAAACAATGAACAAATGGAAAACACATATGATTGGGATCGTATTAGTTACCCAGTTAAAGTAAAGTCGATTCCTATATTTGAAAGAGAAAATAACATTAGTATAAATGTCTTTGGCATAGGAAAGAAAATGTGATAAAGAAGAATACATTGTATACCCTATTAAAGTATGTAAAAGGGAAAAGCCATACCACCGGGTCGCTTGTAAATAGGATATTTTCTTTTAGACTAAGTATTTCTGCCTCGTCCATCCACTGAAAGTCCTTAATAGGTAGACTACCCGCCATAGAATATCCGTAAAGGTTGTTAACGTCTAGATATAAAATATAGTTGGAATCTTTGCTCGAGGTAGACCTATGTTGTGTCCGCAGCATCTCAAAATTTAGCGAAATTGAGCTCGGTATATTTTAAAAGATCACTGGCTGATCATGTGTCACCCGTGACCTTGCCCTGTTAGGAAGCGCCGCGAATTTCAGCTGTTTCCCCCACCACTCGCAAAATTGCCAGTGCGAATTCACGCTAACCGAGAGTTCAGTTCAAGACCAGACACACGGAAGGCAGTACCTCTACTGGAGTCCCGATGCTCGCCCTTCACCTATTGGTCTGGACAGGTTAGCTAAGTAATAGATACTGACAAGGCAAGGGTTCCCAGATATATCTTTCCCATGTTAAGCTATTATCATTATTGCTCGAGGCCATCGGCCGATGTTTATCAGGCTTGTAAGGTTTCCGTATAGTACATCTATCTGTTAATTAAAGAATTCACGCTTCCTCATGACTTATTATTTTATACCCTGAGATAGGGATATGGGTTGTGCGAAGCGTAACACCTATCGTTGTCGTTATCGTCGTCGTCACGGTGTGCTCCCGCATCGGTCTCCCCGTTCACATACTTGTTACTGGCTTCACAATAACGGGTCGTACACTGCGATATCCCGCCTGTTATGCCCGCCTCGATCATGAGGTACATATCGTAATCCGTCAAGAGATCCAGTTCGACTTTAGTCAGTTTAAGACAAGCGTCGAACGACAGGCCGGGCGCCGTCAGGTACCACGCAGGGTCGAAGTCATAATTGGACATGCACACCCTTCGGAAATTTTCGAACACGTCCGCTAGCAACAGAACGTCGGTTTTCAAATACACATCGGAATATTCACCTAAGGTTTTACAATTGAATGTGTTCCAAACTTGTATGGCTCTGTCGTACTCTTCAATAGAAATATTCGTTTTGTTTAAAGAGCTATAAGATTTATCAATAGTCGGTAAACTAGTTTCGGTCAACCTTTTCCCACTTATCTATATACTCATAAGGGAAAACGCCTTTTTTAGTTATTATATTCAACTTTTCACTACCGAAATAAGATAGTGTCTCCTTAAACTGATCTTTGTCAAGATTCTTTGTCAGTTCGTCGAGGCTTCAATTACAAATTACAAATTACAAATTTTATTTCAAGTCTAGGAGTTACTTTTTTCGATAACGATATGTAACGTTCTTCAGTTGTAGGGATAACCTTAACTTCTAAATCATCGTAATCTAAGCTTTTCGTTATTAAGTGCACGTCATAGTTCGACATTTTATGTAAAACAACAGGGAGGTAGGTCAGAGTCTGATATAACAAATTACAATTGGTATGACCAGCGCCTCTAAAGAGACCTGTTAATGGGTCGTGATCTCTTACTTTTACATCATTTGGTGTAAATGTTTCTTCGCATATATGACAAAAAGAAGCGTTTTCAAAGCGATCAGTTTCAATTTCGGTCAATTGTTTCATCGGCAATTGCTTACTATAAAGCTCGTACACTCTTAAAGCTTCATCTCTGATTTTACTGAAGAATACTTCAAAGGCGTGTGGACCTCTGTAGATAACGGGTTCGTAACGATCGCCTTAGCTCGAAACCATATAATAACAGAAGCTCATTGGAATATGTCTCTGATAATCAACGGAAGCGGTCGTAGATTTTACAGGTGTGGCGGAATCTCTTGTCTCGCATGTCTTGGGGTTCTTACAGTTGGACCGCTTACAGTTCTTACAACAGTTATTCAAGTTTTTACAATCGGACCTGAAACAATTCGTACAACATCGATTTGGTGTTTTGCAAGAAAGTGTCTTGCAGTTTTCACAGGGCTTTTCTTTTTCCAGTATCGACTCGAAATCTGCTTAGATAACGAACGGAACTTGTTGTTTGTGTTTAAAAATTTTGAACTTTAACTTAAAATTTTGTTCATCAGGCAGTTCTACAGCTACGGGCTCTTGTCTATCACACAAAACCTTGTGTTTCACATAACTAGACTCATTATTGAAGTGAATTAAGCAAACATTACATATATATTTTCTCCCATTATATCTGGATATCTGTGAACTGACCAATTTATCGAAGTTCTTTATCCACGCGTAGTGCGATGTCGTTTCGTCTCCTAGTAACAACAATAAATCCCGGTGGTCTGGCTTTTCCCTTTTACATAGTTTAATAGGGTATACAATGTATTCTTCTTTATCACATTTTCTTTTCTTTTCTATGCCAAAGTCATTTATACTAACTAGAGATCGCCTCCTGATCGAAATTCGATCAAAAGTTCAGTTTATCTGGACCCAAGAAGCTTAAAAATATTTTAGAACTAAAACATATGTTCTCCCTGTTTTTCTAGCAGTTGTTTTTACAACAGCTGTCTAATAATTCCAATTCTCCTTCCTCCATAAGATTAACATAGGAACTTTGAAAGCCTGTGGGGCGTAACCCTGGAGTCCAATGTGAATTAGAGTGTGATTCTGCTCATCTACAGGACTATACCTTTCTAACGGTATGCGCAGATTTCTTCTACGATGCACACGAGCTGAGAAAAAAGGAGGAAACGAAACATGCTTGCGTATTAATATATAGATGTTATTTGCTCTTTCAAATGTAAATTTTAATAGCAGCTATATATTTTTCCAGTTTTTATTTAATTGAACTGTTAAATGTAAGAAAAACAATCAAAGTTGCCCTCATCCTCCAAGATCTTTTGGCAGACCGAGTCCACCGAAAATGCACAAAAAATTTGTGTAGCCTCCAGGCGAGGCCCTTTCCAATGGGGGCAGCGGAAGAATGTGTGTTCCGCATCGTCGGGAACGCCCGGGCAATAAATGCAGTCCGGTGAACCGGTCTTGCCCATCCGGTTCAGGTACGACCGAAAATAGCCGTGAATTGTCAAGAATTGGCCGCCGTTCCACCCACGGTTGGACGTGCTTGATAAGTCGCGCAGTCCATCGTCCTCGGGTGTCGTGCTCCCAGCTGTGTTGCCACTGCTGGAAGGTTCGGGAGCGCTCTTCTGTTCTTGCCGTGTTCTTGCCAATCTCGCCTTGTCTCTGATAAATTCCCTTCCTCTCTCCTGCCAAGAGCTTGACAGGGATAACTCCAGCGACCACCAGGACGGCAGGATCGGACACTATCCGGTAGGCGGAACACACCCCACGCGCCGCTCGACGTTGAACGCGGGCGAGTCGCAACCTGTACTACTCTTTATCGAGAGCGTCTGCCCACATCTCTGCTCCATAAAGAAGCACGGACTGAACCGCGGACATCAACAGACGTCTTCTGCTGGATCGTGGAACCCCGACATTGGCCATCAGCCTACTAAGGTAAGTGACTACCTTAGCGGCCTTGTCCACCGTACGGAATATCTGATCCCGCCAGCTTAACTTGGTGTCCACCATAATCCCGAAGTACTTAGCAGCACGAGTTGATTGGACCCCCTCCCTTCCCACTCGGAACGGAACGACGGTGTCTATCCTCTTCTTCGTAAGGATCACAATCTCCGTCTTACGGAGAGCAAGCGAGAGACCGTGATCGGACATCCATGTGTTGACCACACGCATGGCTCGGTTCAACGTTAGTTGGGCCAGCTCAAGGTTGCGTGCGACAATGAGAGCTGCGACATCATCGGCGTACCCAACCAAAGTGGTTTCCTCAGGCATCTCCGACCTCAGGAGGCTTTCATAGGCAACGTTCCAGAGATCCTGGCCGAGTATTGAATCTTGCGAGGCACCAGAAGTGACTTCCATCGTCCACGTTCCGTCCCTTGTGTCGTAATTCAGGTTTCGAGAGCGGAGATAATCCTCGATGAGTCGCAACAGATATGCAGGAACGCGAAAGGTGTTGCGAAGCGCATCCAACATATCGACCCACCTCGCCGAGTTAAAGGCATTCTTGACATAAGCGTAACAAGAAGCACTACTCAGCGAGAGAAATGGTTGTGGCTCTCGGCTCTCTTCATAGCTCTCTGGACTTCGGTGATAGCGTCAATCGTTGACCGTCCCTTTCTGAAGCCGTACTGATGGGGGCATAAGTCCCCGGCAGCTTCCACGGCAGAGGTCAGACGGGAACGGATCAGCTTCTCGAACAGCTTCCCAGCCGTGTCCAACATGCAGAAAGGCCTGTGGGACGACGGCAGCTCGGGATCACCTTTGCCCTTGATGATCAGTACAAGTCTGGCTGTTTTCCAGGGAGCCGGAAACACCCCTTCTACCAAACAGGCGTTGTACATTCTCAACAGCAAGTCAGCATTAATTGAAAATACTTTCTTTAAAGCCTCGCTGGGAATCCCGTCCGGGTCAGGAGCCTTGTTGCTCTTTAGGGAGAGAACGGAGGTTTCCATCTCCTCGAATGTGAAGAGTAGAACGTCATCTAACCGTCCGAAGTCAACCGGCGTGCATCCTAGGCCTAGCCTACAAATAATACACACAAACAATGATTTTAGCTAAGACCTCAAAACAAGCAAGTAACTCAATAATAATTATGCTTATAATATCAAGGTGAATAGATTGTAGAGCGAAAAAACAATACAATTTAAAATCCATGATTGCAAATTAATAAAAACAATGTAATGTAAGTATTGTAGAATTACGCTTACTTAACACTTAATGGATATTTTGTTACCTGAGACATAGGCTACAATATCGCATAATTCCGTCCGACAGCGATTCATTCCACATCAACATGCCTATCTTTTGGCATAATTAAAACTTCAACAAGTATACATCAGTGTTGATCTATTTAATATAACAAATAGGTCTGTCAAAATATCAATTACATTTTATTTCAAAACGTTACATAACGGCGAGCAGATATAAACAAATCTGAAAAGGTTATGTTGTTTTCAGCGACAACTCAGCTGCGATGGAGGAAAATAAACTGATCATAGCAACTACATTAGTCAAATCATGTAGCCTAAACAACTAAAATTCTATCAAAACTTCCGGAAAATAAGCTTTTTCAATACTTGAAAATAATTGCTCGATTATAGTTTATTACCTAGTTTAAAATAGTTAAAATCTAACCTGAGAATTTCATAGAAATCAAATTAGTAATAAAAAACCTTTTGGGGGTCTAAAATTCGCCTAAGTGAAATTTAAACTCGATCGTAAAGAATTTTATACTCTATGTACATAGAGTAAAAATTCAATTATACGCCGGTTTCAACGTCGACAACTACGGTGACAACCTCGAATGCGCTCGGCAGTGATGATCGCCACCGTTGTTATAGCCGCCTGCAGCAGACAACATCAACAGCGACGTCGGTTACTCCAGATATGACATCTAGGCAAGGAAATGAAATGAGCATTCAGGGTATTAGCAACAACAACCGTCCTCGCTTACTTCAAACTACATCGGAGACGGCCACCACAGCATCCCCATCACCGCCGAAATGACAGCGGGTACGGATGAATCTATTCAATCATAGAGCTCATGCAAATATAATAGATTTGGAAGAAGAACAAGAACAGGAGAAAAATAATGATGATAATGTTATTCACCGACCCCTAGTCCTTTCTTCAGATGATGATGAATGAAATCCAAAATACCATGTTTATAAATAATTTTCTGTAAATAACTATGTAAATATATTTTATTTTTAATTTATTTTAATTATTTTTATTTTTCAATATTCCTCAATATGCATAAAATATTGGAGAAAGAGGTGGAGCGAAGTGCAAAAAGGCTGCACTTTGCTTTACCTTTTTTTCCAAAATAGTCTTTCCCATTAGGTCACTTCCAATTTGCTTCCATACAACCAACATGGCTTTTCATTTTTTTGACAATCCTTAACTGTAGAATTCATAATATTCACGCATTTACTTTGGAATAGTGTCCAACAGTGGAGGGATCGGGTTTCCGACTACAATTAACCCCCCCCCCCCCACAAGGTGGCTATATAAACGCTAGGTTGGCCGGGTGAACAATCAGTTCGGTCCGGTGCTGCGAATAAGACTTTACTGTTTCGTGTATTTTATGTGTTTAGCTATGCAGTTTACCATTACAAAACCCTTAGCCATAGTTAAACCCTATACTGGGTTGCTCGAGACTCAGGTTATAAAACCTTCTGGTTGTCGTGTTGTTACACAGAATGAAATAGACAAAGCAAAATCAAGAGGGTATAAATTAGTATTATGGGAAGGTAAACGTTATATGCATATTAGTTCGGTCCGTATGAACCAGGAAATCAAGAATATCACCAAAGAAGACCCAAGAACATCATATTAGGAAAGTCAACCATCGACATCTGGGCAGTCTCATCATCTTCATTCTTACCAGAGCAGGACGGCAACAACAGACACCGACGACAACTGCGGGGGCAACAGCGATAGCAACAGGAGCGAACGGCACGAACTTTAACAGCGATGACGAGCGCCGCCGTTTGTACCGCCTTTACAGTAATAACTAACACAACAACAACAACCACAACCACCAGCAGCGCCGCCAACGCGATGCCCCACAACACGGAGAGGTGATAAGAAGCGAATCAAATCCGATCAGCGATGACGAGCGCCGCCGCCTGTATCGCCTTTACAATTATACACCAGTTTCAACGTCGACAACTACGGTTACAACCTCGAATGCTAACGTTTCTCTTTTTCTCTGTGCCCTCACTGTTTTTATTAATAATCGAACATCTTGACATAGCATATATTGTGACTTTGTGTGCAATTATCGGCGTGTTTAATGTCGAGGAATTCCCCCTAGCACACTTTCCCCTCGTGTGTGTAACAAGAGAAATATACGATAGAAAGCTACATTATTGCGTCCCTACTACAGTGAGAAAGAAATTGCTGCCCTTCCAAGATCTGAGAAAATATTAATATTCAACCTGTGTGATACTATAGATTTCCGCTTGTATGATTTTCTCTCATCAGAACAGGTACGAAATGCTGATATAAGACACTTTCCATTTTTGTTGAATATGTTCATCATTATTGTCCCGTAGTAACATTCCACTCCACATAATGTAACGTGACATGGTGAATTCCGTCATAAGACAGTATGATGATTATATACAGGTATATAAATATCGTAAATTTAATAGAAACAATCAATATTTACTGAATAAAAAATTATATGTCAAGATAGAGAGGTATTTATGTATGTAAAAGAAAGTTTTAGTAGTTTCAAATGCTGGGCAGAGGACACGTTTATTCCGATAGATCACAAGCTGTTCACCAAATATTGTAAGAGATTATCTCCTAAATATGTTTTCTTCTATTCAACAAAAATAAAACTAAACCGAAAAGCTCAGAGACGTGTGGTTGAATTAGCATATAAATATTTGGTTGACATCATTAGATGGAATGATTACAGATGTTTGCTAAAGAACGTTATGATTGATTTTGACATAATGTATGAAAGATTTTCAGGGGATACCATAGCCGATTGTCCAGTCATGCAAGGCTTACACGAAGTATTGGATTTCGATATGCTTTCAAAACTCAAGGGATTTTATATATTTGAAAATTTGTACTACAAATTGTTTTCTATTGCGCTCAACAATACCAAAGTGTTATATCAAAAGGACATCATTAAACTGTATCTGCCATTAGTGAAAGGAAAAACCATCGTGACCGCCGACATTGGATATCCGCATGATACAATTTTTTATCCATGTGTACGAGGAAACATGTATTTGCCATGGAACATTTATACGCTTATAACTTCTTCAGACACGAAGAATGGTTTTTTAATGAAGAACAGGTGCTCACTCTCAATTTATTGGACATTGTGAATATGCTAATGTTTTTTTTTCAAGTATTAAATTCTTAGGAGGAATTCATGTAACAGTGAAAAGTTACTTTCAAGAGCATTAATCATGGACGCCCTATTTATCAGCGATAGATTTTACTGGGACAATCTCAAAATCCTTTACAATGTTTAATTTAATTATTTAAGACCTTCGTTTCTAAGTTCTATAATTTCTTCGGAAAATACTATTCATGTTTCCGATTTACATCAATTGTATTCAGTTTGGTTTATTTTAAGTTCTTTCAAGGATTTACCTTTATAATTCATTTTACACGCCTTCCACTCTACACTATGGTCATGTTTATTGTAAAACCACGGATGATTTCAGAGTACTTATAGAAAATGGTATACTGAAGCGATGTAAGGATGGTGCGACTTATTCGTTTGTACATCCACATAAGGAAATGTGTGATAACATTATAGACATTCATAGTTTTGAATCCTATTTCAGTAAGCACATCCGACTCTCGTGGGAAAGTATATACAATTTGTTTTCTTTTGACAAACTGAACTATTTAAACATGGCAAGTAGGCCTTATCACGATGACGAGTCTCCGAAACTCTGGATTGATCGTAGGTTTGGGTTTTACTCATATTACGAGGCGTGTCGATTGAATGAGCTCTTCAATGCTGTCTGTACTTCGTCTTTTGTCAAGTTTTTACGTGGTATAAATTTATATAATAATAATAAAATAATAATAAAAATATTATTATTATTATTATATAATAATTAACAACGAATACAGGTAATAAGATTGATGTACTAGGTTCTTGTAACTTAAGTTGTTTCTACAAAGGTAAGCGACACATTATTAAATTTTATGTTGTAGATGGTAATTCCTCATGTATTTTAGGGTTAGAATCTCGTAAAATTCTAGACCTGGTTCGTAAAGTTAGAGGTAAATAACCTAATGATGTTGGTAGGCCCACAGCTAAGATTAGTAGGGCTATAGTGGTTGATTGTAAAAGTACGCCTAGTATACTAGATGAATATTTTGACATTACGCTGGGTATAGGTTGTTTGAAAGGTGAATATGAAATTACCTTAAAAGAGAATTGTGTTCCTAAGATTCACCCTCCTAGAAAGGTTCCATTTAAAATAAATACTCTGTTGAAAAGTAAATTGGAAGAACTTGTAAGTTTAGGAATCATTGAAAAAGTAGAGAAACCTACTGATTGGGTTAACTCTTTAGTAATAGTTTATAAAAATTATGGTAACCTTCGGTTGTGTATGGACCCAAATGATCTCAATAAGTCAATTAAGCGCCAACATTTTCAATTGCCAACAATTGATGACAAAACTGCTAGGCTAGGTGGTTCGAAAATGTTTAGTACATTAGATAGTAAGTGCGCCTTTTGACACATAAAACTTTCTGATAAGAGTAGTGACTTGTGTACATTTAACAAGCCTTTTGGGCCATATAGATTTTTGAGAATGCCGTATGGCCTCTGTTCGTCAAGTGGAATTTTTAGCCTTAAGATAGGTCAGATTCTGGAAAACGTGGATGGCGTTGTCGTTTATGTTGATGATATCATTGTGTATGGTAAAAATAAATCAGACCATGACTTGAGGTTAAGAACTGTGTTAGATAAGTTACGATATGAAAATGTTAGGCTTAATAAAAATTAGTGTAGAATTGAAGCTACAAGTTTTGAATTGGAAATCAAGTTTTTTTTGCCACACTATTAATGAAAACGGTATCTCGATTGATTGTGATAGGGTGAAAGCCATATTAGAAATGGAACACCCTACAGATAGGAAATCATTTGAAAGATTTCTGGGTGTTATTACATATGTGAGTAAATTTGTACCTAATATTTATAATCTAACATCCCCTCTCAGGGTTTTGTTAAAAAAAGATGTAGCTTTTGTATGGTCTTTTGAACAGAAAAAATCTTTTAACCAAATAAAAGAAATGTTGTCTAAGAAATACGGTTTGCGTTTCACAATTGAAACAGATCATTTACTTTTAGTCTCATTTATGAAAAAGAACATTGATTCATGTTCACCTAGGCTTCAAAGAATGGCAATTAAGTTACAGAAATATGATTTTGAGCTAGTTTATAAAAGAGGAAAGGAATTGTATACCGGGTGTCTCACGTAAGGTGTCTCAAATCTATTATAGATCAACAGTAAGTCCTACAATCTTGAAATCAAATCATTTCCCACTAAACTGACCCCAAGGAATAATTAAGGTATAAATACGGGGTGTTCAAAAAACTGGAGGTCACAGGTTCGAATCTCGGAAATTTCAAATACAAACATATGTCATATTATACATCATTAGAAAGGTCTATTTAATAGGAACATTTTGGTGAAAACAGAATTTAGTTATCTTGATTCGTGACAAAATGGCGTCCATTTTTGTAGCCAAAATCAATATTTACAGAATACTCTGTAATTCTTTTATTATTTGTCATAAATGACTTCTGATTCAAAATAGTTATTTGAAATGAGCTAAGCTTTACAATGATATGTCACAAGACCACATTTATTAAAAAACTAAAATTTCCAAAATTTTATATTTTTGAAAATGTTTACATAAACAAAACTCAAAAATTTTAAATACAAACACATGTCATTTGGTACATCATATTAAAGCCCTCGATAAACTGAGCAACTTTATAATTTACACTAACAGCGTACCTCTTATTGTTTTGTAGTAGTAACGTAAAAATGTCATTTTCCCATATAACTTGCATGTTAATTTAATGGTATGGCAACAATGAAAGAAGGACTGACATACTATCATGTTCTGATTAATTAACATACAAATCATATGGGAAAATGACATTTTTACGTTATTACAACAAAACCATAAGAGATACGCTATTAGTGTAAATTATAAAGTTTCTGAGTTTATCGAGGGCTTTAATATGATGTACAAAATGACATGTGTTTGTATTTAAAATTTTTGAGTTTTGTTTATGTAAACATTTTCAAAAATATAAAATGTTGGAAATTTCAGTTTTTTTATAAATGTGGTCTTGTGACATATTATTGTAAAGCTTAGCTTATTTTAAATAGGTATTTTTAATCAGAAGTCATTTATGACAAATAATTAAAGAATTACAGGGTATTCCGTAAATTTTGATTTTGGCTAAAAAAATGGACGCCATTTTGAAACGAATAAAGATAACTAAATTCTGTTTTCACAAAAATGTTTGTATTAAATAGACCTTTCTAATGATGTATAATATGACATATGTTTGTATTAAAATTTCCGAGATTCGAACCTGTGACCCCCAGTTTTTGGAACACCCTGTATTTATACAACGTTAAAAATATTTTGAAATTATTCCTTGGGTCAATTTAGTGGGAAATGATTTTTATTTCAAGATTGTAGGACAAACTGTTAATCTATAATCGATTTGAGACACCTTACGTGAGACACCCGGATCACGTGCTTGTAACAAAAGTGATAATGGTGATGTAATTATTGATGCAGACGAGCTTGAAGCTCATGTTAACTTAGTTGTAAGTAACATCAACATTTCAGATGTACAGTAGGATAACATTGTCAAAGCCACTGAAAGTAATCATGAACTGCAAATGGTTAAATCTTTAGTACTTAAGGGGTGGCCTAACCATAAAAATGATCTACCGTGTGAAGTAAGACTATATTGGAATGTTCGTAGTGAGTTATGTTTGTTAAAGGTATTTTACTCAAGGGCTCTGCTTTGGTAATACCAAAGAAATTAAGACACGAAATGTTGATTCGCTTGCGTTATTCTCATTATGGCATTACAAAAACGCAACTCAAAGCTAAGAATGTTTTGTATTGGCCCAATATCAACGTTCAAATTCAGGATATGGTATCCAAGTGTGAAACTTGTATCATGTATTTTAGCAATTATAGAAGTGAACCTTTGATGCCACATCAAGTCCCAACATTGCCATGGGAGAAAATAGGTACTGATCTTTTCCAGTAAGGAGACCAATAATTTTTGTTGGTTATAGATTATTTTTCAAAATATCCTGAACTTGTAAATCTGAGTAACACTAGTAGTTTGGCTGTAATAACCAACTTAAAAGAAATCTTTAGTAGACATGGCATACCTAAGGTAGTATTTCAGATAATGCTACACAGTTTACTAGTGAATATTTTGTTCATTTTTGTAAGACGTGGGGATTTGAGCATTAAACATCGTCTCCTTCTATAGACTATTAAAAATTTTGCTATAGCCTAAAATTATATTTTCTAAAAAAAGTTAAAATTAAATAAAAATGAGAACCTTTTAGTTTATTTTGTAATTAGTTTGTGTACGATATTGAAGTATATTTAAACATAAAATATTTTGAATAATTGTTTCTTTTCTCAAAGAAGGGAGATGTCATGATATAGTTTAAGTTTTATGTTATTCTTTAAGTTGGTACTGTACTTTACGATTTGTACGGTTGGCTATAATGTTATATCATAGAAGCTTTTTAATTTTGTCGTGTCATCCTTTTTCTTGAATAAACTGTCATACTGTAAAGATGTGAATTTTAATAGAAGCCCTTTGCCCAATCTTAAAACATTTGATATTAAATATTGTTAATATCTGACAGGAGGGTTAAAACATTATGTGTTTTGTCAAATCAAAACTGATATATGAAACAAATAAAAAGTCAAAATACGATAAGCCATTACCTCAGCGTTTTACCGAAATTTGAATCTGTAATCATATAGTCTATTCTTATATTTCAGAACAAAATCCCCCGTGACCCAAGTTTCGGGTGAACTACCAGACCCGACACTAGACTCCGAAGACCTACAAACTAATTAGTCCACTTTTAGTTGAAGTGCATAACTTATTCTCTTTGTATACGTAGTTGTTTGCTGTCAAAATTTGCTGTTAATTTTTTAAGTTTATTTATTTATAATGTTATATTTTTAGTTATAGACATATTTTATAGGGGCTGAGTTGCAATATGCCTAAAAGCAAGACCAGGTATAAAAATTTGAAAGGACTATTCCCCTCGTCACTTCAATCGATTAGTCAAAAAAGAAAGTATTCAGGTAAGTCCCTCCACTTCAAAAACAATTAAAAGTAATGCGGATTCACCAACTAACGTTCATGTTTCTAATACAAGTATATGGCCAGAAAATGAGTGTACAAGTGATGCCCTAGAAATGTCTGATCAAAATGATGGGTGTGAAAGTGATGTGAGTAGTTGCGAGTGTGAAATGTCTGATGAAAATGTTGAGTGTGAAAGAGATGCGAGTAGTGAGGATGAAAGTTTTAGTGTGTCTGGGGATGAAAGTTGTGTGAGTAATCTAAGCTGTGTGGAAGATAATGAGAATTTTGAGAATGAAAGTGCTGATGTTACCAATGAAGCTACTTCAAACAATCCAGGCAAATGTGATGTCCTAGAAGCAAACTGTAGTACTGATTATATTTTAAAATTAGCTAACTGGGCTATAAATTACCAAATCAAGAATAACGGTCTGAATGATCTCTTGAAAAGGAGGCAAAGGAGTGAACCTCGCTATGCCTCCCTACCCAAAGATAGTCGGACACTTCTTCATAACCCTCGTTCAAGTATTGTGCGCAGGGTTGAACCTGGCGAGTATTTTCATTATAGGGTAGAAAAGGTCCTGAAAGAATATCTTTCTTCCATAAGCAAATCTAAACTACACACAGTTGAAATGTTTGTAGGAATAGATGGCCTCCAAATTTCAAACAGTAACAAAAGCCAAGGGTGGCCAATTCTTTTTTTTTTCAAAAACAATGTTAACTCAGAAAAATCAAAAGTATATACAATAGGCATGTACCACGGTTATGAAAAACAGTACAGTTCAAATGATTTCCTTAAAGACTTTACAACTGAAATAAAACCTCTTTTGTAAAGTGGATTAAAAAACGACTAGTTGTTGCCCGTCGATACTCGACGGATATAGCTCCATTAGTGGTAAATGAAACGCTATAATAGTGCAAACATGTAAGGTAGTCTATAAAATGTATACTTCTTTGAATTGCCATAAAAAGAACAATAATATATGTTACAGAAAATACTACAATTTTAGTTGGTGCGTCGGAAAAGTAGGCCTATTCCTTAAAACCAATAATGTTGCATCCTTGTACTAATATACCCTACTCTTTAGTATTTTATAAACATGTCAATTTGATTGTTTATGTAGGCGCAAACCTAATTAGCCTAAGGAAACCGTTCTATTAGGTTCAACAACATCAGAAATAGTAGACCAATATCCACTTGTAGGGCTATTGGATAAATTGTTCTTAACAGTTTTTTTCAAGAATTAGGAAAGGCCTACAGTGTTGTAAATTATGATGGTTGGCTTTAACAAATATTGGTATTAGGGGAGGATAGAATGTAGAGAAACCATTTATAACCACTTTCATATCGCAACATTTATGCTGTAGTGTGCAAGTTTCAATAACTATCCAAATTTAAAGAATACAAATTTATTTCACAGAAATTACATAATTTTAGTTGGAGTAGGCCTATATGCATACTCCTTAACAACAATAATGCTGTACCCTTACTATGTAACACAGTCACTCTTTAGTATTTTATAAACATAACAAATCCATTGTTTACTTAGGCCTAAACCTTAGTAGCCTAATCAAAACATAAGAAATAAGCAAGCCTAAACTATCAAGTTGTATTTATTAATTTTTTAAATTTAATAAATAAGTTTCTTGAGCATTTGAAAAGCCCTATAAATATTTTAATGTCTCTATTTTGCTTAAAATAAATATCGGTACCATCAGTAAAACATTTATTAGTGACACCGTTGTTAGACACATTACAAAAAGTATACTTGAGGAGATCGGTTTGGAACCCGGGCTTTCTGGTTTGTATAAAGTTACGCTACCGACTGTGCCACAAATTCCCTTGATAAGTGGGATAAATGTAAAGCATTACAGCCTGGCAACCGACAAATTGATTGCACAACGAATTTAAGATACATCCGTTTCTTTTAATAGCCTATAAATGTAAACAATTTATTTAAACTGAACCTTTACAATTCAGTCTTAATTTCATAGCAATCAGCTATTTTACATAACTAAAGTAGTGTAGAAAAGCCACTTCTGGCCCGGAAGTGACGTCACCGGAAGCCACATGCCATGGCACACAGCTTCCGGTGGGCCAGAAGTGGGGACAATAGACGTCGGGGTGGAGATGGCGAGAGCGTCGGCGTTTCGGTTGAACTAAAAGTGCGCATAAAATAGAAGTCAGTTCAAAAAGTGAAATTCGACGGTGTTAACAAAACTCTAATAGTTGAACGAAACTAAAAGTTAGTGTAAAACTGAAATTCAACAATTGGGGGTTGAACTAAATTTGCGCATAAATTAAAAGTTGGTTCAAAACTGAAATTCAACAACTGGGGTTTGAACTAAATTTGCGCATAAATTAAAAGTTGGTTCAAAACTGAAATTCAACAACTGGGGGTTGAACTAAATTTGCGCATAAATTAACCGGGGTCGAATTAAAACTCCGCATAAATTAAAAGTTAGTTCAAAATTGTAACTCGACGGTGTTAAGAAAACTCTAACAGTTCAAACATTGCGCAGCCATAACAAGAGAGAGAGAGAAGGTAAATAGAAGTGTTAAGTTCCGAAGATAGAACAAGAATGAAGAATGAAACATAACGCGTCGAAATATATGCGTGACTGTAGATGCCAGTTAATGGGGGGGGGGGGGGGAGTGGAGGTTGAACTAAATTTGCGCATAAATTAAATGTTAGTTCAAAACTGAAATTCAACAGTCGAACAAAAGTAGAAGTTAGTCGAAAAGGAGAGGGGATAATTGCTTCAAGGTCATCCGGAGGAAGTTTTAAAAAAGACTGAACTGCCAAGAGTTCAGTTTAACTGCGATCGCCGTACAGTTCAGTCGAAACCGACGAGCGACCGAAGAATAGCTTCAACATCATTCCTCGCCGTATTAACAATTTCGTTTAAAGTATTAAATATTTCTAGTAATTCTTCTTTAGAGTTTATTTCGAAACTAGAATTCATCCGGGCCAATGGAGAGTTGTTCATCGTTCGAGAGTCGGCGAGTAATTGAGGAACGCAGCCTAGGGAGGGGGCTTATAAAACGGCGACCTTGAGTTTATGGTCAATTAAATAGTTAAGTTCTTCTTCTTCATCTTTTAATTCAATTATTCTAACTGAAGTATTTGTTTCGTCTTCTTCACTTTGTGATGATGACGAAGAATATAATTCACCAGGACGTAAATATTGAACAACAATTCTGAACCATCTCATAGGATATTTGTCCATGATAGAAAGCAAGTTTTGAAACAATTTTTCCATCTCCTCCCTCTCAGTTATTATATGTTCAAAACTTAACAAATTTCGCCTCCATGTCGTTGGTTAGAGTGTTAGAAGTGAAATGATTGAAAGGTGAATTTAATAATATATAAAAATTAAAACCGGTGGTGGGGGAAATGTAAAATTGAAATTACACATTCGATAACGTTGAACGCAAAATGTTGTGAATAACACTATCGTCAACGTAAACCCGCGAAGTTCTAGCAGAGTATAACGGGGTTAAAACTTAATTTCTACCTTACTTTTGTTAAATTAGTTTTAATCTTTGAAACCGAAGGTTTGAAATTATTTCGTAATATATGTTGTGTCCAGTTCAATTTCAAACATTGCGTATCCATCACAAGACAGATGAATGAGATATAACGTCGAGCACGCGAAGGTGATTCAAACAGGACGTCACATGGTAATGGAAACGAAATTCTAGGTTAGTAGTAATTGAACTTGTACAGTGAAGTAGGAAAGAGATGCGAACATCGCAAATGCGAGTTAATTAGTGGTCGCGGCGCGATGAACAATCTCCTTTTATAACGGCTATCGCGTGGGAAGAACAGTTCCGCATGAGCACCCATCTAATAGGTCAGTTACAGTGGAACAGGTATAAAATAGTTTTCATAACACATGCTTATTCTATGGCTGTCAACAATAAACTCAAGCACCGTTATTTACAGCCCACAACGCATTTCTGATGGGAAAATAATATTCTTATAAATATATAGAAAATTAAACTACATCCTATCACTAAACTGAATAGATTCAGAAACAAACTTAACCTTATAAATTACGCTTATAACTTACCGTGAGAGTTTAAAGTCGATCCTAAGCTTATTGCTAAAATAATTATTGATCAACGAAAATCAGGATTTGTCGCTACACTGAGCGATTAACAGTAAGACATTTATTCGTATCCGATCCGTTCATCTAATCATTACGAGTACTAAAATTATGAATTGCGAACATAGTTGTTTTTTATGTTAGATGTCTGCATGTGGTCTGAGACTTGGCTTTGAGAGAAGCGGTATGCGCTAACCTCGTAAACCGTTGACTTTTACAGCAGGCTCCAACATGGACACTGTCGGTCATTATTAACATGGTAAGTTGTCATGGACTATGTCAAACTAACAGGAGTGACGAACTATCGAGGTTCTACTGTATATCTTTTATGTTTAAGGAATTGGATTTATTTTATCTGTTTTAAGTTGTGTGATAGTAAAATGCATCAACGAAATACAAGAGCTTCTGAATTGCATACTTTGGTTACATCACCATAAAAAAATTAAAAAATATACTTTTTAGAAATCAGCTTTGATTTTTTTTTCAATAAAAATATTTAATAAGTATTCTAGTCAACTAATTCTAGTTAAATGATGGAAATTCTTGGTGAGTCGACAAGTATTGCAAGATTAAAAAAACAAACATAAAAATATGATCATATCATCAGTATAGTAATATCATGTAGATCTGTATTTTGCATATTTAGAGGTTTATTTCATGTTAATAATTACTATGTAGGCCAATTGTTATGTAGTTATTTGTTGTCATCTGTTAAAGTTATTTATTAATTGTTCTATTTATTGTTGCAAATGTATTCATTGTTAGTATTTCTATTCATCATCTGAGAATATGTTTTGTTATTCTTGATGTGTAACATTTTAATTTATATCATAAATTTAGAAGTTAAAATCAAACATTTATTAATAAGTTTAAGCGACAACTTTCAAAATATTATAAGTGTGTTAATACTAACTACTATGAAGGACTATGAAAAAAAAAATGCTAGTGTTTAGATTAATTGTCTTGCACGTGCGTGTGCACTTGAAACACGATAAAATTCATCAATGAAAATGGATGGATGATTGTTAAAACAATTCTATTGTAGGTCATTTTTAATGTTCCCCCTATATAATAAATGTACTTAATCATTGATAATAGATGGCTAAACGAAGCATTGTAAATTTATATTTGTATGATGATTTTTTCTTGTCCCGATGATACTGAATGTTGTAAAGATATATAGTCCCACACGGATTGTAAAAGGAATAGCTTATCATCTCTAATTATTTTATTTCACTCTCATTATTAATTCTAATTATGTACTTGTAATAACTTTCAACCATTTATACTGGGCGAGAGTTGAAGAGAAACCTTATTGACATGTTCTTAGTCCTCATTGTATGAAAATTATGGTTGCGGAAAAGTTATTCCAAGGGAGAAAATAATTAGCTAGTTATCTTAAAAAATCATCTTACACAAAAGTGAGAGTTCAACTGGCGTACTTTGCTATGGAAATTCAGAGTGAAGGAAGACTGTTGTTGTGTTATCTTTGAGTTGCGTGAAACCAAAATATTACAATTCCCGTTACAGCAAGGCAGGTCAAGGATTTCTTTTACATAACTCTTGATACAATAAAACTATTTTTATAGTTATATTAGATGTTAAATTTATCACAAATTAATTGAAATGAAACAATATGTAATCAAACAGTTTTTATATCCCTAATAAATATAATGTTAATATAAAAAATATTTTTATTACTGCATAATTGCGAATTTTATATATATATTGAGTTCCAATACAATTTTATGGTTTTATTATATATATATAAATACCATAGGGAATACATAAGTTGAATGCTTTATGAAATGTATAAGTAACCCTATTGGTTAACCTTTTCTCAATCAAGTAATAAAAACTGTTAGTTAAGAATTTACAAAATATAAAAATTAGTGAAATCTTTATGAGTACGTAATAAAATCTGTTTTACTGGTTCATGTAGTTAAAAACTAATATTACTAATTTAAAAAGTTACTTAGCATGCAGATTTAATGCGACAGAAAATATCAGTATTTGTAATTATTATAGCAGCAAACCATTGTACTCTTTTCCCAAACTAATCCATATATACTTAGAATTTGGTTTTTAGAGTACCTGTTCTTTTCAGTTCTTGTATGTAATATTGCAGAATTACTGCAGTTTTGACATTTCTATCATCATTAGATCCACAATTTGTAACATATAGCTCAGAATATCTTTGTCAATAATTTAAAACAAAAACTAAAATAAATAGAACTTAAACAAGATTGCTTCTTGCATGCTGGCCAGCAGGTATTAAGTTAATCATATATGGAGAATAAACTTTTTATTTATAAATTAAAATTTACCTTAGTTATTCTTAATTAAACATGAACTATCTGGTGGATTTGAAATGTTCTTTCTTTTTTCAGAACCAGGTTTTATATATATATATATATATATATATATATATATATATATATATATATATATACAAATAAGTTATATATTGTATAAAATACTTTTTTACTATTGTTATTTTTTATATATGAAGCTTTAAATCCTTGATTGATTTATAAAAACTAGGGGCCGCCTGCTCGTCGAAATTCGACCAAATATCCGGTTGATCTTGAGCCAAATAGTTTTAAAATACTTCCTAACTGAAACATCTGTTCTTCATGATTTGCATTTGTTATTACATTACAACAGCTGTCAACATAAATCCATCAATTACCCTTCCCCCATAAGATTAACATTGAAACTTTGAAAGGCTGTAGGGCGGAGCCCTGGAGTACGATGAGAATTAGAAAGGGATTCTGCTCATCTACAGGACACTACCTTTCTAACGGTATGCCCGGTTTTCTCCTACGATGCACAGAAGCTGAGAAAAAAGGAGGAAAAGAAACATGCTTGCCTATTAATATATAGATACTTATTATTTGCATTCATAAAAACTAAAAATAATCGTGGTTTATGTATTTTGTTCTTCTTAACTTAGTTTATATGCATAATATATAATTTATGTCAAAAACATTATTATATTAGTTAATGGTTTATTAAAAAAATTGTGTTTAAGAATGGCTATGCCGAAGAATTACCAAGAGAGTGTCTTGAAAGTTTTAGGTGGGGTAAAGGAAAAGTTGCAAACACAAAGAATCGTCATTTTGGTTAACTAATTAGGAATTCGCACACGATAGGAGGCGTGGCTTTGTAGGTGAGGTTTTCCTTATAAGGTTGAAGATAGCTTATTCTACCACAGATAGCCACAATGTACCGCTGTTTACAATGCGACAAGACATATGGAAGATCTGATCACCTCGCCAGACATGTGGGTATAGTTCACCAAGCAAGAAGATACCGATGCTTTTATTGTTTCCGTGACTTTGGACGCAAAGACCACAGGAGAAGACACATGTCCTCTTGTGGTTTGCGTCCATTGCCGCTGCCTCCACCTGCACCTCGATCACCGTCACCGCAATCACTGTCACCGCAATCACTGTCACCGCAATCACTGTCACCACCACAGTCACCGCAATCACCACTGCCTCTTCCAGCACCGCAGTCACCGCTGCCTCTTCCAGCACCGCAGTCACCGCTGCCTCTTCCAGCACCGCAGTCACCGCTGCCTCTTCCAGCACCGCAGTCACCGAAATCACCGCAATCACCGCTACCTCTGCCAGCACCGTCCCCCCTCTCCAGCCCCTCGAGTGGATTTAGCACCAATCGAACACCAAGGTATGAAAATAACATTAATAAAACTAGTTGTTGCCCATCAATACTCAATTGATATAGACTAGCTCCAATAGTAGTAAATGAAACACTATAATACTGCAAACATGTAAGGTAGTAATAAATAATTACAATAGCAAATATGTAAGGTAGTCTATAAAATGTACTTCTTTGAGCTATCACCAAGAACAATAATATATTTTTACAGAAGATATTACACTTTTAGTTAAAACGTCAAAAAGTAGGTATTCCCTAAAACCAATAATGTTGCATCCTTGTACTTATAGACTCTACTTTTAGTATTTTATAAACATGTCAATTTGATTGTTTAGGTAGGCACAAACCTAATTAGTCTAATGAAACTATATATATATATATATATATATATATATATATATATATATATATATATTTATTCAACTTTGAACGTGTTCTATTAGGTTCAACTACAAGAAAAATAAGTAAACCAATATCCATTTGTAGACTTATTGATAACATTATTCTTAACAGTTTTTTTTTTTCAAGAATTAGGAAAAGCCTACAGTGTTGTAACTTATGATAGTTAGCTTTAATAAATATTAGTATTAGGGGTAGGATAGATTGTAGAGAAATTATTTATCACCACTTTCATACCGCAATATTTATGTTGTAGATTGCAAGTTTCAATAACTATCCAAATTTAAAGAATACAACTTTATTTCATAGAAAATTACATAATTTTAGTTGGAATGTCGGTCAAAGTAGACCTATAGGCATATTTCCTAAAAACAATAATGTTGCACCCTTACTATAAAACACAGACACTCTTTGGTATTTTATAAATTTAAATATAACATGTCCATTGTTTACTTGGACCTAAACCTTAATAGTTTAATCAAAACATAAAAAATAAGCAAGAATAAACTATCAAGTTGTATTTATTAATTTTTTAATTTAATAAATAATTTGTTTATTTTTGAGAAGTTGAAAAGACTTATAAATATTTCATTGTCTCTATGCTTTGCTTAAAATAATTATTGGTACCGTTAGCCGAGCTTTCTGGTTTATCTAAAGTTACGCTACCAACTGTGTCACAAATTCCGTTGATAAGAGCTTTGAATACATATGTAAACAATTTATTAAAACTGAACCATTACAATTTATCTTAATTTTTTAGCAAACAGCTATTTTTACATAATAAAGCAATTTTCTCTCCATTTTAAGGATAATACACCATAATAATTGTAAACATTTTTTAAGTACTGACGATAATAAATTACATCATTCATGAACCAAATGACCAAATTCTTTGTTCATTCACTCTGTATTTAGACAAAATACCTCGTGTGTTTACAATTAGCTGATTGAAATTGTGTAAAATACGTAATTTGTTAAAGTTTAAAAAATATCAACATTTTTTTTATCCAAGGGAGTAAGATAACGGTAATCAATGTATCTGAACAAACCAACGTAGGTGACGCCAACAGCTGATTGAAGCATTTTTAAGTATCTCCTGCACCTTCGACGTCATGTTGTTTATCTTGACACATGAGTGGTTTCTTTTTGAATATTTTAAGTTCTGCACCTTTGACGTCATCGATTTTGTTGATGTTACCTACCTTCTTCTCATTCTAGATTTCTTGACGTTAGTTATATGATCAAGCACTTTTTTTCATAAATGGCAATACATCATAATAATTGTAAACATTTTTCTTAGGTACTAACTATAATAAACCAAATTATTCACGAGCTTTTGTTAATCCACTCTGTATTTAGACAAAACACCTTGTGTTTTTACAATCAACTAATTGAAATCGTGTAAAAATGAATTGTAAAGGTTTAAGCAATGTCGATATTTTTACTTAAAGGAAGAAAGATAACGTTAAAGTAAATAAAGTCTATTAATATACAAAGGTTTAGTTTTACTTCGTAGAAACTGCGTGTAAATTGGTCCAATGAAGGTCTTAGACGAACTGTCCAAAGAATTGGAAATGTTGGCTTTTTCTTTATGTTAAATTTTCATAAAAAAAGTTAATTTTTTCCGATTTTACGTAAATATGTTTTTAATATTAATAGAACCTGCTAATATAGAACCGAAAACGTTTATTTCAGTACAACCCGCATGTAAATCGGTCCAGTAGAAGTTACAGACGAACTATTCAAAGGTTTTAGCGAATTTCCCTATAGGGAATATGCTATTTACGGTAGTAGCCATGGTAAGACCTAAACCCGGGACCATGTTACTTTTTCATTTTGAGGTCCCCAGAATCCAAAAAGACCGTTCGTTCATTTTGATATATATATGTATATATCTATATAAATATATATCTATATATGTATGTGTCCGTGGTCTGATAACTTTTGAAGGGGACCTCCGATTTTGATGAAATTTGGTATAAAGGTGTAAGACCAGGTCTATTTCATGAGTTCGCAAACCAGCATGATCGGGTTACGGGAACGGGGTTTTATGGGGTTTTTGCATTTTTGGAGCATAATTTTCACAATTCAACAATTTTAACTTAAACCATTTAAAAGGGCTTAAAAAACAAACAATTTAGTATTTTGAATTTTTAACTTGGCATAACAGGTTACGGAGAAAAGCCAAAAATAGATTTTCCATGTTAATCTTATGGGGAATCAACGAGACCCTCTATCTCGCTTATCTATTGGAATAACTTGATAAAATTTGGTATGTACTTTCACCAGGTAGGGTTCAACTTACAGATACCCTATTGATATTTTCTTACAGCACCCACATGGCGGCAAACCTACGTACTCATCCTTGTGGGGTTTATGGGGAAAAAATGAAAAGAACATTATATCTTGATAATATTTGGTATGTACATTCACTAGGTAGGATTTAACTGATATTTGCTTATAACACATATGGTGGCAAACCTACATACTCACCCCCATGGGGTTCATGGGAAAAATTAAAAAGTGCCGAAATTGTTACAGTTTGACATTTATCTAAGAGAACTATTACATTTCCTAACAAAACTAATATTTTCTGACAACATCCCAAGGCAGCAAACTTACATAAACATTCCTATGGTGTTTATGGGGAAAAATATAATATCTCAAGATCGTTTGGAAATTTGCTGAGTACGCAGGTCTGCTGCAACTGGGGGGTATTTTTACTTTTGTGTTTGAAATATATAGACGAAATTCAGTTACTTTACCATTTACCTTTTTGTTTCTTTTTATGAACAATACTGTGTTATTATTATTTTTTTTTTACAGAAATACATCGTCAAGAAGCAGAATTAATGTTATATCCTCCACCCAGACGTGCGTTCGTTAGGGAAGCTAACGAAAGGGGAAGACGGCGGCTGGAAGAAGAGGAAATAATCAAAATAATAGAATTAGATTAGATTAGAAATTAATCCTTAAAAAAATCCGAACCTTCAAAACCTTTATTTTTCACTTTGAAGATTTTTCCACCTAAGTATTTGTATGTTTTTAAAGTCCTAAAATATTTTTACAGTCAAGGCAACAGAATGGACTTTTTTAAAACTTCCTACATATCAAAATTAAGAACGGTCAAAAACCTTCCAGTCCCAAAACCAGAAAACAATTTTTTACTAAAAGTTTTATTTTTATGGCACCAAGAATGTTTAATTTAATACCAAATAATATAAAAAAACTGCCTTCAATCTAAAAATATTTTCAAAATGTTTGCAAATGGCTTTTTACATAATCAAACATCACTTTTTCTTACTGAAATATAAGTTTAATACAATTTAAATAGGTTTATGTACACATACTTTTATTTATTTATTTTTTTTTTAGTAAAAATCAGCAGCAAGAAGTATATATTTTTTGAAATGTATGTTTTTAATTTCAATCAGCAGGAGAAACTATTGTTATTATTTATTTTCTATGTTAAAGTAATCGTCTAAGAGCTGTTTTTAGTTTAAAATTAGATAATGTTTGATGGTTCCCAAATATTTGTTTTAGATTTATCATTAAATTTCAAGGTATGTCAAATCTTTTCAATATTTTTTTCAATTTTATTTTGTTTAAGTTAACAACAGTTCAATTTTTCTTTCCTTTTTGCAAAAATGTTAATTTAAGCACATAGTATAGTTATTAAGGTCATGGCTTGGTAAATGAAATAGTTTTTCATTGTAAATATGTACATTGTAAACTTATGTAATTAAAAGTGGGAAAATAAACTTTTTATTTCTTATATGAGCTTCGCACAACTTTGAAATTTAACATGTAAGGAAAAAAAGATAATTAGTTTAATGATTTAATGTTAGTTTTAATTAGTATTTTAGTAAAAAATTTTTTTTTTGAACAGCGCTTTAAATCGCTTAGGTTAAAATTGGGTTAATGTTAAATCCGTGGTAAAATCGAATGGTATGTGCTTTCAAAACTTAAATAGCGATTTTAATTGTAAGAACCTTTGTTTAGTCGATACATACATTATCAAAGCCTCATTTCGAGCAATATCGCTTGGTACAATCGTGAACAACTTGCAATTGAACAGGTTTTATTATAGAAATCGATAACAATCGACACCCTTCACTACATCAACGTACTTCCCGACTCGTGTACATGTAATAGTGGCGCCGCGCCGTCTGCAGCGCGGTGACGTCACCGGAGTGTGACGGACACGCAACCGTTCATTCGGGGTTAATTGTTTTTCCTTGTAAAGGTCGTTAAACAGTTAAATTATACAATGTGCGTAAAAAGGTTAATTATAAAAGTCTTTATTATCATACAACTAAACCGTGTTCTCATGAACATTTGACAAAAATAATTACTGAACAATTACGACAACAAAAATGTGACAACCGACTGAGAATTGTAGAAAGAGATTTTTTACATACCGAGTGAGTTGCAGTACCCGTATTTGCAGCAATTCATTTAACTTGGTTGAACGTTAATTAAATGTAGCAACATACCAATTTTTATCTTAAAACACTAGTTAACAAGTCAACTATTAACACATCGTTATTTCTCTAAAATGAACATAAAAGGCTTAAAATACAATGTACTGTTTTTTTTGTTTTTTTTTTACTTTTTTAATATTTAGCTAAGCAATGGAGATAAAGCAAAGCTTTAAGATACCACATTGTGTATTATTTGTACTAAATCCAATGTAGAGAAAAATATAAAGATCTTTACATACTATACGCAATACAATTAGGTGGGTAAAAAACGAGTAGGAAATTGGCAAAAGCGATGCATTCTACATGTATGTATCTAGTAAGCATCTAATAAATAGTATCTGGAGCTTGTTTAATAAAACTTACACGACTTAAATACAGGTAACTTCCCTGTATTATTGGCAAAAGTTATAATCATATGTTTCATAAAGTTTTACAACTGTATATCAATTTACAGGAGATTTGCCTGTATTACAAATGTATTTTACAAGATATTTCAATGGAGTTTGTTTCATAAAAAAGGTTAACGTGTATTACAGGTCCAGTAAATTGGATAAAATTGTATTCATGTTCGAACTACCATAAAACTTTTACAAGTACCATTTATTGGCAAAACAGTCTACAAGTATTTAGCACAATCTGTAGTATTATTTACAAAGTTTATCGATTATCTATATCTATACTTATTTAATACGCTAAGGGTTTTTTTTTTGTCTTGAGAACTCCTCCTACAATTTTCAACCGATTTTCAAGTTTTTGGTGTCGTTGGATAGGGCTTGGTCTGTAGTTGTTTCCACCGAAAACTGGTGAGAATCTGACGGAAAATAAAGGCGTTATCCACCATTGAAATCTCAAAATTTCCCATTTAAGTAATATTGGGATTGAATAAAGCATTTTAAACATCTGTTAATAATCAGCTGTAAATAATAGTCCGTTTTTTTTTTTAAACCTGATCCTTCGAGGGAGAGATAGTGGAGGGGGTTTGATTATACTTGCTACTATCCCATTGGCTGAAGCCTTTTGTTTTTTTGTTGGTTTTTTTGTTGTCTTTGTTTTATTTCACTGTTGCATACCAGCTGGTAATTTTACATCACAACATAATGTGTATCATTTTTACAATATTATTGGTAGCAGTTGTTTTTTAATCAGTTTACTTTAGAACTGTTACTTTTTAACAAGGAATAGGTTTGGCTTAAAAAATATAACAGCTGACTAGGAGTTACTGAAAGATATTATAACTTATTTAAAACGTTATTTGAGGAAATCTGATACTCGACACACGTTTATCGCCAGTTTAAATGTGTTGTTTACAGTTAAAATTTTTTGTTTACAGTTTAAACCCCTCTCCCACCCCAATTTTCTCGAAAAGGATCAGGTTAAAAAAGAAAAAAAAAAAAAAAAAAACGGACTATAGTTTGGTGATTGCAGATATTCTCAATTTGATTGGTTGGACATCAATGATTTAGAGAATAAATTGCTCGATTTCGAGCAACACGTTTACTAGTATTACTAAACAAGCATATTTCGTTTCCTCCTTTTTTCTCAGCTCGTGTGCATCGTAGGAGAATTCCGCACATACTGTTAGAAAGGTAATCCTCTAGATGAGCAGAATCCCATTCCAATTCAACAACCAACTATATTATTTCATAGTTAACAGCTGAAAGTAAGACTTCTATTAAATATTCCTTTATTTTTAGTTTACCTTTTCATTTCTTTAAATTTCTCAAATGGCATATCCGCATTTACATGATCATTATATATATGCTTTAAATTTGTTTCATCTTGCTTGAAGATGATCAACATATTTGCATTGTCTCTTATGAGTTGTTTTGGAATCTTACTGTATGTTTGACCAATATAAATACTATCGATATTATGATGTCTTCCCATAGCGAAGTAATTCCTTATAGTGTCGTGATTTTCACAAGACACATCGTCAAAAATAAAAATAGAAAATGGTTTTGCTTCATTTGGTTGCATAATTGTTTCACTGGCATTAAACTTGTAGAAATTCACTTCAGGTACACTTGCAAGTACTTTATCCAATAATTGATATTTCAGTTGTTGCAATGATTTTGAAAAAATGTATTTTATATTGTTAAAGCGCAATCCTTTAGGATTAGTTATAAGGTTAAAAACAACATTTGTTTTTCCACAATTTGAAGGACTAGTTATTAAACATCTTATCGTATTTGGTAGTAATTCACCATGTTTACCATGATTTAACTTATCATTGTCAACCGTCAATTCATCAATATTATTGATATTAAATCGATCTTTTTGTTGTACAATCTCCATCTTGTGTCAAGGTTAAACACACAATGAGCTATTAAATTACTATACCAAGTCTTTTGAAGGAATCCAAGAGTCTTCACTTTTATCGAATCCTAACCAGCAGACTTTAACCATATCCTTTTTCCTTTATAAAACCTTCTCAACAAGATATACATCACCGACTGTTGATTTTAACAATTCATGTCCGTAGAATCCACCTTGAAGTAATTCACCCTTGTTATCCTTTAATAAGTAAGTTTCAGGTATAATTGGTTGCACTTTATAAACTGTAAATACTTCATTAGTCCAATTTGGTAGATATCTTTTACTAAATACACCTTTGTATTTGCTTATACGAACTTTATCGTTGACCTTAAACTTTTTTGGTTGCAACTTTTCCAATTTAGGTGTTGTATTATTTCTGATCCGTTGTAATACAACCTTAGCATTAGCACTGTTTACTTGGATAGGTTTCATTCCGATGGTACGATGATATTTGTTGTTATACTCTTTTATAAGTTGTGGTAATATGTCATACCGCACGTATGATCCTCGTTTTGAAAATTGTTTATACATCGCTCCTTTCAATGTTCTATTGAATCTTTCAATTATTGAAGCTTTAACTTCAGAATTTGTAGAATAATGATTTATTGGATATTTCTTCATCAAAGCTCCAAAGTCTTTATTAAAATATTCTTTTCCATCATCGGTTTGTATATGTTTGATTTTGAATTTATTTCTTTGTATCGTTGTTTCCATAGCTTTCGTAACACTTTTACCAGTCTTATCCTTCAATGGTAAAGCGTCAGCTATTTTAGTAAAACAGTCTATAATTGTTAAAATATATTTAAAACCTTTGTTTAATTTACTGTGCGGTATCATTTCAATGAGATCAGCTTGATAAAGATCATTCATTCCTTTAATGATTGTACTTCTTCTTGGAAATCTTCGTCTTGTAGTTTTATGTAGTTCATTTACAATCTTGTCCTTTACACTTTCCATCTTCAGGTGTTACTTGTACACCGCTTGTAAAAATACTGATCCGTAGAATAGTTCATTCTCTTTTATATAGTTTTGAATATAGGTCATGACCATTTCATATTAGTGTAAAAAGAAAGAATATAGCATTGGGCTCGCCATGTCCCCTCTTCTTTACAGAAAGGAAAAAGGAAGAAGGTAGAGGACGAAGAATAGGTTTACTGGTCGATAGGGTTTAGAGAGTAATGTCCAAATGGCAGAGTTCTTATGTTGTCTTCAAGGATGTATCTCTTGTCATCCTTATAGCTCAATGCCGATTTGGTTTGCTTCACACTGAAAAGACGATGGTTGAAGCTTCTTATGGTGTTAAATGTTGCAGTTGTTTCAACATTTTCAAACAAACATCTTTTATAATGTTCAAACTGTACGTTCTTCTTCAGGAAAGAGGTTTTTATTCCTTTGGCTTTCTTCGTGACTTGATGTTCGTTCCTTTCGTTTATGTACAGTTGAAACGAATACAGTTTGGACATCAATGCTACAATTTCCATCATTGGCACACCATTTGTTTCATCTTTAAATTTTCCCAATACTTTCTTGTTTCTGTCGTAGTCGTAATTTGGATGGTCCTTAGGACAATCGGAAAAGTCAATATCATCTTTATATATAAAGGTGCGTAGATCTTCGTACATGTCATTTGTTTTAATCCAGTAAATGAGTGCATCCGTATCCATATATGCAATACCAATGTTCTCTCTTCATAATAGTTAACCATCTTCTTATAATGAAACTCGTACATGTGTGTTTTAGAAATATCCAAGTTTGACATTCCAAGATACAAAGGACGATCCATTTTAACTGACTTCTTGTTCATGAAAATAAGAACTAGATTTTCATTAATAATTACAGATGTACCAAAGTTTGGTTGTTGCACTAATTTCTGTAATTTTACTGGATCAGTTACCAATTTGATATCCTTATGTTTCCTTTTGTTTTCCAAAGTCTTGCCAAATATTGCGTTGTTCATTAGTTTGAAAAAATCTTTTTGAAAACTTGATGTAGCGGCAGCTCTTCTTCTTGTGTTGTTGTCAATGTACGGTTTTAACCAACAAGATTGAGAGAATTGTAGTACTCGATTAATTTTTGTAATTCTCAATCCCAAGTCTAAGGCCTGTTGTATCATCCAGTAGTGTCCAATATACCGAGACTTGTCGGTTAAAGTCATCAATAATTTCGGCCATCTTCCAGTTGGAGAAATTTCAATCTTCGGAAGAAGTGGTAAATCATAATGTTCGTCGTGAAGATGTTCGGGATATTCAAAATCGACGTCAAATATGTAACCAGTTTCTCCATATTTCGGTATATCCATTATATTTCCAATTGATTCTGGGTCTATCCATTTGAAATTATCATATGGAAGGGGATTCGACATTGCCCATCCGTATAAGTTATTTGCATCAAAATAACCCAGGAATGTTGTTGGTTTTGATGCATCATAATCGGGCAGATACTTGTTGTTCGCCTTGAAATGACGTGTTACACTTTGCGTCAATCCTCCTCGAACTCCTGACTCTAACATCAAAACCATATCTATATCTGTAAGAAGTTGTATTTTACAATTTGTTTCTTTCAACATTGCTTGCCATGCTAATCCAGGTGAAGTGTACGAATGAAGAGGGTCCAATCCATATGCCGCAAAACATGTATTTCTAAATTCTTCCATCACATCACATAATAAAGTCACATCTAGTTTAACATAAAAATCTGAATATTCTCCCAATGTTCTAAATCCTAATTCGTTCCATACTTTGCGTGTGTGATTATAATCATCTTGAGATATATCCATGTCGTACAGTTTACTTTTAAATTCTTCTTTTGGAGGTAATGATGTTTCATTAAATCTTTCTAAACTGTCTATATAATCATATGGGAAAACACCTTTTCGAAGTACCAGATCCAGTTTGTCGTTGTTTACAATCTTCTTCGTTTCGATTAAATCTTGTTTCCTTAGGTTTTCAGAAAGTTTGGACAAACTCGACGGCATAAATCGGTAGGAGTCCAAGAATCTTAATTTGAGGTTTCCAACTTCTTTGGAAAAACTTATGAACTTTTCTGAAGTTTCAGCTAACACATCGATTTTACCGTCGTCTCTTCCTAATTCGGGTATTATAAAATGAGCGTCGTACCCACTGTGGTTATGCAGAACCACAGGAATAAATAGTGGTAAACGATAGCTCAAGTTGCATTTATTACAAGAAGCACCTCTGTAATAACCTGTGAGGTGGTCGTGATCTTTAACTTTATAATTCTCAATAGTAAAATCATTTTTGCACAAGAAACAGCGAGTCGCATCTTCTTGTTGAATTTCTTCTTCTTCGTCCATCGGTTTCATTGGTACAATATTTGTATATAATCTTTGTGCATTTCCAGCTATTGAATATAAATTATCAAGAAATATTTTTGCCGCATTTTCACCACGATATACTAGAGGTTTCGAAGTTAATCCATATCTGTTTAAATGTTCTTCTGATAATGTTGATTTGATCATTAAACAAAAACTGTTTGGTTTGTGCATTTGATACTTCACACTTTTTCTAGCTTCACAATTTTCCTCTTCAACAGGAACAAGTGTTGATTCAAAGTCCGCATACACAACTAAAGGGATACGGTATTGATGATGAACCTTTTCAAATGTAACAAATGCTCTGCTTTCCGAAGGTAAAATAATCTTTGCTTCATAATTATTGTTACATAATCTTTTATGCTCTTGTATCCATTCTCTTCCGTGTAGTCCATCTCGTTTAAAATTGAAACATCTCTTGCAAATTAACTTTCTATGTCGATCTTTAGAAAGCTGCTTGTTAACAAGACGATCGAATTGCTTTATGTACACATAGTGAGACACATCTCCTCGCGTTAGTAGTAGTAAATCCGTATGATCTGGTAACTCTTCTTTTGCAATACGTAAAGGATACACTTTGTTTGAACTATCTAATGCAAAAACATTGATAGACGTACCGGGATTTTTCTTCTCAAATTTTGATATATCTTCTAGTGATACAGGGTAAGTAATTCCTTGAAAATTGTACTTATTTCTTTGATTTTCATATTCCTGGTCAGGTCTATACGCATTATTTGGTACAAATTTAGCTGTCATTGCATAACGAAAACATTCATTGTCTGCATTTCTAACATTAATACAAGATTTTGTATCTTCAATTCTTTTAGGCAAAGGAATGTAACTAGATCCCCTTAGTCCATATCCATGTTTGTTAACTCTTATATCTAATCCTTCAATACTTGAAAGACTCCATCCGGATCCTCTTCCTTCGTGTTCCTGAATTTTGGTTAATATTTCTTCTATACAGTTCTCTACTATTGAATCAATTTTTGAACTTTCCATGATAGTTCGGTTTTTCGTTATGAATCCTCTTGGTGATAATTCTTCTTGTACATTTATAAACATAGCTTCTAGTAGTAAACTAAATTTAAGAAAGTTCAATCTTTTCAATTCTTCTTTTAAAGTTTTACTTACGATTGGTTTTGCTTCTCTAATAAATTCTTCTAAGTTCAAGTTTTCATTTTGAATCTTATGATGCATTGCTACCTTACCGGGTAAAGCAAATACTTGTAGATTCAGTAAAGTAGTTGAAGATGTTGCTGTTATTTCATCTTGTTCTTCTTGTTCTTCTTGTTGTTCTTGTTGTTCTTGTTCTTCTTGTTCTTCTTGTTTTTCTTCTGCGTTGTTGTGAATTAGTTCTTTATGACAGTCTAATAGAATTTCATCGTGAAACGATTCCGAACATTTATCGCAATGATACATGTTGAGATGTTTACTCTTCGAAATTTCGCCGAGAAATGAAATGGGCTCTCACATTCCTCCTTTTATAACGGTTCCCCCACCACTGTTTCATCTTCTTCTTCTTCACTATCCAAGGAAATCAAACGTTTTCAACAAAATATTAACCTTCTACAAATTGATTGTCCGTTCATATTTTGTAATACCAGTTGAATTTTCAATATTTTCCTTGTTTAACTATTATTTCTTTATATAACATTATTAACACTTTCTACTTCGAGCGTTTTGCTACTATCATCTTTTTATTCCATTTTAACAATCTGCATAAATACAAGTTCATTTGTCGCGCCGACTCACTATAAATCCAGATTTCGTACAGTACACATCTCTACGACTAAATTACAACATGTATTTCAATATGAATTTTCCTTATACAAATACTATTTCAATAACTTCACAGCAAAACAAAATTCTAACCTCATAAACTTGGTAGGAAGAATTACATTAATTTGATACTTATTTCTACCGTTACACTAGCTCCATTCTCAAAAAGATATAAATAATATGGTCCTGGATACTGTTCTTTTTCACGTCCTGCATGTTCCTTAATAAATTCGTAAGCCAATCTTTTTGAATATTCATTATGATACACTTCTCTTACATAAACAAGATTTTTTTCTTCCAGAAATTTCGCTTGAACTAATGGTATTTTGCTTACATCATCCTTGTCCATCAGGGGTAGCTTGTAGGTGAAAGTATTTGGCGGTAGTTTTTGCGGTTTATCAAGTAGAGAACAAAATGTTCTATACAATTTCTGCTCAGTGTCTGTAATACTATTAAAAGACAAAGTGGTAAGCATCTTGAAGGCACAAGGTGCAAGTACAGACTAGAAACCTGGAGGTTCATAGCCCGCCTTTTATGAGTTTTAAAAATGGGGAGGGGGAAGGAATAAGGATTGGGAAGGGATAGGGTGTAGGGTGGGGGAAGGGTAATTTGGTTATTAAACCACTTGCGCTGTAAAATAACCGCCAACATCCACACCTTGTTCGTAGCACTCCTTCATTGTTTGTGCCCACTGCTGCATGCGGTCTCTATCATTTGGTGTTACGAGAAAAGAATTACAATCATCATACAATATAAAGGAGCCGATTCGTACGTAAGATCCTGAGTCCAACCACTTATGAGCTTCAGACATGAATTTTTCTATCGTATCGAATGGGAATTGTGGATCAATTGCTATAACTTTCAGTTCTTCATTAATTTCAACGCTATAATCATCACCCTCACTGTCACTGTCGTTATTTAAAGTGTCTTCAGGTTGTTCAAAAACATCAGATATTTCGGAAGAATTTAAATTTTCATTGAGACGAAGAGGCATTTTGAAGCAAGTAATATTGTAAACAGCAGAGACGAAACAACAAGAGTGGCGTGTAGAAGCGGAATGAAGGAGTGAACAACGCTCGCTCCGCTTTTATAACGGTATGCTAATGAGAGAAGTAACAGCTGGCCGTGACCGATTATTGACCCAGAAGGTGGGGGAAAGGAAGGAGAGGGGGTATTTATTTAAAATAATTCGCATAACTTTTGACTAAAATAAGATAACCAAATTCTTCTTTTACTAAAATGTTCGTCTTACATAGACCTTTTCAATGATGTATCGCTTATCCTAATCCGTCAATCCATTATCAAGTTATAGGCATTGAAATTTTCGGGGCCTACTATATATTTGAAACCTCTTACCGAATCGTCAACGACTTTTCGCTACGAAAATTCGTTGACGACTGACGCGAAGATCGGGCTCGTATCGCTCCTCGGGTTTTCGAGTAGTGGGGGGTAATCGACGCAGTGGTGGGGGAATTGGCGCATGCGCAGTAAAATTATTTCACTCCAGTACGGTCTTCAATCCGCTCCAATTCACAGCGGTGTAAAAGTGAAACGAAGGAGTGGGGGTGGCGTATGCGCAGCAAAGTAAAAACCAAGGTTTGAGGTTAGAACTTTCCGTGCACAGTAGCGCTAAATTGAGTAATACAGGACTCGGCGCATGCGCAATAGCATAGAGTGATTCCGATCCGGAGAACTCGTTGCATTCGCAGTAGCGCTAAATTGAGTAATACAGGACTAGGCGCATGCGCAATAGCATGGAGTGATTCCGATCCTGAGAACTCGTTGCATGCGCAGTAGCGTGAAGTTGGCTCACTCCAGTACAATTCATAGCAGCATAAAAATGAAACAAAGGAGTGGGAGCGGGGCATGCGCAGTGATGTAAAACCAAGGTTTGAGGTTAGAATTTTCCATGGCAGCTGCCATAATTAATTCTGTTTAATTCAAACAATAGTAGTTCATGGCTGGCGTGGGATGTGAAGTGTGGTAATTAGATGGGGTTAGCAACCGGTCGTGACCGGCCATTGACCGGTCATTGACCCGGCGGACGGAGGGTTACGGTTGAGTGAACACGGGGGGGGGGGGATTTAATCTCCATTTTTTATGAGGGGAGGGGGGTTCCGCTTGAGTGAACACGAGGGGGGGGGTTCCACTTGAGTGAACACGGGGGGGGGGGGGGAGGTTCCGCTTGAGTGAACACGGGGGGGGGGGGGGGTTCCGCTTGAGTGAACACGGGGGGTTCCACTTGGGCGCTCATGCGGAACTGATCTTCCCACGCGATAGCCGTTATAAAAGGAGATTGTTCATCGCGCCGCGACCATTAATTAACTCGCATTTGTGGTGTTCGCATCCTTCCTACTCATTATATATACGTTTCGCCAACTTCATTATACAAGTCTAATTACTACTAACCTAACATTTCATTTACATTAGCACATGTCATCCTGTTTGAATCACCTTTGCGTGCTCGACGTTATATCTCATTCATCTGTCTTGTTCTGACTTCTACACATCTGATATACTTCTTGAGATGGATACGCAATGTTTGAAATTAAAACTTTTGCGGACACAACATATATTACGAAATAATTCCAAACCTTCGGTTTCAAAGACTAAAACTAATTTAACAAAAGTAAGGAAGAAATTAAGTTTTAACCCGTTATACTCTGCTAGAACTTCGCGGGTTCACGTTGATGATAGTGTTATTCACAACATTTTGCGTTCGATGTTACGTTTCCACAACTTCGAACTTGTTACACCTATCGACTGTGTTCAGCAGGTTTTCATATTTTACCCCCACCCTTCTTTATATAAGTGCGCTCACGACAATTCCTGTTTCATTCTCCTGTACACTCTTCGACTAACAACAACTCCGCTCTAAATTACACTACACGAAGATGGATACAAACCAAGAACAAGTTCAATTTCACGAAATATCATCAACTACTCACCCGAGGGAGAATCCTCCGAGAATTTCAACTTCACCGAATTCACAGGAACCCGTCCAGATTTCGGATGTATCTTCGACGGCGAGGAATGATGTTGAAGCTATTCTTCGGTCGCTCGTCGGTTTCGACTGACCTGTACGACGATCGCAGTTAAACTGAACTCTTGGCAGTTCAGTCTTTTTTAAAACTTCCTCCGGATGACCTTGAAGCAATTATCCCCTCTCCCTTTTCGACTAACTTCTACTTTTGTTCGAATGTTGAATTTCAGTTTTGAACTAACATTTAATTTATGCGCACATTTAGTTCAACCGAGCGCCATCTCCACTCCCCCCATTAACTGGCATCTACAGTCACGCATATATTTCGACGCGTTATGTTTCATTCTTCATTCTTGTTCTATCTTCGGAACTTAACACTTCTATTTACCTTCTCTCTCTCTCTCTCTTGTTATGGCTGCGCAATGTTTGAACTGACTTTTATTTTCGTTCAACTGTTAGAGTTTTGTTAACACCGTCGAATTACAATTTTGAACTAACTTTTAATTTATGCGAAGTTTTAATTCAACCCCGGTTAATTTATGCGCAAATTTAGTTCAAACCCCAGTTGTTGAATTTCAGTTTTGAACCAACTTTTAATTTATGCGCAAATTTAGTTCAACCCCCAATTGTTGAATTTCAGTTTTACAATAACTTTTAGTTTCGTTCAACTATTAGAGTTTTGTTAACACCGTCGAATTTCACTTTTGGAACTGACTTCTATTTTATGCGCACTTTTGGTTCAACCGACCGCCGACGCTCTCGCCATCTCCACCCCGACGTCTATTGTCCCCACTTCTGGCCCACCGGAAGCTGTGTGCCATGGCATGTGGCTTCCGGTGACGTCACGTCCGGGCCAGAAGTGGCTTTTCTACACTACTAACTAAGCAACTTTCTTTCCATTTAAAGGATAATACATCATAATAATTGTAAACGTTTTTAGGTACTGGCCTTAATAAACCAAATCCTTCATGAGCTTTTGTTCATCCACTGCACTCTGTATTTAGACAAAATACCTCGTGTGTTTACAATCAGCTGATTGAAATCGTGTAAAATAAATAAATTGTAAATGTTTGAAAATGTCGATATTTTTAATTTAAGGAAGTAAGATAACGTTAAAGTAAATAAAGTCTGCTAATATACAAAAGTTTACGTTTTATTTGGTACAAACTGCGTGTAAATTGGTCCAGTGGAAGTCTCAGACGAACTGTCCAAAGGATTGGAAATGTTGGCTTTTTTCCCCATGTTAAATCTCCATAAGAAAAGTTTATTTTTCATTTTTGACCGATTAAACGTAAATATTTTTGAAATACGAATAAAACCTGCTAATATAGAACCGAAAATGTTTATTTTGGTACAACCCGCATGTAAATCGGTCCAGTAGAAGTCACAGACAAACTGTCCAAAGGATTGGAAATGTTGGCTTTTTTCCCCATGTTAAATCTCCGTAAGA
This sequence comes from Neoaliturus tenellus, assembly GCA_030545055.2. Lineage (NCBI taxonomy): Eukaryota > Metazoa > Arthropoda > Insecta > Hemiptera > Cicadellidae > Neoaliturus > Neoaliturus tenellus. Next base: position 134,014,027 of record CM061531.1, on the reverse strand, counting down.
AAAGTTTATTTTTCATTTTTGACCGATTAAACGTAAATATTTTTGAAATACGAATAAAACTTGCTAATATAGAACCGAAAACGTTTATTTTGGTACAACCCGCATGTAAATCGGTCCAGTAGAAGTCACAGACGAACTGTCCAAAGGTTCTTTACCTTTGTGTTTTAAATATATAGATAGATAACTTAAATTTCATCACAAATATTAAGTTTGCAGCCCTTATTTGTCACGCCCCAGCAAAATCTTTTGTTTTAAAAACAGAGGGACACAATGGCTTTTACTCCTGCTGAAGATATTGTCAAAAAGGCGAAACTCTCCATGGCCGTACTTATTTTCTTGAAAAAAATTCTGAAAAAAGGACACATGAAAGCTTTCAAAATCAAAGGCAGCGAAAATATCATTCTGGCACCACAGTCTTAGCAGAGTTGCCCAATTTTGATCTAGTATCACGAGCAACCATTTTTATCACGAGCAAAGCCACAGGTAACTTCAGTGTTAACACAAAGCAAAAAGTAAAAAAATATCTAAGCTGTCCAATAGTGTGCCCCTCTCTCCTATATATTAGTTTTAATAGTTTTATAGTGTGTTTAATGAGCCTCACTTTGACCAGGCAATATCTATGTTATTGATTTGTATTTAATCTTTTTCATAGGTATGTGCACATGGTATAGAGGTTTTATTTAACAGCTGGAAAACCGGGTTGTTGGAAAACAGAGTTATTGTGGTTTTCCTGCAGAAAAACGCTGATTTTGCACTATGATTAATGCCACTTTAGGTTATTTTAAGAGAAAGATCTCAATAACTCCGTTATTTAATACGAATAAAACCTGCTAATATAGAACCGAAAACGTTTATTTTGGTACAACCCGCATGTAAATCGGTCCAGTAGAAGTCACAGACGAACTGTCCAAAGGTTTTTTACCTTTGTGTTTTAAATATATAGATACTCTCAACGGAACGCATTCTTTCCGAAACACTGTTCGGGTCCAACAGGCTGTCGAACATGTTCACCATACACAGTTCCGTGATGAAATCTTCGTGGTTTCTGTAATAGTGGATACCGGGATGGTTGAAGCGCCCAATTCTAAGATGTACTCGGTTCGGTGTACCTTCAGGTGGAAAGGTTAATGGTGTGCGGGCCGCTGCGGTATTTCCATTTTATGACGGTGCACCAGCATTGTGACAAACATGTCAATATTGTTGGTGAATACGACGTCGTCCGCCGAACGTTTGTCAGCGTATTCGATGGCTTTGGGGAGAAACGTTTTGATGGTATCCAGAACGTCGGTCTCGTTTATGATCTCCCAACCCAGGTAGGACAGATCGTTTTCCGGTATGAAAACGATGAATGCGTACATCTCCTTGTAGCATCTCCTGCACCGCGACGGGGACGCGAGGCGTTCGGGTATTATCGAGCAAGGTGACTGTAGGCCAGGGCCAGGTGAGCCGCATCCCATAAGAGCAATGGTGTCACTTTCTGCGACATCCATGGATGTCGCCTACCAGCAAGTGTTGCCAACTAAACAGCAAACAACAATCGTTCTCGTTTGTGTTGGGAATTTTTCGTCTCAACAATTACTAAAATAAGGAATTTCAAAGCAAAATAGGGTAGAATTTATGGTTTTAGATTTACCTTGATTGATAATTTGTAATTTGGTCATTGCCTAATGGTTTGTTATCAACTAATAATCCAAATTTAAAATAGAGTAATATGGTGTCGTTACAATAAACATCGTACCCATGGCAAGACTGCTTCATTCTCTGTTTCAATCAGCTGTGTAACGGTAAATATTATAACGTAACTTGACTTCCGTTTTAGTTTAGACGCTTCATATCGGACGGAACACAAAAAAAAGCTATTCGGCTGACCTGGGAAGAAGTTATGCTTCTTCCTTTACAGACCTTGATTATCGAGTGCATCTGTTCTAGAAGACCGTTTTCGCCCACCACTATGAATGTCGAGTCCTGCATTAACCTGCCGGAACGCACCCGTTGTAACGTGATGTGCTGACTAGTCTTGGGTATATTTTCGATATGTAAAGTTTTAGTCCAATAACGGCCGTGTGGCTAAAGCCATATAAACCTTACAACTTAACCATGTCTTCACAATTAATTCAATTATTTTAAACATATGATTGTTATTACAGATGTAAATAATTAGAAATAAAATGAAAGCATTTATGTTGTTGTAAGAATAAAACTGAACTTAAAACTAATGAATTTGATTTATTTAAACTGAACTATCCTAAACTATTATACATCCAATCCCAAACTATTATACATGGTAGCAGAGCAAAGAATTACGATCTACGCTTGAAACTACGGTTGCACATTGAAAATGACCTCGCGATGGGAATTGCACTTTAAATCTTCACTGACTCGCTTGAAAGAGTACGTTGCTGACACCACCGCACTCCTGGAAGGTGACGACATCCCGGAACAACAGCTCCAAACCAGGACTAGGACTTTGACTAAATTTCTCAATCGGGTGGAAGACATTTACGGGCGTCTCGACCAACAGCTTCCGACTGAAGAAGGACAATCCGATGAAATCTCAACAGACGACTATACCACGGCGATAATGAACTGCGAGGAGGTCTTGGCTCGGCTGGAGGTGAGACAGGGTATGAGTAGTCCACGAGTTTTGGCCACCCGAGAAAATGTCACTGTGGCAGGACCGCCACAATTAGAAACAGTTCCTGCTCGGTACGTGAAACTTCCTAAGTTAACCTTACCCACATTTCAGGGACATATGCTGCAATGGCAGGAGTTTTGGGACTCCTTTGAGTCGGCCATCCATTGCCATTCGTATCTTAGTAAAGTTGATAAATTCAACTATTTAGTAGCTCAACTCAACTGAGAGGTGATGCAAAGCGCTGCATCGCAGGTCTCCCTATGACTGATCTCAATTACGACATTGCTGTCAATTTACTAAAAGAACGCTTTGCCAACAACCATTTAATAGTCAATTCACACTATAACGCTTTAATGGACATGGCACCTATTAAATCTAGTAACACTACAACTCTTAGGCGGGGTTTTGACACTATGGAGAAGCATCTTCGTTGTCTTCAAGCTTTGGGGGAAGATGTCTCGTCAAACTATTTTGTTTCATTAATTCTCAGTAAGTTACCTTACGATATAGTTTTAAAACTTGAAGAGATGAACCCATTAGAGAAAAGAGACGTCAAAACTTTATGTAAATGTTTGAATGATATCATTTCAGTCAGGGAAAGATCAGAACAACTTACACGATTAAATACTAGCAATAGATCTTATTCTAATAATATAGCGATAAACTCTAATGTGTCTTCTCAGGAAATCAACGAAAGGTTAACAACTACTCATTCCCTTGTGGGAAATGATACTTTGACCTGTGTCTTTTGCAATGGTAAGCACTGGAATGATCAGTGTACAAAATACGAAACAGCCGAAGATCGCAAGAACGCAATACGAGGTAGGTGTTTCGTTTGTCTAAGTAAGGGGCATACAGTAAAACAATGTAAAGTAGAGAAAAGGTGTGTTTATTGTAAACAAAAGGGCAATCATCATAGAAGCTTATGTACAAAGCAGTTTCCTTCAGGCCAACTATCTAAGGGTAGGGAAACACGATCAACCAATCTAGTTCAAAATTGTCCAGTACCAAACATTAACTCTAATGTGCCTGAAAAAAGCAAAAATGAAATCTCCGCTTTTTCAAGTGAAGAGTCTGCTTTGGTTTCTGTATCTGAGCATGTCATTCTTCAAACTGCAACAGTTACTTTACGAAGTACTGACTCTGACCTAGAAACACGATGTGGTGTACTTTTTGATAGTGGCAGTCAGAGGTCCTATGTATCCCAAGGTATGGCTTCTAAATTGGGTTTAAAAAGCAACGGTTGTCAAATATTGTCTCTATTTACATTTGGTAATCGTGAATCTAAAACTATTGAAACTCAAGTAGCAGATGTTAAATTGCAGCTGAACGATGGCAACGACTTTGTAATTAGAACAAATATTGTTCCCCACATAACAGGAAAGGTATCTTTTAAAACTAATTTAGATATCAATGATATTGCTTGCGCCCACCCATCCTTAAAACTCGCTGATAGTCAACTAGCTTCACAAAATATAGATCTTTTAATAGGCAATGATTACTATTTTGACATAGTAGATACAACAAAAATTGAAATTTCACCAGGTTTGTATCTGATTAATACTAAACTTGGGTGGATTGTAAGTGGAAGGGATGGTAATCAATCTCATGATAACCAATATCTAATGTATGAGTCTTCTTTCCTAACTGTGGTGCAACCTACAAATCTATTTAGGTTCAATGATCACTTTGAAATGCAGGATTCCCAGCTAGTCAAAGATATAAGTATTAAGGACCTATGGAGCTTAGACAATATAGGAATACGTGATTGTCCTCATCAAGTAGACGATGACATTGCGGTAGCTCAATTTAATGAAACCATAAGTTTGCAAAATGGTCGGTATTCTGTCGGTTGGCCGTGGAAGGAGTATCCACCGGACTTACCAAAAAACTATAATTTGTCACTAGCTCGGCTTAAATCACTTATGCACCGTTTTGAGCAGAATCCTACTGTGCTTCAAGAGTACGACAAGATAATAAAAGATCAACTTTGTCTTGGTATCATAGAAAAGGTTCCCCCTAACAATGAATTGACGGTTTGTCACTATATCCCTCATCACCCTGTTGTTAACGAAACTAAAACTACTACTAAGGTAAGAATTGTATATGACGCGTCTGCCAAAAGCAAAAGTAACAGCAATAGTTTAAACGATTGTTTATACCTTGGACCAGTAATTTTAGAAAACTTATGTGGTCTGGTTCTCAGATTTCGAATGAATCCGATTGGTATAGTTGCCGACATAGAAAGAGCATTCCTACAGTTGAATTTACAAAACTCTGATAGGGATGTTACTCGTTTCCTGTGGTTGAAGGATAGCTCATTGCATTCCTTAGATAATAACGTTGAAGAGTATCGATTTTGTAGGGTGCCATTTGGAGTAATTTCCAGTCCCTTCCTTTTGAATGCAACTATACAACATCACTTGTCACACTCTGAACTCTCTGATACTTCCAAACAATTGAAAAATTCGTTTTATGTAGACAATTTTATTTCTGGAACTCGAACAAATGACGATGCAGTTTCTCTTTTTAATGAGACCGAGAAGATTTTCTCTCAAGTTAGTATGAACTTAAGAGCTTGGTGTTCAAACTCTAAAGCATTTATGGCAGTGATTCCTAAGGATAAAATCACTACAGAAAATGAAAATAGCATTTGCTTGTTGGGGCTTAAATGGGATACAGTGAAAGACACATTTGCAATAAAATTTGTTAAGTGGGACTCGTCTGTCATAGCAAAAAGATGTATTCTCAAACTTGTTGCTTCCGTTTTTGACCCGTTAGGTTTCTTCACTCCTGTAGTTTTGAAGGCTAAGTTATTTATTCAAAATCTTTGGACCAATGGGATGAAACTCTTGATTCAGACTGTACACGTGAATGGAAGGAGATACAAGAAAGTTTACGTAAGATTCCTGATGTTTCTATTCCAAGATATTTTGGCTTTGATAATGGTGTGTTAGAATTACATTGCTTTGCCGATGCATCAAAATATTGTTATGCTACAGCTGTTTATTTAAGATTAATCAGTAGTCAGTCTGTTATTAAATCAGTGCTTGTGTTCTCTAAAATCCACTTAACTCCAAAATCTAAAAACAACATCACTATACCGAGATTGGAACTACTCGGTGTACTGATTGGGGTCAGATCCCTGAAATGCGTTGAAACTGAATTCATGAAGCCGATTTCAAGAAAGATACTTTGGACAGATTCACAATGTGTTCTACATTGGCTGAATAGCTCTCGCATATTGCCAAAATTTGTTGAGAGAAGAATTCTTGAAATAAAATCACACGCTAACGTAGAATATCACTAGGTACCATCCAGTGACAATCCATCGGATCTTGCAACTCGTGGGTTATGTACTGATGAACTAAAACATAATCAACTTTGGTGGTCAGGTCCAGAATTTTTGAAATCGCCAGAAGAGATGTGGCCAGTAAATAACTTAATTAAACAGTAAAGCTGCGTTGTTTGAAACAACAGAAATTGATGAACTTCTTCCAACAAACCAGAAGTCGTAACAGTTTCACAAGAATCGTCATACTCAAGAGGAACATCTCCCTTTGGAATTGATATAAATAAATTCTCATCATTAGACAAGCTAATTCGAACAACATCATATTGTGAACGGGCCATTAAAGCATTCAAGAAACTTCCACCACATTATGAGTCACGCGAATTGCACCGTGATGAACTTGACAACTCAACTTTGTGCTGGGTGAGATATGTGCAAAACCAACATTTTGGAAAAATTATCAAGAATATGGAACGTGGCCAAACTGATGATTTACAAAAACAGTTGGGGTTTGATGTGAAGAATGATGTGAAAAATAGAACTTATAGTTACTTGAAGTCAACCATTAATGGATTTCTTGTGCTTTGGGAGTGTGGCTAAAGCCATATAAACCTTACAACTTAACCATGTCTTCACAATTAATTCAATTATTTTAAACATATGATTGTTATTACAGATGTAAATAATTAGAAATAAAATGAAAGCATTTATGTTGTTGTAAGAATAAAACTGAACTTAAAACTAATGAATTTGATTTATTTAAACTGAACTATCCTAAACTATTATACATCCAATCCCAAACAATTATACATGGTAGCAGAGCAAAGAATTACGATCTACGCTTGAAACTACGGTTGCACATTGAAAATGACCTCGCGATGGGAATTGCACTTTAAATCTTCACTGACTCGCTTGAAAGAGTACGTTGCTGACACCACCGCACTCCTGGAAGGTGACGACATCCCGGAACAACAGCTCCAAACCAGGACTAGGACTTTGACTAAATTTCTCAATCGGGTGGAAGACATTTACGGGCGTCTCGACCAACAGCTTCCGACTGAAGAAGGACAATCCGATGAAATCTCAACAGACGACTATACCACGGCGATAATGAACTGCGAGGAGGTCTTGGCTCGGCTGGAGGTGAGACAGGGTATGAGTAGTCCACGAGTTTTGGCCACCCGAGAAAATGTCACTGTGGCAGGACCGCCACAATTAGAAACAGTTCCTGCTCGGTACGTGAAACTTCCTAAGTTAACCTTACCCACATTTCAGGGACATATGCTGCAATGGCAGGAGTTTTGGGACTCCTTTGAGTCGGCCATCCATTGCCATTCGTATCTTAGTAAAGTTGATAAATTCAACTATTTAGTAGCTCAACTCAACTGAGAGGTGATGCAAAGCGCTGCATCGCAGGTCTCCCTATGACTGATCTCAATTACGACATTGCTGTCAATTTACTAAAAGAACGCTTTGCCAACAACCATTTAATAGTCAATTCACACTATAACGCTTTAATGGACATGGCACCTATTAAATCTAGTAACACTACAACTCTTAGGCGGGGTTTTGACACTATGGAGAAGCATCTTCGTTGTCTTCAAGCTTTGGGGGAAGATGTCTCGTCAAACTATTTTGTTTCATTAATTCTCAGTAAGTTACCTTACGATATAGTTTTAAAACTTGAAGAGATGAACCCATTAGAGAAAAGAGACGTCAAAACTTTATGTAAATGTTTGAATGATATCATTTCAGTCAGGGAAAGATCAGAACAACTTACACGATTAAATACTAGCAATAGATCTTATTCTAATAATATAGCGATAAACTCTAATGTGTCTTCTCAGGAAATCAACGAAAGGTTAACAACTACTCATTCCCTTGTGGGAAATGATACTTTGACCTGTGTCTTTTGCAATGGTAAGCACTGGAATGATCAGTGTACAAAATACGAAACAGCCGAAGATCGCAAGAACGCAATACGAGGTAGGTGTTTCGTTTGTCTAAGTAAGGGGCATACAGTAAAACAATGTAAAGTAGAGAAAAGGTGTGTTTATTGTAAACAAAAGGGCAATCATCATAGAAGCTTATGTACAAAGCAGTTTCCTTCAGGCCAACTATCTAAGGGTAGGGAAACACGATCAACCAATCTAGTTCAAAATTGTCCAGTACCAAACATTAACTCTAATGTGCCTGAAAAAAGCAAAAATGAAATCTCCGCTTTTTCAAGTGAAGAGTCTGCTTTGGTTTCTGTATCTGAGCATGTCATTCTTCAAACTGCAACAGTTACTTTACGAAGTACTGACTCTGACCTAGAAACACGATGTGGTGTACTTTTTGATAGTGGCAGTCAGAGGTCCTATGTATCCCAAGGTATGGCTTCTAAATTGGGTTTAAAAAGCAACGGTTGTCAAATATTGTCTCTATTTACATTTGGTAATCGTGAATCTAAAACTATTGAAACTCAAGTAGCAGATGTTAAATTGCAGCTGAACGATGGCAACGACTTTGTAATTAGAACAAATATTGTTCCCCACATAACAGGAAAGGTATCTTTTAAAACTAATTTAGATATCAATGATATTGCTTGCGCCCACCCATCCTTAAAACTCGCTGATAGTCAACTAGCTTCACAAAATATAGATCTTTTAATAGGCAATGATTACTATTTTGACATAGTAGATACAACAAAAATTGAAATTTCACCAGGTTTGTATCTGATTAATACTAAACTTGGGTGGATTGTAAGTGGAAGGGATGGTAATCAATCTCATGATAACCAATATCTAATGTATGAGTCTTCTTTCCTAACTGTGGTGCAACCTACAAATCTATTTAGGTTCAATGATCACTTTGAAATGCAGGATTCCCAGCTAGTCAAAGATATAAGTATTAAGGACCTATGGAGCTTAGACAATATAGGAATACGTGATTGTCCTCATCAAGTAGACGATGACATTGCGGTAGCTCAATTTAATGAAACCATAAGTTTGCAAAATGGTCGGTATTCTGTCGGTTGGCCGTGGAAGGAGTATCCACCGGACTTACCAAAAAACTATAATTTGTCACTAGCTCGGCTTAAATCACTTATGCACCGTTTTGAGCAGAATCCTACTGTGCTTCAAGAGTACGACAAGATAATAAAAGATCAACTTTGTCTTGGTATCATAGAAAAGGTTCCCCCTAACAATGAATTGACGGTTTGTCACTATATCCCTCATCACCCTGTTGTTAACGAAACTAAAACTACTACTAAGGTAAGAATTGTATATGACGCGTCTGCCAAAAGCAAAAGTAACAGCAATAGTTTAAACGATTGTTTATACCTTGGACCAGTAATTTTAGAAAACTTATGTGGTCTGGTTCTCAGATTTCGAATGAATCCGATTGGTATAGTTGCCGACATAGAAAGAGCATTCCTACAGTTGAATTTACAAAACTCTGATAGGGATGTTACTCGTTTCCTGTGGTTGAAGGATAGCTCATTGCATTCCTTAGATAATAACGTTGAAGAGTATCGATTTTGTAGGGTGCCATTTGGAGTAATTTCCAGTCCCTTCCTTTTGAATGCAACTATACAACATCACTTGTCACACTCTGAACTCTCTGATACTTCCAAACAATTGAAAAATTCGTTTTATGTAGACAATTTTATTTCTGGAACTCGAACAAATGACGATGCAGTTTCTCTTTTTAATGAGACCGAGAAGATTTTCTCTCAAGTTAGTATGAACTTAAGAGCTTGGTGTTCAAACTCTAAAGCATTTATGGCAGTGATTCCTAAGGATAAAATCACTACAGAAAATGAAAATAGCATTTGCTTGTTGGGGCTTAAATGGGATACAGTGAAAGACACATTTGCAATAAAATTTGTTAAGTGGGACTCGTCTGTCATAGCAAAAAGATGTATTCTCAAACTTGTTGCTTCCGTTTTTGACCCGTTAGGTTTCTTCACTCCTGTAGTTTTGAAGGCTAAGTTATTTATTCAAAATCTTTGGACCAATGGGATGAAACTCTTGATTCAGACTGTACACGTGAATGGAAGGAGATACAAGAAAGTTTACGTAAGATTCCTGATGTTTCTATTCCAAGATATTTTGGCTTTGATAATGGTGTGTTAGAATTACATTGCTTTGCCGATGCATCAAAATATTGTTATGCTACAGCTGTTTATTTAAGATTAATCAGTAGTCAGTCTGTTATTAAATCAGTGCTTGTGTTCTCTAAAAGCCACTTAACTCCAAAATCTAAAAACAACATCACTATACCGAGATTGGAACTACTCGGTGTACTGATTGGGGTCAGATCCCTGAAATGCGTTGAAACTGAATTCATGAAGCCGATTTCAAGAAAGATACTTTGGACAGATTCACAATGTGTTCTACATTGGCTGAATAGCTCTCGCATATTGCCAAAATTTGTTGAGAGAAGAATTCTTGAAATAAAATCACACGCTAACGTAGAATATCACTAGGTACCATCCAGTGACAATCCATCGGATCTTGCAACTCGTGGGTTATGTACTGATGAACTAAAACATAATCAACTTTGGTGGTCAGGTCCAGAATTTTTGAAATCGCCAGAAGAGATGTGGCCAGTAAATAACTTAATTAAACAGTAAAGCTGCGTTGTTTGAAACAACAGAAATTGATGAACTTCTTCCAACAAACCAGAAGTCGTAACAGTTTCACAAGAATCGTCATACTCAAGAGGAACATCTCCCTTTGGAATTGATATAAATAAATTCTCATCATTAGACAAGCTAATTCGAACAACATCATATTGTGAACGGGCCATTAAAGCATTCAAGAAACTTCCACCACATTATGAGTCACGCGAATTGCACCGTGATGAACTTGACAACTCAACTTTGTGCTGGGTGAGATATGTGCAAAACCAACATTTTGGAAAAATTATCAAGAATATGGAACGTGGCCAAACTGATGATTTACAAAAACAGTTGGGGTTTGATGTGAAGAATGATGTGAAAAATAGAACTTATAGTTACTTGAAGTCAACCATTAATGGATTTCTTGTGCTTTGGGAGTGTGGCTAAAGCCATATAAACCTTACAACTTAACCATGTCTTCACAATTAATTCAATTATTTTAAACATATGATTGTTATTACAGATGTAAATAATTAGAAATAAAATGAAAGGATTTATGTTGTTGTAAGAATAAAACTGAACTTAAAACTAATGAATTTGATTTATTTAAACTGAACTATCCTAAACTATTATACATCCAATCCCAAACTATTATACACTATTATACTATATTATAAACTATTATACATCTGTGGTCCATCACTGGTTTTGTCTGTCGCGCGAAGAGGGCCGGGACGTTACCGTCGTCGAATTTATTGAATACCGTGGATTTGATTTCATTATTGAGCATAGCTCTTAGGTATATGTCGGCCACCATAGCCAGTCTATCGACCAGAACGTCCATTTCCGATTCACCCTGTCTCGCCGGCCTCCGCTTGGCGATAAGAGTGTCCACTTCTTTCGCACACAGTATGAAATAGTATAAAAACACGTTTTGCTTTTTAATAAGAACATCAATCAAGCTGTCATCGGCGGCGGGCTCGTTGAAAATTTTCTTCAACTTACTCTTAATCTTACAACTGCCCTCGTTGACGACGATGGTGTTCTCAGTTCATGAGCGTTCTCACAGAGTGATATCCACGGTCTCGCCAAATCTAGTACCTTTTTCTTGAAGGCGTCCCTGCTGACTCTTTGCGAACGTTCACGGTCGATTTTCGTTATCGTTGGACGCCCGGTCTTGGATAATTTCTGCTGTACCAACATATGGCTGGACGACGGAGACTCGCTTGACGTATGCACATTGATGGATAACTTTGTGAGTTATACCCTCGTGACCAGCTGAATTTGAATTTTTTAAATTTGTAATTATTTCATAGACTTCACTAGGGTCTGTAGGATATAAACTGAGGGTACCTAAGCAACTTAATTTGACCACGGACTGTAGGAAAGGTTCGGTTATAAATGAATGTTTTTGTATACCAAGGTTTCCAAAGTAACTATTGAATTCCTCGAAACCCGGCTTATCACGGGACCGGTTTTTTTTCCTATCAGTGTCTATTATCGTCCATGCATCCTTAGCCAGGTTACTGCTATTACTCAGTCGTTCGTACATACTTCGAGCTTTGGTAGGTTTTATAACAGAGCGGTATATTTTTTTATATAATTTATGGAATTCGTTAAATTCATTTGACTTATTTATCTTCTTCTTCATATGAAATTATTTTAGTTTTTGTGATGAGATGCGGATGCCTTTAATCAACCCCTATATCCTTCTGAGTCCTGACTGGTAAAACAGGACACGATTTCAACCTTATGGCTAAAAATCCTCTCCACCGGCGATAGACGAATGGACATAGTTTATTATAAAGATTAAGTTGGCGAAATTTAAAATATAAAATATGTTTTTCTATTATTGACAAAAAAAGGTAGGTCTCTCCTTAGCATCTCTTCCTTTTCCACCACAATTCGTACAAACCATTATATGAAATAGTTTTCATCCGTGTTACACAAATTATATATTAATTGGTACTGTCCAAGATCATACTGTAATTGTTAAAGGATATTAAAAAATCAAACACGATTAAAAATATGTTTTATATTTGTATGAAAAAATGTGTACCAAAAAAAGGCACATGGTATTCAGGAGGTTAAAAACATAAGGTTTATATTTGTATGAAAAACGTATGAAATACAAACAGAAGGTTTGTCTCAGTGCCCAGACCCTGTTGTTGGTGCAGACTCTTCCTCCAATGACGGTGAATCTACTGTGGTAATCGCAGATGTTGATCAACACGGATCAAAGTCTATGCTCTTTCTTTCAAGAAGTTGAACATTCCTCAATTCGAGTATCGAGTGTAGATAAAAATACCACCGTCGCAGCAGACCTGCGTAGTCAGCGAATTTCCAAAGGAATTTGAGATTTTGTATTTTCCCCATAAACCCCATAGGAATGAGTATATAGGTTTACTGCGATGGGATGCTGTTAAAACATATTAGTTTTTAGGAAATGTAATGTTTTTTTTTTTTTTTTTAAGGTAAAAACAAATATTGTATCAATATTTGGCACTTTGTAATTTTCCCCATAAACCTCATGGGGGTGAGTATGTAGGTTTTCCGCCAAATGGGTGTTGTAAGCCAATATCAGTCTACCCCTATCTAGTGAAGGTACATGCCAAATTTTATCAAATTATGTCAATAAATAAGCGAGATATGGGGTTTTGTTAATTTACCATAAGATTAACATGGGAAACCTATTTTTAGCTTTTCTCCGTAATCTGTTAGGCTAAGTTAAAAATTCAAAATACTAAATTGTTTGTTTCTTTAAGCTCTTTTAAATGGTTTTAGTTAAAATTGTGGAATTTTGAAATTTGAGGTGCAAAAATGCCAAAAACTTATTTTTGACCCCTTTAAAACCCCATTAAACCCCGTTCCCATAACCTGATCATGCTGGTTCGCATCGTTCCTCGGGCATAATAGTAATCAACAATCAGCTGTTGATCAACCGATAACTTTGAACGATTTTGATTTTACAGCGTGGCCGCATAATAATACCCAAACCAACGTGGGTCAATATAAACAGTCCGAAAAGTCGTTTAACATAACATTTTGCATGTTGGATATTCCATCCCCGGTAGAAAAGACATAGAGAAAATCCGATTCCAATAGTTTCTCGGATTACACCGACGAGGATAAGGAAATTCTGATCCGGTCACCGACAGCTCGTCATCATTAAATAATAAATTATGAGAATGTGGAAGGCAAAGAGTGTGTGAACGAAAACCAAGACATTGATAATGATTGCCATAGCTTGGGTTGGAATACCAGGAATAGTGAAAATATTTTCGGTTTTGAGAGTTTTCTCTCTGAGTTCAAGATGAAAGTGACCATTATGAACGGATGTCATTTCAGACTGTACATCATGGACAAAACTGTATATTTTTATCTACACTTGATACTCGAATTGAGGAATGTTGAACTTCTTGAAAGAAAGAGCATGGACTTTGATCCGTACATCAACATCTGCGATTACCACAGTAGATTCACCGTCATTGGAGAAAGAGCCTGCACCAACAACAGGGTCTGGGCACTAAAACATGAATTTAGAAGGAAACTTTCCAACAGCTGGTGGTGAGTGCATTGTTGGTGGTGGCGATGTTGGGGTGGTTATTGGTGGCGGTGTTGGGGCGGTTATTGGTGGCGGTGTTGGGGCGGTTGTTGGTGGCGGTGTTGGGGCGGTTGTTGGTGGTGGCGACGTTGGGGCAGTTGTTGGTGGTGGCGTTGGGGTGGTTATTGGTGGCGGTGTTGGGGCGGTTATTGGTGGCGGTGTTGGGGCGGTTGTTGGTGGTGGCGACGTTGGGGCAGTTGTTGGTGGTGGCGTTGGGGTGGTTATTGGTGGCGGTGTTGGGCGGTTGTTGGTGGTAGCGACGTTGGGGCAGTTGGTGGTGGCGACGTTGGAGTGGTTATTGGTGGCGGTGTTGGGGCGGTTATTGGTGGCGGTGTTGGGGCGGTTGTTGGTGGTGGCGACGTTGGGGCAGTTTTTGGTGGCGGCGTTGGGGTGGTTATTGGTGGCGGTGTTGGGCGGTTGTTGGTGGTAGCGACGTTGGGGCAGTTGGTGGTGGCGACGTTGGGGTGGTTAATGGTGGCGGTGTTGGGGCGGTTATTGGTGGCGGTGTTGGGGCGGTTGTTGGTGGTGGCGACGTTGGGGCAGTTTTTGGTGGCGGCGTTGGGGTGGTTATTGGTGGCGGTGTTGGGCGGTTGTTGGTGGTAGCGACGTTGGGACAGTTGGTGGTGGCGACGTTGGGGTGGTTATTGGTGGCGGTGTTGGGGCGGTTGTTGGTGGTGGCGGCTTTGGGGTGGTTATTGATGGCGGTGTTGGGCGGTTGTTGGTGGTGGCGACGTTGGGGCAGTTGTTGGTGGCGGTGTTGGGGTGGTTATTGATGGCGGTGTTGGGCGGTTGTTGGTGGTGGCGACGTTGGGGCAGTTGTTGGTGGCGGTGTTAGGGCGGTTGTTGGTGGTGGCGACGTTGGGGCAGTTGTTGGTGGCGGTGTTGGGGTGGTTATTGATGGCGGTGTTGGGCGGTTGTTGGTGGTGGCGACGTTGGGGCAGTTGTTGGTGGCGGTGTTGGGGTGGTTATTGATGGCGGTGTTGGGCGGTTGTTGGTGGTGGCGGCTTTGGGGTGGTTATTGATGGCGGTGTTGGGCGGTTGTTGGTGGTGGCGACGTTGGGGCAGTTGTTGGTGGCGGTGTTGGGGTGGTTATTGATGGCGGTGTTGGGCGGTTGTTGGTGGTGGCGACGTTGGGGCAGTTGTTGGTGGCGGTGTTAGGGCGGTTGTTGGTGGTGGCGACGTTGGGGCAGTTGTTGGTGGCGGTGTTGGGGTGGTTATTGATGGCGGTGTTGGGCGGTTGTTGGTGGTGGCGACGTTGGGGCAGTTGTTGGTGGCGGTGTTGGGGTGGTTATTGATGGCGGTGTTGGGCGGTTGTTGGTGGTGGCGACGTTGGGGCAGTTGTTGGTGGCGGTGTTAGGGCGGTTGTTGGTGGTGGCGACGTTGGGGCAGTTGTTGGTGGCGGTGTTGGGGTGGTTATTGATGGCGGTGTTGGGCGGTTGTTGGTGGTGGCGACGTTGGGGCAGTTGTTGGTGGCGGTGTTGGGGTGGTTATTGATGGCGGTGTTGGGCGGTTGTTGGTGGTGGCGGCTTTGGGGTGGTTATTGATGGCGGTGTTGGGCGGTTGTTGGTGGTGGCGACGTTGGGGCAGTTGTTGGTGGCGGTGTTGGGGTGGTTATTGATGGCGGTGTTGGGCGGTTGTTGGTGGTGGCGACGTTGGGGCAGTTGTTGGTGGCGGTGTTAGGGCGGTTGTTGGTGGTGGCGACGTTGGGGCAGTTGTTGGTGGCGGTGTTGGGGTGGTTATTGATGGCGGTGTTGGGCGGTTGTTGGTAGTGGCGACGTTGGGGCAGTTGTTGGTGGCGGTGTTGGGGTGGTTATTGATGGCGGTGTTGGGCGGTTGTTGGTGGTGGCGACGTTGGGGCAGTTGTTGGTGGCGGTGTTGGGGCGGTTGTTGGTGGTGGCGACGTTGGGGCAGTTGTTGGTGGCGGTGTTGAGGTGGTTATTGATGGCGATGTTGGGTGGTTGTTGGTGGTGGCGACGTTTTGGCAGTTGTTGGTGGCGGTGTTGGGGTGGTTATTGATGGCGGTGTTGGGCGGTTGTTGGGGGTGGCGATGTTGGGGCAGTTGTTGGTGGCGGTGTTGGGGTGGTTATTGGTGGTGGCGACGTTGTTGCAGTTGTTGGTGGCGGCGATGGGGTGGTTATTGATGGCGGTGTTGGGCGGTTGTTGGTGGTGGCGACGTTGGGGCAGTTGTTGGTGTTGGGGTGGTTATTGATGGATGTGTTGGGCGGATGTTGGTGGTGGAGACGTTGGGGCAGTTGTTGGTGGCGGTGTTGGGGCGGTTGTTGGTGGTGGCAACGTTGGGGCAGTTGTTGGTGGCGGTGTTGGGGTGGTTATTGATGGCGGTGTTGGGCGGTTGTTGGTGGTGGCGATGTTGGGGCAGTTGTTGGTGGCGGTGTTGGGGCGGTTGTTGGTGGTGGCGACGTTGGGGCAGTTGTTGGTGGCGGCGATGGGGTGGTTATTGATGGCGGTGTTGGGGGTTGTTGGTGGTAGCGACGTTGGGGCAGTTGTTGGTGGTGGCGACGTTGGGGCGGTTGTTGGTGGTGGCGACGTTGGGGCGGTTGTTGGTGGTGGCGACGTTGGGGCAGTTGTTGGTGGCGGTGTGGGGGCGGTTGTTGGTGGTGGCGACGTTGGGGCAGTTGTTGGTGGCGGCGTTGGGGTGGTTATTGGTGGCGGTGTTGGGGCGGTTGTTGGTGTTGGCGACGTTGGGGCAGTTGTTGGTGGGGGCGTTGGGGTGGTTATTGTTGGCGGTGTTGGGCTTTTGTTGGTGGTAGCGACGTTGGGGCAGTTGGTGGTGGCGACGTTGGGGTGGTTATTGGTGGCGGTTTTTAAACCCATTAGAGAAAAGAGACGTCAAAACTTTATGTAAATGTTTGAATGATATCATTTCAGTCAGGGAAAGATCAGAACAACTTACACGATTAAATACTAGCAATAGATCTTATTCTAATAATATAGCGATAAACTCTAATGTGTCTTCTCAGGAAATCAACGAAAGGTTAACAACTACTCATTCCCTTGTGGGAAATGATACTTTGACCTGTGTCTTTTGCAATGGTAAGCACTGGAATGATCAGTGTACAAAATACGAAACAGCCGAAGATCGCAAGAACGCAATACGAGGTAGGTGTTTCGTTTGTCTAAGTAAGGGGCATACAGTAAAACAATGTAAAGTAGAGAAAAGGTGTGTTTATTGTAAACAAAAGGGCAATCATCATAGAAGCTTATGTACAAAGCAGTTTCCTTCAGGCCAACTATCTAAGGGTAGGGAAACACGATCAACCAATCTAGTTCAAAATTGTCCAGTACCAAACATTAACTCTAATGTGCCTGAAAAAAGCAAAAATGAAATCTCCGCTTTTTCAAGTGAAGAGTCTGCTTTGGTTTCTGTATCTGAGCATGTCATTCTTCAAACTGCAACAGTTACTTTACGAAGTACTGACTCTGACCTAGAAACACGATGTGGTGTACTTTTTGATAGTGGCAGTCAGAGGTCCTATGTATCCCAAGGTATGGCTTCTAAATTGGGTTTAAAAAGCAACGGTTGTCAAATATTGTCTCTATTTACATTTGGTAATCGTGAATCTAAAACTATTGAAACTCAAGTAGCAGATGTTAAATTGCAGCTGAACGATGGCAACGACTTTGTAATTAGAACAAATATTGTTCCCCACATAACAGGAAAGGTATCTTTTAAAACTAATTTAGATATCAATGATATTGCTTGCGCCCACCCATCCTTAAAACTCGCTGATAGTCAACTAGCTTCACAAAATATAGATCTTTTAATAGGCAATGATTACTATTTTGACATAGTAGATACAACAAAAATTGAAATTTCACCAGGTTTGTATCTGATTAATACTAAACTTGGGTGGATTGTAAGTGGAAGGGATGGTAATCAATCTCATGATAACCAATATCTAATGTATGAGTCTTCTTTCCTAACTGTGGTGCAACCTACAAATCTATTTAGGTTCAATGATCACTTTGAAATGCAGGATTCCCAGCTAGTCAAAGATATAAGTATTAAGGACCTATGGAGCTTAGACAATATAGGAATACGTGATTGTCCTCATCAAGTAGACGATGACATTGCGGTAGCTAAATTTAATGAAACCATAAGTTTGCAAAATGGTCGGTATTCTGTCGGTTGGCCGTGGAAGGAGTATCCACCGGACTTACCAAAAAACTATAATTTGTCACTAGCTCGGCTTAAATCACTTATGCACCGTTTTGAGCAGAATCCTACTGTGCTTCAAGAGTACGACAAGATAATAAAAGATCAACTTTGTCTTGGTATCATAGAAAAGGTTCCCCCTAACAATGAATTGACGGTTTGTCACTATATCCCTCATCACCCTGTTGTTAACGAAACTAAAACTACTACTAAGGTAAGAATTGTATATGACGCGTCTGCCAAAAGCAAAAGTAACAGCAATAGTTTAAACGATTGTTTATACCTTGGACCAGTAATTTTAGAAAACTTATGTGGTCTGGTTCTCAGATTTCGAATGAATCCGATTGGTATAGTTGCCGACATAGAAAGAGCATTCCTACAGTTGAATTTACAAAACTCTGATAGGGATGTTACTCGTTTCCTGTGGTTGAAGGATAGCTCATTGCATTCCTTAGATAATAACGTTGAAGAGTATCGATTTTGTAGGGTGCCATTTGGAGTAATTTCCAGTCCCTTCCTTTTGAATGCAACTATACAACATCACTTGTCACACTCTGAACTCTCTGATACTTCCAAACAATTGAAAAATTCGTTTTATGTAGACAATTTTATTTCTGGAACTCGAACAAATGACGATGCAGTTTCTCTTTTTAATGAGACCGAGAAGATTTTCTCTCAAGTTAGTATGAACTTAAGAGCTTGGTGTTCAAACTCTAAAGCATTTATGGCAGTGATTCCTAAGGATAAAATCACTACAGAAAATGAAAATAGCATTTGCTTGTTGGGGCTTAAATGGGATACAGTGAAAGACACATTTGCAATAAAATTTGTTAAGTGGGACTCGTCTGTCATAGCAAAAAGATGTATTCTCAAACTTGTTGCTTCCGTTTTTGACCCGTTAGGTTTCTTCACTCCTGTAGTTTTGAAGGCTAAGTTATTTATTCAAAATCTTTGGACCAATGGGATGAAACTCTTGATTCAGACTGTACACGTGAATGGAAGGAGATACAAGAAAGTTTACGTAAGATTCCTGATGTTTCTATTCCAAGATATTTTGGCTTTGATAATGGTGTGTTAGAATTACATTGCTTTGCCGATGCATCAAAATATTGTTATGCTACAGCTGTTTATTTAAGATTAATCAGTAGTCAGTCTGTTATTAAATCAGTGCTTGTGTTCTCTAAAAGCCACTTAACTCCAAAATCTAAAAACAACATCACTATACCGAGATTGGAACTACTCGGTGTACTGATTGGGGTCAGATCCCTGAAATGCGTTGAAACTGAATTCATGAAGCCGATTTCAAGAAAGATACTTTGGACAGATTCACAATGTGTTCTACATTGGCTGAATAGCTCTCGCATATTGCCAAAATTTGTTGAGAGAAGAATTCTTGAAATAAAATCACACGCTAACGTAGAATATCACTAGGTACCATCCAGTGACAATCCATCGGATCTTGCAACTCGTGGGTTATGTACTGATGAACTAAAACATAATCAACTTTGGTGGTCAGGTCCAGAATTTTTGAAATCGCCAGAAGAGATGTGGCCAGTAAATAACTTAATTAAACAGTAAAGCTGCGTTGTTTGAAACAACAGAAATTGATGAACTTCTTCCAACAAACCAGAAGTCGTAACAGTTTCACAAGAATCGTCATACTCAAGAGGAACATCTCCCTTTGGAATTGATATAAATAAATTCTCATCATTAGACAAGCTAATTCGAACAACATCATATTGTGAACGGGCCATTAAAGCATTCAAGAAACTTCCACCACATTATGAGTCACGCGAATTGCACCGTGATGAACTTGACAACTCAACTTTGTGCTGGGTGAGATATGTGCAAAACCAACATTTTGGAAAAATTATCAAGAATATGGAACGTGGCCAAACTGATGATTTACAAAAACAGTTGGGGTTTGATGTGAAGAATGATGTGAAAAATAGAACTTATAGTTACTTGAAGTCAACCATTAATGGATTTCTTGTGCTTTGGGAGTGTGGCTAAAGCCATATAAACCTTACAACTTAACCATGTCTTCACAATTAATTCAATTATTTTAAACATATGATTGTTATTACAGATGTAAATAATTAGAAATAAAATGAAAGGATTTATGTTGTTGTAAGAATAAAACTGAACTTAAAACTAATGAATTTGATTTATTTAAACTGAACTATCCTAAACTATTATACATCCAATCCCAAACTATTATACACTATTATACTATATTATAAACTATTATACATCTGTGGTCCATCACTGGTTTTGTCTGTCGCGCGAAGAGGGCCGGGACGTTACCGTCGTCGAATTTATTGAATACCGTGGATTTGATTTCATTATTGAGCATAGCTCTTAGGTATATGTCGGCCACCATAGCCAGTCTATCGACCAGAACGTCCATTTCCGATTCACCCTGTCTCGCCGGCCTCCGCTTGGCGATAAGAGTGTCCACTTCTTTCGCACACAGTATGAAATAGTATAAAAACACGTTTTGCTTTTTAATAAGAACATCAATCAAGCTGTCATCGGCGGCGGGCTCGTTGAAAATTTTCTTCAACTTACTCTTAATCTTACAACTGCCCTCGTTGACGACGATGGTGTTCTCAGTTCATGAGCGTTCTCACAGAGTGATATCCACGGTCTCGCCAAATCTAGTACCTTTTTCTTGAAGGCGTCCCTGCTGACTCTTTGCGAACGTTCACGGTCGATTTTCGTTATCGTTGGACGCCCGGTCTTGGATAATTTCTGCTGTACCAACATATGGCTGGACGACGGAGACTCGCTTGACGTATGCACATTGATGGATAACTTTGTGAGTTATACCCTCGTGACCAGCTGAATTTGAATTTTTTAAATTTGTAATTATTTCATAGACTTCACTAGGGTCTGTAGGATATAAACTGAGGGTACCTAAGCAACTTAATTTGACCACGGACTGTAGGAAAGGTTCGGTTATAAATGAATGTTTTTGTATACCAAGGTTTCCAAAGTAACTATTGAATTCCTCGAAACCCGGCTTATCACGGGACCGGTTTTTTTTCCTATCAGTGTCTATTATCGTCCATGCATCCTTAGCCAGGTTACTGCTATTACTCAGTCGTTCGTACATACTTCGAGCTTTGGTAGGTTTTATAACAGAGCGGTATATTTTTTTATATAATTTATGGAATTCGTTAAATTCATTTGACTTATTTATCTTCTTCTTCATATGAAATTATTTTAGTTTTTGTGATGAGATGCGGATGCCTTTAATCAACCCCTATATCCTTCTGAGTCCTGACTGGTAAAACAGGACACGATTTCAACCTTATGGCTAAAAATCCTCTCCACCGGCGATAGACGAATGGACATAGTTTATTATAAAGATTAAGTTGGCGAAATTTAAAATATAAAATATGTTTTTCTATTATTGACAAAAAAAGGTAGGTCTCTCCTTAGCATCTCTTCCTTTTCCACCACAATTCGTACAAACCATTATATGAAATAGTTTTCATCCGTGTTACACAAATTATATATTAATTGGTACTGTCCAAGATCATACTGTAATTGTTAAAGGATATTAAAAAATCAAACACGATTAAAAATATGTTTTATATTTGTATGAAAAAATGTGTACCAAAAAAAGGCACATGGTATTCAGGAGGTTAAAAACATAAGGTTTATATTTGTATGAAAAACGTATGAAATACAAACAGAAGGTTTGTCTCAGTGCCCAGACCCTGTTGTTGGTGCAGACTCTTCCTCCAATGACGGTGAATCTACTGTGGTAATCGCAGATGTTGATCAACACGGATCAAAGTCTATGCTCTTTCTTTCAAGAAGTTGAACATTCCTCAATTCGAGTATCGAGTGTAGATAAAAATACCACCGTCGCAGCAGACCTGCGTAGTCAGCGAATTTCCAAAGGAATTTGAGATTTTGTATTTTCCCCATAAACCCCATAGGAATGAGTATATAGGTTTACTGCGATGGGATGCTGTTAAAACATATTAGTTTTTAGGAAATGTAATGTTTTTTTTTTTTTTTAAGGTAAAAACAAATATTGTATCAATATTTGGCACTTTGTAATTTTCCCCATAAACCTCATGGGGGTGAGTATGTAGGTTTTCCGCCAAATGGGTGTTGTAAGCCAATATCAGTCTACCCCTATCTAGTGAAGGTACATGCCAAATTTTATCAAATTATGTCAATAAATAAGCGAGATATGGGGTTTTGTTAATTTACCATAAGATTAACATGGGAAACCTATTTTTAGCTTTTCTCCGTAATCTGTTAGGCTAAGTTAAAAATTCAAAATACTAAATTGTTTGTTTCTTTAAGCTCTTTTAAATGGTTTTAGTTAAAATTGTGGAATTTTGAAATTTGAGGTGCAAAAATGCCAAAAACTTATTTTTGACCCCTTTAAAACCCCATTAAACCCCGTTCCCATAACCTGATCATGCTGGTTCGCATCGTTCCTCGGGCATAATAGTAATCAACAATCAGCTGTTGATCAACCGATAACTTTGAACGATTTTGATTTTACAGCGTGGCCGCATAATAATACCCAAACCAACGTGGGTCAATATAAACAGTCCGAAAAGTCGTTTAACATAACATTTTGCATGTTGGATATTCCATCCCCGGTAGAAAAGACATAGAGAAAATCCGATTCCAATAGTTTCTCGGATTACACCGACGAGGATAAGGAAATTCTGATCCGGTCACCGACAGCTCGTCATCATTAAATAATAAATTATGAGAATGTGGAAGGCAAAGAGTGTGTGAACGAAAACCAAGACATTGATAATGATTGCCATAGCTTGGGTTGGAATACCAGGAATAGTGAAAATATTTTCGGTTTTGAGAGTTTTCTCTCTGAGTTCAAGATGAAAGTGACCATTATGAACGGATGTCATTTCAGACTGTACATCATGGACAAAACTGTATATTTTTATCTACACTTGATACTCGAATTGAGGAATGTTGAACTTCTTGAAAGAAAGAGCATGGACTTTGATCCGTACATCAACATCTGCGATTACCACAGTAGATTCACCGTCATTGGAGAAAGAGCCTGCACCAACAACAGGGTCTGGGCACTAAAACATGAATTTAGAAGGAAACTTTCCAACAGCTGGTGGTGAGTGCATTGTTGGTGGTGGCGATGTTGGGGTGGTTATTGGTGGCGGTGTTGGGGCGGTTATTGGTGGCGGTGTTGGGGCGGTTGTTGGTGGCGGTGTTGGGGCGGTTGTTGGTGGTGGCGACGTTGGGGCAGTTGTTGGTGGTGGCGTTGGGGTGGTTATTGGTGGCGGTGTTGGGGCGATTATTGGTGGCGGTGTTGGGGCGGTTGTTGGTGGTGGCGACGTTGGGGCAGTTGTTGGTGGTGGCGTTGGGGTGGTTATTGGTGGCGGTGTTGGGCGGTTGTTGGTGGTAGCGACGATGGGGCAGTTGGTGGTGGCGACGTTGGAGTGGTTATTGGTGGCGGTGTTGGGGCGGTTATTGGTGGCGGTGTTGGGGCGGTTGTTGGTGGTGGCGACGTTGGGGCAGTTTTTGGTGGCGGCGTTGGGGTGGTTATTGGTGGCGGTGTTGGGCGGTTGTTGGTGGTAGCGACGTTGGGGCAGTTGGTGGTGGCGACGTTGGGGTGGTTAATGGTGGCGGTGTTGGGGCGGTTATTGGTGGCGGTGTTGGGGCGGTTGTTGGTGGTGGCGACGTTGGGGCAGTTTTTGGTGGCGGCGTTGGGGTGGTTATTGGTGGCGGTGTTGGGCGGTTGTTGGTGGTAGCGACGTTGGGACAGTTGGTGGTGGCGACGTTGGGGTGGTTATTGGTGGCGGTGTTGGGGCGGTTGTTGGTGGTGGCGGCTTTGGGGTGGTTATTGATGGCGGTGTTGGGCGGTTGTTGGTGGTGGCGACGTTGGGGCAGTTGTTGGTGGCGGTGTTGGGGTGGTTATTGATGGCGGTGTTGGGCGGTTGTTGGTGGTGGCGACGTTGGGGCAGTTGTTGGTGGCGGTGTTGGGGTGGTTATTGATGGCGGTGTTGGGCGGTTGTTGGTGGTGGCGGCTTTGGGGTGGTTATTGATGGCGGTGTTGGGCGGTTGTTGGTGGTGGCGACGTTGGGGCAGTTGTTGGTGGCGGTGTTGGGGTGGTTATTGATGGCGGTGTTGGGCGGTTGTTGGTGGTGGCGACGTTGGGGCAGTTGTTGGTGGCGGTGTTAGGGCGGTTGTTGGTGGTGGCGACGTTGGGGCAGTTGTTGGTGGCGGTGTTGGGGTGGTTATTGATGGCGGTGTTGGGCGGTTGTTGGTGGTGGCGACGTTGGGGCAGTTGTTGGTGGCGGTGTTGGGGTGGTTATTGATGGCGGTGTTGGGCGGTTGTTGGTGGTGGCGACGTTGGGGCAGTTGTTGGTGGCGGTGTTAGGGCGGTTGTTGGTGGTGGCGACGTTGGGGCAGTTGTTGGTGGCGGTGTTGGGGTGGTTATTGATGGCGGTGTTGGGCGGTTGTTGGTGGTGGCGACGTTGGGGCAGTTGTTGGTGGCGGTGTTGGGGTGGTTATTGATGGCGGTGTTGGGCGGTTGTTGGTGGTGGCGGCTTTGGGGTGGTTATTGATGGCGGTGTTGGGCGGTTGTTGGTGGTGGCGACGTTGGGGCAGTTGTTGGTGGCGGTGTTGGGGTGGTTATTGATGGCGGTGTTGGGCGGTTGTTGGTGGTGGCGACGTTGGGGCAGTTGTTGGTGGCGGTGTTAGGGCGGTTGTTGGTGGTGGCGACGTTGGGGCAGTTGTTGGTGGCGGTGTTGGGGTGGTTATTGATGGCGGTGTTGGCCGGTTGTTGGTAGTGGCGAGGTTGGGGCAGTTGTTGGTGGCGGTGTTGGGGTGGTTATTGATGGCGGTGTTGGGCGGTTGTTGGTGGTGGCGACGTTGGGGCAGTTGTTGGTGGCGGTGTTGGGGCGGTTGTTGGTGGTGGCGACGTTGGGGCAGTTGTTGGTGGCGGTGTTGAGGTGGTTATTGATGGCGATGTTGGGTGGTTGTTGGTGGTGGCGACGTTTTGGCAGTTGTTGGTGGCGGTGTTGGGGTGGTTATTGATGGCGGTGTTGGGCGGTTGTTGGGGGTGGCGATGTTGGGGCAGTTGTTGGTGGCGGTGTTGGGGTGGTTATTGGTGGTGGCGACGTTGTTGCAGTTGTTGGTGGCGGCGATGGGGTGGTTATTGATGGCGGTGTTGGGCGGTTGTTGGTGGTGGCGACGTTGGGGCAGTTGTTGGTGTTGGGGTGGTTATTGATGGATGTGTTGGGCGGATGTTGGTGGTGGAGACGTTGGGGCAGTTGTTGGTGGCGGTGTTGGGGCGGTTGTTGGTGGTGGCGACGTTGGGGCAGTTGTTGGTGGCGGTGTTGGGGTGGTTATTGATGGCGGTGTTGGGCGGTTGTTGGTGGTGGCGATGTTGGGGCAGTTGTTGGTGGCGGTGTTGGGGCGGTTGTTGGTGGTGGCGACGTTGGGGCAGTTGTTGGTGGCGGCGATGGGGTGGTTATTGATGGCGGTGTTGGGGGTTGTTGGTGGTAGCGACGTTGGGGCAGTTGTTGGTGGTGGCGACGTTGGGGCGGTTGTTGGTGGTGGCGACGTTGGGGCGGTTGTTGGTGGTGGCGACGTTGGGGCAGTTGTTGGTGGCGGTGTGGGGGCGGTTGTTGGTGGTGGCGACGTTGGGGCAGTTGTTGGTGGCGGCGTTGGGGTGGTTATTGGTGGCGGTGTTGGGGCGGTTGTTGGTGTTGGCGACGTTGGGGCAGTTGTTGGTGGGGGCGTTGGGGTGGTTATTGTTGGCGGTGTTGGGCTTTTGTTGGTGGTAGCGACGTTGGGGCAGTTGGTGGTGGCGACGTTGGGGTGGTTATTGGTGGCGGTGTTGGGGCGGTTGTTGGTGGTGGCTACGTTTTGGCAGTTGGTGGTGGCGACGTTGGGGTGGTTATTGATGGCGACGTTGGGGCGGTTGTTGGTGGTGGCGACGTTGGGGCGGTTATTGATGGCGACGTTGGGGCGGTTGTTGGTGGTGGCGACGTTGGGGCGGTTGTTGGTGGTGGCGACGTTGGGGCAGTTGTTGGTGGCGGTGTGGGGGCGGTTGTTGGTGGTGGCGACGTTGGGGCAGTTGTTGGTGGCGGTGTTGGGGTGGTTATTGATGGCGGTGTTGGGCGGTTGTTGGTGGTGGCGACGTTGGGGCAGTTGTTGGTGGCGGCGTTGGGGTGGTTATTGGTGGCGGTGTTGGGGCGGTTGTTGGTGTTGGCGACGTTGGGGCAGTTGTTGGTGGCGGCGTTGGGGTGGTTATTGTTGGCGGTGTTGGGCTTTTGTTGGTGGTAGCGACGTTGGGGCAGTTGGTGGTTGCGACGTTGGGGTGGTTATTGGTGGCGGTGTTGGGGCGGTTGTTGGTGGTGGCGACGTTGGGGCAGTTGTAAGGTTTTACCACTGCTACCTTATTTTCAAAGTTGAAACGGTTTTTCAGCACCATCTCTTTTTTGTCGTGGCTTTTTTTTTTTTTTTTTTTGAAAATTTAATATTTCTTATAATTATGTTTATTAGGTCGTCCAATGTTTTAGATTTAGTAGGAGACTGTACTCTTTTCATGATGGTGTACGAAAGAAAAATGATCTAGCTTGATGGAAGCGGTTGGACATATGTGAACCGATTTCGGTCAAGGGGGTTCCGATAGTTATACCTTTTCAAAGGCAACAGCTGTCTAACCATAGTTTGAAAGTAGCATTTTTTTTGTTTTATTCCTTTCGTTGTTATTCCAATTCTTTGAAACCAATGTTTAAAAATTAGATTTTTTTAAACTTAGTTTTAGAAAAAAGTATTTTTTCTGAGGTCAATGCTTTGTATAAAGTGATTTTTGCACCAAAAGTTTAAGCAAAATCTAACCGCTAGATTTTGAGATCGTGGAAGATACATCGATTCAGACAGATCTCGTATTATATGGTAGTCGAAACTGCACATACGAAAGCAAAATAAATAATTGGTAACAGATCGATTGTTTTTAACCATGCAAAATACACAGATTAACCGACTGTATAAAAAGCGCGCAAATAGTAAAATGTTATTAATTTGATTAATATCCAATCTAAAATTCAGATTTCGAGTAATGTGTATATTAGTAAAGAAACTAAAGTTACCCAACCCCCATGACGTCACACCAACCCACACCAACAAAAATCACCCAACCATAACACCGGAAGTGGCGTCACTTCCGCCGCAGCTGCCCTACAATTGCACTACTGAGTTCCGGTAACTAAACATTAAATTCTTAACAGTTTTTTGCCCAAAGTCTCAGCCATAAGGTTCGGATGAACCTGAAATATATTTAGAAGTGACGTAGGTAGAAAGGTAGTGGGGTTATTAAAACTTTGTTTATGTCATTTTGAAAATAAGATAGTCTACTTTGTGAGTTATATGTAATAACACACGTGTACAGGCACGCATACACACATACGCACACGATCACATATGAGCCCGTTTGTACTGTGTTTAAAACTATAGGTGTTTATTGTTTTTTTCTTACGCTGGGTGATTTATTTGTTACTCTACAAATATAATGATTGGTTTTTTGTTTTGAATGGTCCGCATTAAAAATGTTTGTGTTGGTGATGTTGGTCTATATATAGTTGCTGGTATTTGAAGTTTCAATATTTTGATTCCATCGAGTGACCTTAAATAGTACACAGGTCCTTTCTTCCTGATTATTTTATAATTTTTTTTTACTTTTAGTTGATTCATCTTGATCGTCTTTTTTTCCTCGTCGATAGGTGATAGACATCTTAAAACAGGAAGCATTTCTATGATTCTTCTTCTTACTTCTTCTTCTTCTATCATGTGTTTGATAATTTGCGGTAAACCCCCTATTTCACCTCGGCCAAGAGCGGCAAATGCATTGAGAGCTTGACACTCACCGTCAGGTCCACTTACAACCATTGAGCCATTGAGTATAAAAATCGGACGAAATTGGCTACTGCAATCTAATCAACACGAGTTGTAATTTTTTATTACTTTTTTTGCAATCGATGAGGTCTAATTCAAACTCTGGAGACCGGATTAGGAAATTGGAGATATACAACCCATCGGAAGTGATAGGCCAGCCGTCTTCGGATTGGTGGAAACATGCCGAGACGAGGGGATTCGTCATTTGCGACCACAGATCTCCGATGTGCAGCCTGACGATCTAACTAACTGAAATATCAAATGCGGAAATAACTGGAGGCAGATCCCGACCACGAAGGAGACTATGTCCAGATGAGATCCTAAATGAATTCCGCGAACACCCGTTCGCTCCTACAGAATCTATCTTTCACAGTGACATGTGGTTTAGTGATATGCGTTATTATACGTTAAATTTCAATGGTGTAATGGTGAGTAACTGTCTTAATGTAAACAAAAATTGGATAAATAGTTTGAAAGCTAAACAATTAATCAATTATCAATTGTAATTCACACCTTTGTAAAAATTTAAAAATAAATTTTAGTTTTTTAAAAATTATTTCAGTATAAATATCCAACCACTGCATTGTTACAATTATTACTATTCCAATTCGTTTCGGACATTTGTAAAGTTAAAAATTTCCTAAACACGGTGTATAAATTTCTAGATAAGGAATTGGATGAGGGTAAAATCAATACCCTGTTGCTGGTAGGTCCTCCAAACTCGGGTAAAATTTTTTCGTAGATTGTCTAGATATGTTAATGTTAAATTCTGGAAAAAAAGAAAATCCCAGTAGACAGAATAGTTTTCCTTGGATGGACGGTTTTCGTCGTCGTTTCAATCGTTGGAACGAAGCAAAAATCGATCCGTATTTAGAAGAGAATGTATTGGATATTATGCAGGGTAAAATGATCTCTTGTAATATAAAATATGAGACAACCCAACCACTTCTCAAAACTCCCTTGTTTGTCATGTCCAATCATAACGTTTTTCTCAACTAAGAAAGGTTCAATATTAGGCACATTAGGTATGAATGAAGGACTTCAGACTTATTGTATGAATTCAGGCATAAACAACCCCATTCATTAGCGTTAGGTAATTTATTGATGTGGGCCGTAAATGATGTTGACTTTCACTATAGTAATGTAAATGATGTTTTAAAAGAGATAATAACGTGACAGGTTTGTAATGATGAAAGGATTGTTAAACAAAACAATATTCTATTAACAATGTGTTTTGTTTGCATCTTAATCCTCACAGATATTTTTGTATGTATTATCATTCTGTTTCTTGAAAACATGGCAGGAAACTCAGGAACATGTTGTTCTAATAACTCAATCAAGAAGAATCGTTTATGTGGGTCCGACATTCCTTTTCACATTCCTGTTCTGGATATTTTCACTGGTTTCATAATTATTTTGACCAAGATATTTAGCCAGGGCCATGTGTTTTGGTAGTGCATATATGTTTAATGGAATTTCTCTAGTCTTTGTTTTGGTAAAATCCGAACTATTCTGTAAAGCGATTTGTAACTTAGTCTGGGGTTTTTCGGCGTCGTCCATCACATCGACCACTGTTTCATCGAATAACTGCGATGCAGAAAGATAATCAGTTTCTGATGGTACACCTGCACAGTGTGATCGACTGCTGATTTCCTATTCGAGATGTTTTGCTCGATAGCCGTATGCGAACTCGCCACATTTGCCGTTATTGGTAATGTCCACAATCGTCGATGAACCCATCATTTTCATAACGGGATGTACATAAGTGCCATTGGGAATAAGTGAAGTCATAACTATATTGAATTTCACATGTAGTGGAAACCTTATAAATGGCGATAACCTCTTGCACAGCCGATTCTTCCATGTCAGTACTATAGGCGTTAACTGGTAGAACACCCACATGTAATGATGGTGGTTATAGACCGCCGGCATATTCGTTGAATCCATGCATTATTACACCGCACTGTTCAATTGAAGTGGTGTACGGGATTACGACTGAGGATTTCGGTACATGATTTATTGTACCTACCATCGTTTGGCCATAGTGATCATCGTCAACAGTTATTTGTCCAACAGAAGCGAATGGGACCTTTGTTCCATACACAAATAAAGTAGATTTATTGTTGGTCACACTCCTGTAGTGGGGGAATGGTTCTGATGACTTCAGAACGCACACTTGAGGTCTGCATTCCCAATGTATTGTGGGATTACCATTACCATCGCCATTAACCATGTTATAAACATGAAGGTCATTCATAATGTCGGGTACAGTTTGTAGTCCTGCCGACTTATCCACATTATGAACGAAATATGTTCTAAATGGTTTCTTAAACATGATGGAATTTGATTGAATTAAATGATGGTGTCGTCTTGTTTCTGCACTTCACCCCAATAGTCGGTGATGCAAGCCCCGTCATCCTTTCTTGATTTAGCCTCTGTAACAATCATCGGTGAAGAGGCAGTACTACTATATTCCAAATTCGTCCCATTGTACTTATTATTCAATCCATGAGCATGGACACCATGAACTAATAGATTTGAGTTTACACTGCTTATTTTGGCTGAATTGGTTATAAATGGTTTTCTAAATCCGAGTGGTTGAACCGAACAAGTAAATCTAGCACCCTGACAACCGATGTTCAAATTACTAAATTCTATCTTAGTCAGATAGAAAGGCAAACCATGACTGGGTACTCGGGCAAATGGTGTACATACCAAATATTGAGATGCACTACTTTCGGCTTAAACGAATTTAGACATTTGAATTGATATCCACAAGAGTACATAAATCTCGAGTAAGATAATTAAAATTTTCCCAGTTTTGAATTCACTTATTGGTTTATGAATGACACTTGACGACGGCTCTGTAGCACTACCACCACCAGTAGTTTTCTTCTTTTCTTCGGTCTTCACCTTCTTAGTAGGGGGTTGGTCGGATTCGGCCATCGCGGTATCAACTTCACCAACTTCAGGGTCGTCTTTTTCGGGAGTCTGTCGTTTTTGCGATTGGCTTTGTGTTAAATATCCACTGTCTGCATCGGGTTTGCGTGTTCCTAACCGGTCAATTGTGGGTAATGAATAACGTGGTCCCGTGCCAAGGCTGACGTCACACGCTGACTTCACACGCACCTCCGAGCTGCTTACTTGCCGTGGCTTCGCCAACACCCCTGCGCGAATGCTGCGAGCCGCCTGTAGCGCCGGATCGCGGTGGTGGAGAGAGTCGAACACACTTACGTAGCTTATCTTATATGCGACAAATGTTATATCTCGAGTTTGAATTTGATGATTTAGTCACTGATGTTAATGGTGCTACCGATAAAAGATTGTTAAAACAGAGTGCTGAAGTTTTTAATTAAGTATTTGTTATTAAAGGAGATATAGATAATAATAATACCCCAGTACTAGATACTCTTCGTAGTAAATTAAATCACTTAAGTAGAGAGGGAAGATCAATTATTGAACCTGTGTTATTAGAGCATGCAAACTTATTTTTAGACGATCCGGAAAATAGAGATTGTAGTTTTGACAAAACATTGAGGATAGATACTGGTAATCACCCACCAATAAAGACCAACCCATATAGAATTCTTGAGTCAGTTAAACCATTTATTAAAGAAGTAATTGATATGTTAATAATAAAGAATTTATTGAACCTTTAATCAGCCCTTGGTTGTTGTGCCCTCCAGTAGTTGTTGTATCTAAAAAGTCTCTCGATGGAACCCCTAAATTTTGCTTATTTCTTGATTTTAGAAATTTAAATACCATAACAAAGGGCATGGTAACTGTTATTCCAAATGTTACCGAAACATTAGATAGCTTAGGCAAGAATGCTTATTTTACTACATTGGATGTTAGACATGCTTATCAACAGGTCGCCATGATGATGATAAGGAAGAGACAGCTTTTACTGCGTTAGAATATACAGTTTTTAATATCAATACCGTAAATTACCACCTTGTGGGCTCAAGAATGCACCTTCAATCTTCCAGTCTTTAATGAACAATGTTCTTAGTGGAATAAAGGACATCGATACTTATGCTTATCTAGTTGGTATTTGAATCCTGGGAAAGGGTATTAATGATCAGGCCACTCGCTTGAAAAATGTATTTCAACGCCTTAATACAAATTACGCGTATCTACGAATTGACGAATGTACTTTTGCTCAAAAGAAAACAGAATACCTAGGGCACATAGTCTCCATAGATGGGATTTCCCCCGGTAACTCCAAAGTTGAAGCAGTTAATTAGTTCCCTCAGCCTATTACGCCAAAAGAAGTCAAAAGCTTTCTAGGATTATCAGGCTATTATCGTAGATTTACTAAAGACTATGGCAAGATCTCAAAACCCTTGATTGATTTAACCCGTATTGGAACTAAATTTGAATGGACTAATGCAGCCAATAAGTCATTTTGTAAACCAAAGGGAGCATTGTGCCCAGCACCAGTATTAAGTATATACATATTACAAAGTATATCAAATTACGTGGAGACGATTTTTTTAAATCGTTATACCCAGATTTTTAACAACCATTTATTCTCAGCGTAGATGCCTCAAATTATGCAATTGAGCTAAGCCAAAGATATGGAGGTGAAGAACACCCATATAGTTATGCTTCAAGAGTGTTAAATTCATGTGATAAATCATAGACTGTAACGGAAAAAGAATGTCTAGCCTTAGTTTGGAGCGTGAGGTATTATCGATGCTACATGTTTTTACGTAAATTCTATGTTTACACTGATCGATCTGCACTAAAATGGAAAGTAGTCTTAAAGATCCTTCTAGTAGATTGCTAAGGTGGAGTTTAAAACTGTCCGAATTTGATTTTGAAGTTTTACATAAGCCAGGAAAAACTCATTTAAATGCAGATAGCCTTAGTAGGTCTGTGAAAAAAATATTTACCCATCATTGAGGATGACGAAGTAATTAAGATGCAGCCGAAAGGAAAAGGTGGTAGAAAGAAGGCGGACGAGGAGCTGGAATAAAGAAGAGGTTGAATCGCAAGAGAAGGAAGAGAGTGAAGAAGAGAGTACTACAAGGGGCGTGATGGATACACCAGTCGAGTTAGAGAGTCCCGTTCCAACAGCTGATGGAGACCTCATTGTGGATGCGGAACAGGCGATAACGACACCGTTGCAGCCAAGAGAGGAAGACAGTTCTACTACCGGTGAACCTAAAGTTCATCCTACAGGCCTCACTCTTCGACCAAGATGTAGAAAGTATTATAACTTAATGGCCAATCCCTCTTATTTTCATGATTTATAACAGTTCCTATTTATTTCTTGTTATCCCTCGTTATTTTTTATGTTTCCTTTCCTTACATTGACCAAACAGGTATGCGGCAGGGGAGGAGGAGTACGAAAGGGGAGAGAAGTTGAAGAAGATGAACTCTAATTAATAAAAGTTATGTAACACTCCGGCGTTCATACCCCAGGAATAAATTTTAATAATTTTCTACACTGAGTTAAAGCACTCAGGACTCAACGATCGACCATTGATTAAGTGATTATTTTAATCACAGTTGTCTGCAGTTAATAATCTGGATAAGAGATATACATCTCAACATTAATACCAATTTTGAAAGTATTCATTAACATCAGGAATTATGAGTGTCAACGCCAGAGGCAGAGGTGCAGGCCTTTTGTCACACGCTGTATATGCATTCGAATCCTCATCGCCGTCAGCAGAGCCGGTGTTTCTCACCACACGTGCATGTGTGTGGCGCTGAGGAATGCGCGCTATCAGCAATGTTCGCGCATGTGACAACTATGTACGCGCAGTTCCCAGCCAAGAACCGAGTTAGTTTTGTTTTTAATGACCAAAGTGATCGTTGGGCGGCAGCACTGGTCGGGGCTCGACTCGATCAGGTGCTGCACGCTGATTGGCCGAGGCCCCGAGTTAGCGTGGTGGGGAGGACGAGCTCAGCGCAGTTACTATCCGGTCGTCGCGTCGCCAAGCTAGGCCTATTCCTCTCCCCTTTCTAATATAATTATTCGGTTCTCTAAATTGTAACGTTTAAATCTAAACTTGTTTCAAAGTATTTTAAGTGAATTCATTCTTTTGTTTTAACCGAAATAAATCGCTAACTTTTGTTGTTAAATACTCGATTTCTTTTTATTGAGAACACACCACTCCTAATTTCGACCCACTGTCTTCAAGAACTTCAAGAACTCTAGCTCCCACTGAGTACGGCCAGCGATATTTGGTGTCGGCGCGGGGTTGTGACTGCGACTACGTCACAAAGACATTAGGAGGTGAGTGGTAAAAATTCAGCTTTAGTTTAAATATTTTTGGGCCTTACTTTTCTTACAAGTTTAAATATAGTCTTTTGAGGAGAGGTTTCACTAAAAATAACAGTAACTCGTTAAAACAAAGCTTTTCGTGAAAACCCGGTAACGATACATCAATTTTCCGATTTATTAGAGAATTTTAAAGTAATTGAAAATAATACTAAGATAAGTTGAAGACGCCATGTTTGTGACCATGCTGTTAGCGGCTAGCGTGGGTTCCCCCACCACT
Source organism: Neoaliturus tenellus (assembly GCA_030545055.2). NCBI lineage: Eukaryota > Metazoa > Arthropoda > Insecta > Hemiptera > Cicadellidae > Neoaliturus > Neoaliturus tenellus. The sequence goes on along the minus strand of CM061531.1, from coordinate 133,979,274 downwards.
GCTTTTTAGTGCTTGTTGTGTGAAGAAGACGCTTGGTTATCCGCCATCTTGAATTTAACTTGTAACTAACTGCCGATTGTAGCTAACAATTGATTGAGAAGTAAATTAAGAGGAGGAGAGGGGAGATAATTAAACATTAGTAAAAACTGAAAGAAATAATATTAATTGAATAACTAAATTTATTGAGGCGACGCGACATTTAATTAAATAATTGATTTTTGTTTTGGACTATTTTATGGCGAGATGGCGGCCAGCGTCTGCGTTGTAAAGCAGTAGGGGAGGCGTCACTATATTGACGTCAGAGTTTGTGTTGTCGGTGACGTTGGCAACAGCTGATGATAGCAGACAACCTGAGTCCACACTTAGACATTGTGTCACTGAGTAAACGAAGAGATTAGTTTGTTTGTGTTTAGTGATCTGATAGCCTATCTGTATCACGAGTGTTTAGGATTTATTAACATACTAACATAATAGATGCTTTCTAAACTAACCTAATATTACTTGCATGTGAGTTTAACCTCAGATCATTGTTAAATATGAGAGTGAATTGTAAATGTGTTGGAATGATGTCTGGGCGTCAGTGAAAATTGGTCAATAATTGTACTTTATTGATTGGCAATTGATTGAAAATAAACAAAATTTTAAAGTAATTGAATATTGCAACACTAAATAACAGTGTTGATTTTAACTGGCCAATTTATCCTGTCTGGTCAAAGGACACCAGCACATTTGATTCACTGTAGACATTAAGTCATTGAAAATAATCAGCAGTTAAATAAAATTAATGCCCGAGTAGTGGAGAAAAGCGGATTTTGCGACATTAGAATCAATTTGAACTTAAAAATATCTGACCAGGACCTTGTTAGTAGTTGGGGAATGGGTGTTTGACATAGATTTTTTGAATTTTATGTAAATTTCTAGCTAAGGACTTAGCCGGATTTTCCAAACTTCCGTTGGCTACTCCAAGTGACTCGTGATCAATTGGGCGAATGAATAAATGATTTTTATTGGATAAATCGGCACGTTTGGACTTAGTGACACTGCGTACAGAAATTTGAGAACACACTTTATTTAATTGGGGGTTGGATCTTTTGAAAAATTTTGTTGAAACTAAACAGTTTGCGGACTTAGGCGCGAGAGCCTCTGATGAGCTTCGCCGTTACAGATTCGGGATTTTGAAGATTCAAAATAATTTTGCGGAGTTAAGATTACTTCGTGCTCTGTGATTAATCTGGTGGATGGTTCGTGTGATTAATTGATTAATGGTTTGTTTGCTCTTTGGAATCTAGTCTCCGCGGTAACCATGAACGTTTATTTTCTGAAAAAAAAGGAGGAAAATATTTACGAGTTAAATATCCGTGGACAGTCGACCGCAGGTAAGGGGGATGCTCTGCGGAAAGGGTTAACTTATTCAAAAAAAAAAAAAAAAAAAAAAAAAAAAAAAATGGTAGTGGCTATTTGGAAAACATAGCACATTTTTTCCATGGAGAGGGATATTACATTGATTAGTGGTGTCGGAGCACTGTTGACAGTAATTATTATTGGGGATATAAATTATTGCATACCAGGAGGTGCTCGGGACTTGTGATCATAGCCGACCCCTCTGAGTTGAGATAAAATAAGAACTGCTTAGTATTTCTAAATTAAATTGAGTTATTATTTTTTTTGAGCTGTGAATTGACTGGTGCGTAAAATTAAAAGGGTAACTCATGGTAAAATTTATTTTATTTTTGGGGAACATAGGACCGGAATAAGATTCAATAGCCGGAATAGCCTTGATGACCGTGTGTTTTTGGAGAGGGTTTCTTTGTAATGTTGTTATTGAATTCCCGTGGAACTCCTGATGAGTTGGAGAGAATTTATATAGCCTACCGTACGCGTTGCGCTCACCGATGATGCAGCGTTCGAGAGGTGAACCTACCAGAGGCGACCAACCGCGTGTTGTTTTTTTTGAAATTGTAGAGGAGTTGGATTTGTGTACAAAAAAAAAAAAAATAAATAAATAACTTGTCTATTTACGATCTAACTAGGTTCTATTTTAATATTGGGGGATAAAGAGTGATTTCTGGGTCAGAAGTTTGATCTTAAATTTATAACAATTTTCTTTTGGGTTGCTATAATAGCCTAGGAGATTCCAAATTGTACTGGATATTTAATGACTTTTTTTCTGTTTGACAGTAATAGGATAGAATTAGGTTGCACTTGTAGTCGCCATTAGACAAAGGTTCCTGAGGATTGCCCACGCTGTTCGAATGCCGATGGGAATCCACGATGGACGTCACTGGGATGCACAAGGACGAGGCCTAAGTATAAATTCAAGTATCGACCATGTGTTAAGTTTTATTTTATTTTATTTTATTAGAGTTAATAGTAAACAGCAACAATTCTGAAAGGGATGATGGCTTGACTGGTTACACATTGTTTGCAGGACTTTGTTAATTTTATACATTTAATAAACATAAATAAGGACAAGTATAGGAGACATTTTTTTGCTTCAAAAATCATTATTATTTTCCAGTTTTTTTTTATTTTTTATTAAGTATTTATTTTGTTGAGCTGGAAACAAAAGAGGAGGGTTACTTTGTATTTATAGTTAAATCCGAGTGTCATGCCTGCTTTGAGCAGCCGACAGAACGGTGAACTAGAGTTGAGTGGGTAAGAGGGTTTCTGGTAGTATATGTCAGATGGTCTTAGGGACCTGACAAATGTGAAGTTAGTGCTCATAGTAGGAGAGTGCGCCCTGCAATGATCAGGCCCTCTGCCTGGCAGCAAGTAGTAAGATGTTTTAAGTTGGAATAGGATTGGTATGTGGGAAGTGGTTGTGTTTTGGTTTCCAGAATTTTTATTTCATACATAAACATCCTTTACAGTAAAATAACCAGTTGAGTTGTCACCCCTAGATGAAATAAAATTTGTACTGAATGAAACACCTAGTTAGAAAGTACTATTTGGAGGGAATTTGATGGGGAATTTGAAAATTGTTGTGTTTTGTGTTAGCGGTTTTTTTATGGGAAATGAGACTAGCTGGCTCGAATATCTCGGAGATTGCCAAATTCGACCACTTGTTTTATTTTTGTGAGGAAGAGAGGAAGAGAGCAAAACGATTATTTTATTTTAACCTCCTGCCTGCCCAAAAAAATTCATGAGACATAAAATTTTTGGCAGCAGTTTGAGATGGGTGTGAATTGTCACTGCCGGAAAGTGAAGTAGAGTTGACTGTCTGAGAGAGTAACTGAATTCAGGATGCCTGCCCGACTTGTCGGCAGCTCCAGTTGAGTTATTGGGGACACGGTCGAGTGTGGTTGAGTTTTGGTCTCCCCTGGTGATAGGGTTGAGTTTCTGTGTCCCCTGGTGTTATTCACCCTTGCCCGCATGAGCGGCATGGTGGTTGTTGGGGCGGATGTGATGATTAGAGCCCCTGGTTTGAGCTGCTCTGCGCGCTTAGCTCCCCTAAGCCCCAGACATCTCATGGAACAACGAGATGGTGAACGTTATTGGTGTTCGTTGTTCCTGGTGTTAAGACTTGAGTCTTGGTCTCCCCTGGCGATTGGGTTGAGTTTTGGAGTCCCTCGGTGTTGAGCACCCCTGCCCGCATGAGCGGCATGGTGGTTGTTGGGGCAGATGTGGTGAGTTGTCCTGGTTGAGCTGTCTGCGCGCTTAGCTTCCCTAAGCCCCAGACATCGCTCGAGGAACAACATGATGGTGAGCGTATTATTCGTGAGATAACAAATACTAGGGCAAATGACTAGTAACTTGTTGCCTCCCCACCAGTTGTTGCACATTCTGCGTGCAGAAGAAAATAAGGTTGTACTAAACTGTTTTGGGCGTGATGTTAACCCAACTGTTAGGACGGTCACCCTGAGAGGTGAGGGCGAAATCCCTAACCAGAATCGTTGTGATATTATCGCTGACGGGTACAGGTTGCCTGCCCGATTCGTCGGCAGCTCCTTGTATTCAAGCGATTTTGGAAAGATTTTTTTCCCGGAAGTTGATGAAATATACAGTCGTGAGGAACATGAACTGTTGACCCGAGATTTGAATGAGACTTTGAAAGTCCTGCAGGGACTAGATGATCAGCTGGGCACTTTAAGTGTGAAGGAATACTCCCTAGAGGGCACAATCCACGTGCTTAGGTCCCACTATCACAGACGGATGGTTGTTAGATATACAGTATTTGGTGGTACGTCTCTGATTGTAGTGGTAACAATTGTCGTTCTTGTGTTAACGTGGAGGATGCGAGTAGCCGACCTGCTCTGTGCCTGCCTGAGGGGTGGCGTGCGGCGGCCACAGACTGCTCAGACAGCATCGCCACTCCAGAACCTCGGAGAGACTGTAGACCACCCAGACCCTGAGACAGAAGAGACTGAACGAGAATCGAGTGGGAGCGTGCCAGCCCCACGAGCTGCAGCTGACGTCAAACTAACCGTACGGTAATTCAACAATTCAACGGAGATCTACTTTGGGCCCTGGACACTCAGTAAGTGCTAGACCAATCAATCCGTGCAAGAATAATGACTTGACCGCGTTCCGTAAGTGGTGTGCGTCGTTTGTAGACAATCTGAAGTCGACCCGAATGGTGGTTTCAGAAGTATTTACGAACTCTTCATCGTGGGAACGTGATGGCGGAAGGACTGGGGATCCCCTGACTATTTAGTCAAGAGTTGTACTTCAATGTATTGTTTTGTCTTTTGATGATTTGTGTAGTGAAGTAGACTGGTAATGACAGAGTCTATTCTTTTTGTTGTCATTCAGTAATAAGTAGTTGTAAATCCTGAAAAAAAATTCAGGGAAGGAGTTTCTTGAGCCCACCTGGTGTCCACAGGAAGGTAAAGCCGGCAATCCTCCACCCCTAAACAACCCTTCCCATCGACTCCCTAACTGGACTGTGGATACTTGGGTGCCAGCTCGACAGATTTTTTTTGTTTTTAAATTTAAAGATATATAGTAGTGAACAGTCAGATGTGTACTGTAGGAATGCCTTGCTGGGGGATTTTCCGGACCCCACCAGCAAGACAATAGAAGTGTCATTACCAGGGCTACTAAATATGTTAATGTAGTTGGGCTGAGGTGCCAGAGTCTGTTTTTTTTTTTTTTTTGGTGGGCCTATCTCGCAACCAGGGATAGGCGAGGCGATTTTTAACGCACGCTCCTTAAAACCAAGAGGTGGTCGTGAGCCCTAGTTTTAAGTAATTGGTTGTGTTTAGTTTTAAGGTTCATATGTCCATGTGACACCCACCCTACTATCAGGGTGACAATACTTCATGTATTTGCGTACTTTATGCACTTTATGTCCCCCGTGCCTGTTGAGCAAGTCTCAGGACGGTTAGCGGACTGATCACGAAAAGGGCCACCGCATTTACAGTGTAACGGCTCCCAAGCATCACTAGGCGTAAGGGCAGTCTTTTGGCGTCTGAGCCCCTAGCGGTGGGCGGGCTATCCACCCCCAAAATTCAACTTTGTTGACTTCTTCCAATTCATAAACCTTTGGAGCATTTTTTTTGTGTATGTGTAAGCACCTCAGTCCCGACATAGGGTTACATACTTATATAGACTGATGTATGCCAACAAAGATATTGTTTTCTTTTTTTTTGTTTTGTTTGTTTTCGCTTCAATGTAAGTAACGTGTGGGCCAGTGAACCCAATGTAGAGGAAGTTTTGTTTGTTTAGGTCAGTAGATAGTGTTAAAGATAATTCAAGGTGATTTTTTTTTTTCATTTTCTTTGGTATTAATAGGAGGGGTAGTAGTGTTGCTTGTGACTTGTTATGACGTTTTAGTACCATTTTGTAATTTTAGAATGTAGGCTGTAGTTCCATAACTTGGAATTAGAAAGCTAATTTGTTATTGTTTAAGGGCCGTGTCAGGCCAGTATTAGGGAGACAGATAGACTAGCCAAACTGTAGGGGTGACTGACCTACGGCGGCCCCAAGTGAAAGCTCGTGCGGCCTCACCAGAGCGAGCAAGTAGCGTTCAAAAATCTAAACGCGCCGAAAATTATATATTTTTTTTTATATATTGAAGATTGTACTAAATATTTGTAGAACCTTCGGTGCAAGTATACTAAATTTATTTGTCAAGATTAAATATCCCAAACTAACTGGCAAGTCTATCAGTCTAACTGACGGTTGTTGAATGAATTGGCCCTTGTTCGGGTTTTTCATGTACGTTAAGGGTTTGTCGCATTGTGGGCTACCAAAGGTAATCGTTGTCTTCTTTTATTCCATGTTATTAACCGTAGATTTAGTATAGTCTTAATGAGTCATGTTGCTGGTCCGATTGATCTTGCATTCTTTTACTTGTAATGTACATTTCCTTTTTGCTGAGTAGGTAATGTTGCTGCCATAATGTTTCTATGTTCTTTTTTTGTATGAGAATTCTGTTCAGTGTAAGTTTGTTGTAATGCTTGTTGTTTAAGTAATGTCATGTAAAAGGGGAGAGGACGGTTAATTCGGTTAAATGGAAGTTTGCAAATTTAAATTCAGGATCGGCTCGGTTTTCCCAATTTCAGTAAAAACACACAAAAAAAATTTTTTTGTTTTTGTTTCCAAATTAGACCCAGTGATTCGAATGCATCCACTCGTGTGTCGTAAAATTTAATTTGACGCAGGAACGCCCTGGCTCACTCATGCAGGAGGACAGTATCTCACGGTGCTCCTTGAGTACCGCATGCTGAGGGCAGCATGATCTACAGGTGGGGGGAGTGTAACACTCCGGCGTTCATATCCCAGGAATAAATTTTAATAATTTTCTACACTGAGTTAAAGCACTCAGGACTCAACGATCGACCATTGATTAAGTGATTATTTTAATCACAGTTGTCTGCAGTTAATAATCTGGATAACAGATATACATCTCAACATTAATACCAATTTTAAAAGTATTCATTAACATCAGGAATTATGAGTGTCAACGCCAGAGGCAGAGGTGCAGGCCTTTTGTCACACGCTGTATATGCATTCGAATCCTCATCGCCGTCAGCAGAGCCGGTGTTTCTCACCACACGTGCATGTGTGTGGCGCTGAGGAATGCGCGCTATCAGCAATGTTCGCGCATGTGACAACTATGTACGCGCAGTTCCCAGCCAAGAACCGAGTTAGTTTTGTTTTTAATGACCAAAGTGATCGTTGGGCGGCAGCACTGGTCGGGGCTCGACTCGATCAGGTGCTGCACGCTGATTGGCCGAGGCCCCGAGTTAGCGTGGTGGGGAGGACGAGCTCAGCGCAGTTACTATCCGGTCGTCGCGTCGCCAAGTTAGGCCTATTCCTCTCCCCTTTCTAATATAATTATTCGGTTCTCTATTGTAACGTTTAAATCTAAACTTGTTTCAAAGTATTTTAAGTGAATTCATTCTTTTGTTTTAACCGAAATAAATCGCTAACTTTTGTTGTTAAATACTCGATCTCTTTTTATTGAGAACACACCACTCCTAATTTCGACCCACTGTCTTCAAGAACTTCAAGAACTCTAGCTCCCACTGAGTACGGCCAGCGATAGTTATTTTTCAGTGAACATCTTTTGAACTGTATATATTATTTTTAACCTTGAACTATCTAATTTCGTGTTTAAAAATTAAATCATCAGTTTAATCATCACTTAAATCTTGCACTGAACGCATTAAACGGACACAATGGCAGATCAACAGAAGCCTCATAGAAATGGACGTCAGGAACCAGCCTCGCTACATGAACTTTTATACGTGACTAGTCACACTGTTTACACGATAGTGAGCCTCATTGAACCATTGGACTTAAGTGGTGTAGCAATCACTCGAATTGTCCATACTCTGCATGGACTAAGTGACATTGTCGCCAGAATTGGAGACACCATCAATGCACTGCACCAGCCCAACCAGCAGTTGGGAAGGCGGTGGCGGGTGCATCCTTGCCAGCCCAACATGAGAAACAACTCATCCGAGGAGGAGGAGGGTCATCTGGTCTAGTACGAGATAACCGTCATCTGCAAGCCAGGCACATGCTGCGGACGAGTCACGCAGCAGGAACCATCATCTTCGAGTGCATTGTGTGCAAAAGTAAATATCAGTAAAAGTGTAATGTGCTTCTGTTAGTGAAGAAATGAAATTAGTTTCATTTTTAATATCATGCGTCAAAAGTAAATTGGTTCAATTAATAAAATTAATCTTTTAAGTTTATTTGAGTTGATCATTTCATGATATGACATTTATTGTTACAACAACATATACACAAGGCTTGCCACACCATGCCATTGTTTAACGTAACTAGTGATCTGCTCTCATTGCTTGATTTCTTGATTTAATTTATAACTGATTTGTCTTTCATTCACTTTATTATATTAATAAATAATAGCTTTTGATTTTCAGTTCTTTGATAATTGTGTGTCATAAATGTTTGTTTGCTTATATTTTACAGATTTCTTTATATTCATGTATCTTGTTAGTCTTAATTTTGCTCAGATTGAGATTATTTAACTTTTGTTTTGTTTGATGTTATTTTGTGCTTTGATGTATTTAATGAAGAGCGTGGACAGTTTCCTTCTATTCATTAGTTTAGTAACTGAACTAATTTTTGTTGAGGATGTCATTAACGTTTTATTTTCTGAACTTCGAATGGATTTTATTATTGTTTATTCTTTTTTTATTTTTGCAATGTGTAACACTATAACTTGATTTTTTACTGTAGACTACTTTGTATTTTGCTTGATTTTTATATTTCATGATTTAGTTATGATGTTTTTTGTGCTTTTGGGGTTCATACGCTTGTCTATTGTCTAATTTGTAATTAGTAATGTCTAAATTGTAAGTGATTTTACTTTGACTTAATTACTTTCATTATGATGAGTATTCCTAGTCAAGTTATTCTCACAAGTACTCACGGGTCTCAGGTAACGTATAAGTAACCTACCTCAACCAGCACTGGCCGAGGTCAGTCCACTGTCGACTGCAAAGCAGATGGACGTAGCAGTAGAATAGCTAATCACACTAGGAGCTAGGAAAAATAGCTAGGAATTAAGTTAGCCCCCTAATTATGTATAGCACAAAAACATTTTATATAAAGTATTTAAATGTAGAGGGGGGTTTTCCTTATGCGTTGTCAGTGTATATGGCGCATAAAAATATTGTGAAGCTTTATATTTAATGCTAGATAATTTTATTATACCAAGTATACGACCATTAACACCGGCACAGCGGCAATAGCAAAGAGCTTTTATAAAAACTAGATCAATAACTGTTGAGAGAATGTTTGGTTTCCTTCAATACAAATTCAGGTAACAAATAATACGATAAATTATTAATTTGTAGTGTTCAAGTAACAATATAGTTTTTCATACATTGTTGTAAACCACCCCACCCCCCTCACCGTATCGCAACTTCCATGATTTGGGGTGTCTTAAGGGCGAGACGGCCTTGTAGACAGTTGGGCGCCGGGGTACCGATTGGACGTTGCCAAATTTCCTGCATAGATTCAATGCGATTCCCTGCCCTTCAACCGTCAGCCAGAGTTGCAGCTGTATACAGGGTGTCCAGCTTCGACTGTCCGAAACTTTTCTATGTTGTTCAGCAAGCCAAAATTAAACAAAAAAGTTGATATAAACATATGTCCAAAAATGCTTCGTTAACCCGCTAGCCGCCATTTTGTTTTTTACACTTAATAATTTTTATTTACATAACGGATAAATGGATTGGGTTAATATTTAGCATGGACCTTTAATTACTACAACAATGGTTATTAAAAGAAAAAAATATTATTTTTTCCGTCACATATTTTAAAAATGGCGGCCATTTTAAATTTTTAACCTCAAATATCTCAAAAACGGCAAATTTTATCAAAACTTTACAAGACACAAAAAAGCTGCAAAATTAAATTATCTAACCAATGATACCAAGTTTGTAATGATCTGACAACAATTAATTAAGTTATTGAGATCTTTCTTCTATATTAGTTTAAATTTGCATGCATTATAATGGAAAATCAATGATTTTATACACAAAAATCTCAATAACTTGATTAATTGTTGTCAGATAATTATAAACTTGGTATCATTGGTTGGATAATTTAATTTTGCAGCTTTTTTGTGACTTGTAAAGTTTTGATAAAATTTACCGTTTTTTTGAGATATTTGAGGTTAAAAGTTTAAAATGGCCACCATTTTGAAAATATGTGACAGAAAAAAAATAATTTTTTTTCTTTTAAAAACAATTGTTTTAGTAAAGGTCCATGCCAAATATGAACCCAATCCATTATTCCGTTATGTAAATAAAAATTATTAAGTGTAAAAAACAAAATGGCGGCTAGAGGGTTAACGAAGCATTTTTGGACATATGTTTACATCAAATTTTTTGTTTATTTTGGCTTGCTAAACAACATGGAAAAGTTTCGGACAGCCGAAGATGGACACCCTGTATATTATAGATTATATTCTTAAATTTTATTATCTGTCTAAGACATTTTAGAACATAGTTTTAATGATTTTTTTATGTACATAGATCAGAGAACTGCCCAAGCCACCCCAGCAGACGACGCCCGCACAGCAGCTGACGACCCCCCTGCAGCCCCACCCAACGCCCCCCACCCATCCCCAGCAGCCCTAGCAGATCCAGCCGATGCCGCTCCCATGCCGATGTTGGATCATATGCAGTGGTGGCCACAGCAGTGGCAGCCACAGCAACAGCAGTGGCAGCCCCAGTGGGGGAACGTTTATTTGCCCCCCCCCCCACACCCTCCACAAGAATACGACCACGAGTAGTGCTCGTATAACTTTTTGTTGGTTTTGTTACCTTATGTTAACAAACCTTCTTGTTAGCTTATTTCTTATTTAGAGCAATTATTATTTATTTTGTTAGAGGTTTTTATGTTTATTTTATTGTTTATATTTCTTTGTTTTACATTTTGTGTTAAATATTTTATCAAACAAGTTATTGGTTTTATTTAATGTCTCTTTTTTATCAAATCATTTAATGCCCAATGTCTAATTATATGTATTTCAGCGATTTATTACATATAGTGAGAGCGTGTCAGCGAGTGACCTTAGCCAACAAGCTAAACCTGATGGTGGGTGAGCGTTATGAGTGTCACCTGATGGTGACACCTGGAAAGTTTTTTTGTAGATTATTCTGTAATATTGTCTCCAACATGTACTACTCTTTTTACCCACTCACAGGCTATGCCTATGTGGGATTTATTTCATAATGTCTTATTTTGTATTATATATATATATATGTTTTTTGTATATGAAATAAAGATGTTCTGACTTTGACTTTGATGGACCAATAAAATAAAATCATACACAAGTATGTATTTTCAAGTCAAGTTTCATACATAAAGCTTTACATAAAGTCCAAATTTTCGTTTGAGACTAATCATGGGTAACCTATACCTTATAAAACCTTTTAAACAAGGATCACAGTATATACACATGGCTATATCCGGGTAGCAAAACAGTATAGGGACCTAGCATACCGATTTCAAGTCCAAACGTGGCTGCAAGGTATGTATATGACCATACATACAAAATTTGGTTTGAGATTAAACATGGGTCTGTAAATCACCTTATACAACCTTTTAAACGAGGGTCGCAGTATAGACATGGTTATATTCAGGTAGCAAAACAGTGTAGGGACCAAGCATTCTGATTTCAAGTCCTAACGTGGCTGCAATGTCTATATAGCCATACATACTACATTTATTTGGCGTTAAACATGGGTGTGTAAACCACCTTATAAAACTTTTAAACGTTTTTAACATCAATGATAAGATTAAAATGAGATAGAAAATCCATACTAATAATAGATTTACTAACGTCAGCTATTATAAAATGCCACTTAAAAGTTCTGTTTAGTCCCAAATCTAGTTTTAGTAATTTTTTACCATAAGTGTGGATTTTTGTACCATTGGCAGAAACAGTTCAAGTTTAGAAGGGAACCTTTTATCCTTGGAAGTACATGGTATGTCAGAAAAATCTGCTCCGGTGTCTATAAGAAATCTAGATCTTGATTGTTAATCATGAATGAATAGGCGACTTAGTTCTGCCCCCTTCCATCCCGTCGCCATAGAATCCGGGATGAAGAGTTTTCCTGAACTAAACGTTTATCTGCTAGCAAACAGGGAGGAACACATTTTCGAGCCTACCACCAAAATTGAAATGATAATAACATTAGGATTAGTTTTAGTCGTCCTTTTCTGCACCGCTCCCTTTGTTTGGTGAATGAGAACGAGTTTCTTTTTGTAAATTACTCTTACGAATAGATTCAATCTCAACAGTCAGTTCAGATATTTGTTTTTTGCAAAATACTCAATTATGAATCCTTAGATTCAATAGAGGAGGTGCCGTGGTTAAAATTAGTTTGGCTATAAGAAATGTCAACAATTGAATCTGCTAATTCAGCTAGTTTGGTTAAACTTTCATTACTAATAGAAAGAATATTCTAAGCGCTGATCGGTAGATGTTGAAACCAAAGCGCTTTCGAAACCTCGTCACTTACTCGAGATTGAGCAAGTGATTTATATTTTACTCAGAAGTTGCGATGGTTTTTGGTCTCCAAGCTTAACACCATTTACAAGGGTTAGTATCTTTTTGTTATCGCTGTCATCAAACAAGTTAACAAGTTTAGTTTTTTTATGGTATCAAACTTATTGTCTGCAGGAGGATTGATAATGATGTCAGAGACCTGTGAGAGGATAACCGAATCTATGGAACTTACCACAGTGTCAAATTTGGCTTGGTCAGACACTATCTTTGATCTCCTGAATTGAGCTTCTACCTGTGCGAACCAAATCCTGGGATTTGGTTTCCAAAACTGAGGAATTTTCATGGAAATTCGAGAAATTTCAGGAAGAACCAAATCCTCATTCATGTTGTCAAAGAGGGTCACCAAATAAAGTTAATAGAAAACGCTAAGTTTGTAACAAATTATTAACTTTTTATTGAGTTGACAAAGATAAATAAACAACAAAATAAAAACATATGTTTTAAATAAATTTTTCCTAAATGACAACTTTGATAAAGTTGTAAGGCTACAGCGTGAGTTGTAGTTATTGGGTTGTTGCGGAATTGTGAGGAATATTTGGTAATAAGCAGTGTGTTATGATCAACCAATTGCGTAAAAGAATTTTTTTATAGAATGATGTAATTTGAGTTGGAGTATGGATATAATTTGAATATGATAAAAATTGTTTTGCAAAGTGCTTAGATGATTATTGTTATTCACTGAAATTGTTGTTCTAAATCTCTTCTAATGTATTGAAATTTAAATTAGCTTAACTGGTGTATATATAAATAGAAAAGATTGGGAAAAATTGGACTGCATTAATATCACCTGTTTTTGACACTCAATTTTAACAATGAAATTATGGTTTTGGGGTTTAGGGTAGAACATTTTCGGTCCTACAACTGTCAACTGGATACCAATGGACACCAGTAGATGATGTCGAGTGGTTGCCTAGCAACTGTTAAAAGCAGTTTTGTGGTTACGTTAGTTAAGGGTATGTTGTTTATTGCTATGAATAATATTTTAACGAAAAATAATATTTTACTCCTTGCTTGGAATGTATTGCATAGTGGAGTGTGCTGAAAAATATAGTTTATATGTTGCTCAAAAACCAGTTGAGGCCGGCAAACGTTATTTTCGACAGTTGCAATAAAAAAATACTATTTTATGTTTGTTTTATTTTATCAATTTTTTTTCTTATTATCTTTAATTAGTTTTTATTTTAATGTTTTTTTACTATAGGAGGGGAAGTAAAGAATATGAAAGTCTATTATTTGTTAATAAGAGTCTGTATCCTCATCGTAAAAAGCCTTCGTTATTGTTCCGTAATGTATTTGACCACTTGGCCCACGTTAGTGGTGGCAACGTTGGGGCGGTTGGTGGTGGTGGCGTTGTTGGGGCGGTTGGTGGTGGTGGCGTTGTTGGGGTGGTTGGTGGTCTCGGCGTTGGGTAGGTTGGTGGTGGTGGCGACATTTGGGCATTTATTGGTGGTGGCGATGTAGGGGCAGTTGTTGGTGGCGTTTTTGGGGTAGTTGATGGTGATGGCGTTGTTGGGGCGGTGGGTGGTGGCGGCGTTGGGGCGTTTATTTTTGGTGGCGGCGTAGGCGGTGGTCAGTGCTGGCGGCGTTGGGGCAGTTGTTGGTGGCGGTGTTGGGGCTATTGTTGGTGGTAGCGGCGTTGGGGAGGTGGGTGGTGGTGGCGTTGGGGCAGTTGTTGGTGGCAGTGCTGGGTAGTTGTTGGTGGTGGCGGCCTTGGGGCAGTTGTTGGTTGTGGTGACGTTGGGGCGGTTGTTGTAGGTGACTACGTTGGGGCGGCGATTGTTGGTGGCGAAGTTGGTACAGATGTCGGGGGTGTCTCAACTTTGTAAAGCTTTACCACTGCCATCGGTGGTTCCTGGTATTTTCGAAGATGTAACGGGTTTTCAGTGCCATCTCTTTGTTGAAGTGGAATTTGATATTTTTACAGAATTCAATATATTTTAAAAATTTTATCTAGTAGATCGTCCAATGTTGTAGATTTAGTACTCTTTTCATGATGATGTATGAAAGCAAAATCATCTCGCTTAATGGAAGCGGTTTGATATATGTGAACCAATTTCGGTTATCAGGGTTCCGATACAGTAGTTATACCTTTTCACAGAGGACAGCTGTCTAACCATAGTTTGAAAGTAGCATCTCATATATTTTTTTAAATTTCGGTGTTATTTTAATTTTTTGAAACCAATGTTAAAAATTAAATTTTTGGAGGTAGATGCTTTTTATAAACTTATTTTTGCATCAAACGTTTAAGCAAAATCTAGCTGATAGATTATAAGATCGTGGAAAATACATCGATTCAGACAGAGCTCGTATTATATGGTAGTCAACACTGCACATACAACAGCAAAATAAATAATTGGTAACAGATCGATTGTTTTTAAACCAAGGAAAATACACAGATTAACCAATCCTCATCCCCTAGTAAAGGTATATACAGCATTTTATCGATAAATACTAAAAAATAGGCAATATATAACCTAACCTAACCCAACATAATCCACACTAACCTAATCTAACCTACCCTTACCATACCTAGCAACACCTAACCTTACCTAAGTAACCTAACCTAACCTGGACCACACAACCTAACCCTACCAAAGTTAACGTAACCTGCCCAAACTAACGATGATGCAAAAGAGTGGGAAGACAAGGAGTCGTATGATGTTCTGCAGCATTTACGTTAGAAGCTAAACAAACCTAACCTTTCCTAACCAACTTAACCTAACCTAACCAAAAATAACCTAATGTAACCTAATCTAACTCGACTTAACCTTACCTAAGTAACTAATCGTAACCTACAATGGTGGCACAGATACCGAACGCGCCAGTAAAACTTTACACGTGCCGCAAGAGTCGGTGACAAACAAAGATGGTAAATAACTACTAATGTTGTAGACCCTTGAATAGGGTAGCCCCGAAAAAAAATATTTTGAACCCATACGGGGAAAAAAGAATTATTAAAGATAGGGAATTCTACCCAGGTATGCTCCATAGCTAAGGTAGTAAAATAAAATTAATATAAGGAGTTCTTACCTTAGCAATCCTAATGTTTGTATGCAAACAAACATTAGGATTGCTAAGGTAAGAACTCCTTATATTAATTGTATACAAGCAATCCAGAGGCTACAATGATTGAGTAAAATAAAGCCGCGAGCTAACCAACCCGCCCTCTCTCCCCACCACAAGCACTGACCTTATCGTTGGAAATTACTCCAGCCAACCCGTAGCAAAATAATAATGACACTGATAAAAAAAAAAAAAAAAAAAAAAAAAAAAAAAAAAAAAAAAAAAAAAAAGAAACTATCCACCTTTATTCGACTCAGCTTATTCCCCTGGGCGGAATACAAACGTGGTACACAATTGTTAAAAAGGAGCTATGTGCACCACATGAGGACAACATAGATCATTCATAAAAATAGGGGTCGAATGCTCCTCAAAGACTGGAAACTCCATACATGTAGACATCTCAACACTGGCTGACATAGGAAGATAATCCTTTATGATAAAAGGTTACACACCCCAGACTCATCACAGCTAACCGTGTTGCAATCGTACGGTATGTTCCTGATTAGCACTATGAGTTTTCTGCAGAGTCGGCAGACTGCAGGACTGGATAGATGCTAAGTGTAAGTCAATATCACTGCTGTCACTATCTATTAAATTATTTTCATCTTCATCCGATTCTTCCATTGCACTTTCATCTTATATAAAATTTTCTTCATCCTCTTCCTCATTTGTTACTTCAATTGGTATTTCTGGTACAATTTTGAAAATGTTGCTGCGGGGTACATCAGTGTTGTCCAATGGAGGCATCTTAGCAGAATGTTTCACCTTTGCAAACAGACTATGCTTTTATATGGATATGTAAATTATATACCCCCACCACCATTTGCCCGTAAACCGAAACTAAAAAAACATATCCAAGTCCAAGTAGCACATCAAAAGGTAAATTATTATTTTTTAAAGAATATAGCCATTTTGGCATTCACACGGTTATCAAATAAGTATTTAACAAATTCAAAATTTGTGGTTTGCGGTGTTAGTCGATTTGCCAAAAAACTTTGCACAATTCTTTGTGACCTCTCGTCCTGAGGATCACATTTAACATTTTCTATGGTTCCTTTCCTTGTGGTATCCTCGATCAGCTCAACAATCTCCATCAATATAGATCAAAACTATAATCTCTATTCTCTTCTAGCAATATAAATTCGACGCAGTGGCTCACCATGATGCTGCTCGCTAAAGTGTTCTGCCAAGAGTGAGCTTAAACAGACGCTTCTCACCACCTATATCACTTTACCCCCACCACTTTTCAAGGTTATTCATTTGGTCTCCTAAGTAATTTTTTTATTTCAAACCCTAAGCTTAGCCTTTCTGTGTTTCAATATAATCTAGTTTGTGTCCACCAGATTTTTGCTTTAGCTGTGCCACTCATGCAAGTAAACTGCGCAAATATCACATCGGTCTTGCGGTATTTCATTTTTCTTTATGTTAAAAAATCCAGTAATCAACTGGTAGCCACCACTTTGTATAAATTTCATCAAGTCTTTACACGTCGCCATACCACAATCTTTACAAAATTTCAAATTTTCATTTCTCAAGACATATGCATGGTAGCATGTATGACCATTTCTTTCCAAGTCAAATTCTTTTACTAATTTTTTTTATTTCAGTGGTGCACCAGATTGATGCACCACATACTGGAACAAATCAGTTTCATCTGAAATTTTCTCCAAACACAATTCTACAAGAGTGGAAGGAATCATCTTGGCGTGAGCGACTCCTAGCTAGGCTAAACAGATACTGAGCCAGTTCCTCAATACCCTACGCTTGGTTAAACTTACCCCCACCATTTTTAAAAGTGGGTCAAGGCCAAATAAAATTATCCTGTGAGTGGGGGATAAAGCACTAAGTGATCTGTTATTCCAGTATCGCAGAGTGCTCTATCCCACCCTCTGTTTTATTTCCACATACCAAACAGCTAGTCCGTGTCCAAGTCCGAGTCACATAACATAAATAATTTTTAACACTTACATCTCTAAATGTTGGTCCCCACCATCGTCAGGTTTTTTATTTTCAAGTTGTCCTTCTAAAAATTTAATTTTTCTTTCCAACTGCTGAATATAATTTGCAGCTCCTATCAGAGTGTCTAGCTTACTGGAGCGAAATGTCACTGTCAGCACGATCATTTGTAACCGGAACATCGCCACTCGCTCATTGTAATTCCGCTGTTGGTCCGCCAGCCGTTTCTTTTCTTTATTTGTTTGTTTTCTGTCCAGTGTGTCCTTGACCAACACACTTCTTAAAATACTTTCTTGCTCAACCTCGGTGTATGAGCCAGGTATTGGAGAAACCTGTGGTTCAGGCGAAACATAATTTTTATATTCCAACAGCATCGGAGCATAGACATGCCCCAATGGTAGCCGCTCCAACTCCAAGTCCCCCTCAAACGGATTGGGTCCTAAAGTTTTTACTACCCGCTCGTGGTCTGGGTGAACTTTTCTCTTGGGGGCTTCAAATGAAAATTCTGCCATGTTTCCACTCATAATGTGTCGCTCGAATGAAGGTACAAAGCAGAATGAGCCAAGTGAGTAGCGCTGGGAACTCAGTGGGAATCAGTGGTAGTGGGGGAAACTGGTTGTCACGTGTTCAGTAGTGGGAGGAAACCGGTTGTCACGTAATCATTTACTGCTTAACCATAAAGCTAAACATCCGTTTGGTAAATAAAATTAATTTATTAACTTTTCTTCACCCTCCAGGACACTGGTTTGGGAAATGTCTGAATAATGTTTTTTTCCAAGAAAAAACATTATCCCTAGGTTGAGATATTATATAAATGATTTCTTTAATTAATAGCTCATTTATATAATACCCCCCTCCCTTATTTCAAGAGGGTGAAGAAATAATTTTGAAAAAATTAATTTGGAAAATAATGTTTGGAAAACAAAACTTTTGTCAAGTCAAAAGTTTACATTTACTCCTTAAAACGTCACACAGTCCTGCGTTGACCCATGATCTCCTTTCGTATCAAATAAACTCACATGGTCATAAATTTTTCATTTATTAAATGCGGAGCACCTCTTACATGGACATTTTGGTCCGTCCACCTCATCAAAAATATGTGAGGCTTTACACTGAGGTGTTTTCGAAAAAAAATATTTACCACCAAGATAGAGCCTTCGATAACGAACCATAGTAATCTGTGTTTGCGTTTTAGGAGCAATGTTTAGCGAAAAAGGCCTTACTTTGTTCCGGGTGAAACCTGAGTTGCTTTGAAGATGATAGCGGCATAACTCTTCACCGCTCACAGCCCACCTGGTACATTTCTGGTTAAACTTCGCCAAAGTTTTACAAACAAAACTACACTGGCGTTTCGGTGCCACCGCCTTTTGAGATTTTATTGTTTTTCGCAATCCCGGCTTGATTTAATTTAACGGAATACTTATTTTAATTTTTGGTTGCTCCAGTTCAGGTTGAGGGTCTTTGGTTGTGGAAGGATAGGACATGAATTTTGGTTGGGCTTTAGCCGGACTTGAGATAGGAGTTACAGGAGTGACAGGAGTGGTTGGAACAATGAAGGATTGAAAATAGGATAAAATTTCTTAGGTAGGAGATGTTGGTCTTGGAGGAATTGGTGGCTTCTTGGGGCAAAACATAAATTTCTTCATCCGAGCTAGAGTCCTATGAAATAATAGTCGGCCTAGTTCCACTCAACACACTCGTCACTGTTGTCATAGTGGCAGTCGTCAGCGCAGTCAAATTGTTTTTATCAAAGTCTTTCCAGTGATAGTAGAAGCAGTCGAACCAGGTCTCAAGTCTACGATAAATTTTTGTGCAGAGGCGATAGAGGTTGGTGGCGGTGGTAGTGGCGACAGGCTTGGCATAGAGACGAAGGTTGTAACAGCGGGCGAAGCGGAAGACATTGAGGCGGAGGTAGTAACGTCAGGCGAAGCGTGTGGCAATGACGTGGAGGTCGTGACAGCAGTGGTGGTAGGCGGAAAATTCTTAAATCGAAGCATGGCGCGGAGCAGGAAAAATATTCGACTTACTCGTAGCAACACTGTAAGCAGAATGAAACAGCTCGCGACCCATTGGAATATTCCAGCACGCCATGTGGTGGGGACAAACAAGTCCGTTACGTAATACCCGGATCTACTTATGTAACCGAGTGGCCACACGTGCCAATGGAAAAGTACCAGAGGCCTCCACCTCCCGCAACGGGGGGAGGGGGGGGAGGGGGGAGGCTCGCCGCCTCCCCCAACGGCGAGGGGGGGGGGTCACCTAGCCCTATGACTTTAACTCTTGGATACCTGCTACCCTTACTCAGGTGTGAACATAAAATATAATTTTTCACCACAGCTCGGACACCCAACACATGGACGAATATCGCTCTAAGTCCTGCGAGTTCTCAGGACTCTGGCGAAAATCCGCCTGTGTTGACCGACCGAGACTGCATGTGAGACAAAATTGTATTTTATTCACATACAAATATAGGTCAAGGCCATCCAAGAAGTAAAAAGAAATCCCCCCGATGCCTAAGACCGCCGGCGGTCAGATTAACAATACAAAATGCAGTTTTATTTTTTGTTTTACTTATACCAACTACTTCAATTAAACTACTTTAACCAACTGTACCTTACCTATCATCCACCCCCTTACTATTTTAATTAAACTGTAATTTAACTTAATTATGTTAACTACCTTACTACTTTAACCACATATACTTTAACTAAACTATAACTACTGCTTAAACCTACTTACCACCCACTATTCCTCGTTTGTTACTACATTTTACTCAAACTGAATTTATTAAACTATTCGTCGTTTCTACGTATATTTTAATTTTCCACTAAACTACAAATGACATTTATTCCTGGGCATCGATTCTATTCATCAAATACTAAAACTTCGGCGGAATCAACCAGGGGGCATGGGGGCGGAGCCCTATCGAGCCGTAGGCGAGTCGATTATATAACTTTCGTGCACTTACATCACAGGTTTGGGTTAGTAAAAGAGGTTAAAGGTTAGTAAATCCTTTAACACTTTGCAATTGTACGCCTGGTGTCGTAAAAGCTTGTCGTTAGTAATTAGCCAAGTTTTACAGTGCTGGCACTGTTCTTTTCCTTTTAGATGGAAACTTTGAAAATGGCGGTTAAGCCCACACCTTCGAGAGTATTTCTTTCCGCATATTGAACAGAAAAAGGTTTTTTTACTCTTATCCATTATATTTTAAAGATTAGAGGACCTAACCGCGTTGGATAACACAATACATTTATTATGGATAAATACTTTTTTTCTTGGGCCCCGTCAGTACTTTTTCGTGGGATTTTGTTGTTATAGCCTCATCAAATTTAACTTCCTAGTCTAAAGCGTAAAACTTAAACTACAAATTACAAATTTAAAAGCCTAACCCTATTTTATATCCTACGGTAGTAAACCTTTAGAACTAACCTAAAAATCCTACAGCTCACCAATTTTATTAGTTATCACCTATCACTTATTACCTAAATAGTTGAAAACCCGTCAGTACTTTTTTCATGGGCTGCTGCCATCCATAAATCCTTTTGTTCGAGTGGAAGAATGTTACATGTCTATTTAGCCTACACCTCCGAACAAAGTTTTTATCGCACCAAGAACAAAAAAATCTTTTTTAGTTTTATCCATAATATAGACCCAATTTAAAAATACAAATTGAAAAAAAAATATATATATATATATACACTTTTCGGACTTAACCGCACCAAGAACACAAATTTTTAAAGTAAACAGACTTTAACCGCGCCGAACACGACCGATTAGTAGCCAGCATGCTATCGGTGCATATATATATGCACTGATATCGGTGACCTTTCATTGTACTTGTTTCCAATGAAAATTACGTAAAAACCAGTTGCAATATACACCACCATTGCATATCGCAGTCTTATGCAAATCGTGTTGTTTATTAAAATGATTAAAGGCATTTACGAAAGGACTAGTAAATTCTGTAACAGGAATAAAATGGATTTTTCACACTGTTGAATTTTATTGGTGAAGGGGTCCAGGTTCTTTGGTAATCTCAGTTTCTTCTTTTCTTCCGTTTAAGGAAAATTTCTTCCTCTGAGTCGATAGAAGTTAAACATTGAGCCACTTGCAATGGAAACGGCCAAGGTTGACGGCTTAGCGATATTCATCACTGCATTTACCTTAGCCAAAATTCTTTGGATAATAGGAAATCCAGGAGAGGGGGTGGAAGTCGAACCCCCAGAAGTGTTCGAGGTCAACGGTGCAATAACAAGAAAAGTTCTGAATCAACCCATTCCAGAATGTCATGGTAAAGTTCGGCTTGTCACTGTGAAAATCGAAAAAAACGAATGAAACATTACGGGTTGCATACTTTTTTTTGTTATTTGTTCCCTTACTTTTACCCCAGGTACAAGAAACTGCTTTCAAATATATCAAACTCAATATATCTTCTACAATATACATATAATTAAAAATAACACAATACATTTATAATACCATAAATATAATACAATACAGTTTAATACAATCTATAATATGCCGTATAAATATGCCGCTAGAATAAAATAAACATAAAACCTACTGAGACTAATGAAGTGTTCCCTGTAAAGAATTTGTTGCTATAGCCTCATCAAATTTAACTTCCTAGCCTAAAGCGTAAAACTTAAACGACAAATTATAACTTTAAAAGCCTAACCCTATTTCATATCCTAAGGTAGTAAACCTTTAAAACTAAACTAAAAATCCTACAGCTTACCAATTTTATTAGTTATCACCTATCACTTATTAGCTAAAAAGTTGAAACCCCGTCAGTACTTTTTCGTGGGATTTTGTTGTTATAGCCTCATAAAATTTAACTTCCTAGCCTAAAGCGTAAAACTTAAACTACAAATTGTAAAATTTAAAAGCCTAATCCTATTTTATATCATACGGTAGTAAACCTTTAGAACTAACCTAAAAATCCTACAGCTCACCAATTTTATTAGTTATCAACTATCACTTATTACCTTAATAGTTGAACCCCCGTCGGTACTTTTTCATGGGCTGCTGCCATCCATAAATTCTTTTGTTCGAGTGGAAGAATGTTACATGTCTATTTAGCCCACACCTCCGAACGAAGTTTTTATCGCACCAAGAACATGAACGCAGTTCTTCTGATTGTGTGCAGGAATCACTCGATGTTGATGGACGCGGTTCCTCTTCATTTACACTATGCGATTTTGAATTATATGAAAATTTAGAAAAAATCCTGTCAAACATTACATTAATGTTCACATTAGGAAATGGACATTTACTTTTCAAAACAGGGCAATGGTAACGTTGGTGTCTAGTTAACTTGTCTTTCCTGCTCAGCCAAAGTAAGCAGTAAGAACACTGAACTTTCTTATTCAAATGGTAAGCCTGAAAATGACGGTCAAGCCTGTCTTTTCGAGCAAACTCTCTATCACAAATCTTACAAAAAAGAGGTTTTTTTACGATCCATTACAAAAAAGGATATAATTGTACGACAATAAGGGGAACCGCGTCAAACGTTGCCGCTGTACACACTGCGCGACCAACCGAATAATGGCCAAAATGCTATCGCTGCATATATATACATGCACTTTCTTTCAAGGCTAAAAACCCCGGTACCATAACCCAAATAAATGCAGTTTTGCGAAAGTGGCTGCTGTACAAAAATACAGGTTTGCAAACAACTTGAGAAACTTTCACTTTGAGATTTGTCACAAGGAGAAACCAATATTCAGCTGGCAACACTTGCAGGTAGATAAGAGTAAAATGTTGAATTTTTAACACTTATTTAACTGTCAAAACCTCTGTGGCAACATCCACGGGTGTTGCAGAAAGTAACACTATTGCTCTTATGGGATGTAGCTCACCTGGCCCTGGCCTACAATCACCTTGGCAATGGATTGAAAGGATCTTCAATTTCAACGTGTGAAAAACATAACAGCTGACTAACCTTCTCTCGTGTTTATTTGGAAGCCATGAATGATGAAATGTAAACATAATTTTTTATCGATCCCAAAGTAGGGAGTAAAGTAGTTAGATAATCCACTACAACTACTTTAAAATGTAGCTCGCTACAGCTACTTATTTTCATAAGTAGCGAAGCTACATTGACACTACTAAAACAGTAGCGGCGACGTCAAAGAATTAAAATAAATACCGGTAGCCAATTGTTGCTGTAAGACTGCCAGGTCTACAAAAATGTTGTACACTTGTGAAGATAACTTATTAAATATTGTTGTTTACGACTTTGATGTTAGTCTTTTTATTCGACAACTTATATTTTCATACCACTATTCTGTTTGTAAACATTATTTTATAAGAGTCACAAATTATTGAATTAAAATGAAAACATGCCTAAACACGATAATAAAAAGGTATAGATCTATATTTAAAAAAGAAACTACTTTTAAGTGGGAAACTTGGGTGGTTATACATCATAGGATAAAAACAGGATCAAATTGCGAAAATATCTTAAATTGTAGCTGTAGCTAAGCTACTTTTTGAAAAAAGTAGCTGTAGTTGTAGCGCGCTACTTTTAACAGCGCGAGTCATTTTCACCCCTGTGCCAGTAGCCCGTTGTTGCGCAGTCGACAATGTTAATCATACTGCTTTTATTATAAAAACGTGGTATGGCATTCTCCTGTTTCAAACTGTGTTTTTCAACCGATTTTCTTTTAAACTTGGTAAATGTTTAGTTCAATGGTTATACTATGTCGCTTATACCTCGGAATTTTGAAAATTTAACAAATATTACTCTTTGATGCATCGCAAAGTAACTCTTTTTTCCTTAGTAATATGTGTTAAAATTTTCAAAAATTCGAGGTATGAGCGACATAGTATAACTATTCAACTAAAACACTTACGAAGTTTAAAGAAAATCGTTTGAACAAAACGCTGTCCGAAACAGAAGAATGCCATACCATGTTTTAGCATTAAAGTCGTAAGATTAACATTGCTGACTGCGCAACAATAAGCTACTGGCCCGGGGTGAAGATGACTCTTAATACTACTATATATTGAGATTTTTAAATTGATATTTGTTTTAAGCAGAAATGCTCTGCTCAGCTTTTTACTCCCTAAAATATCCTAGCCGATTATTTTTTTAAATAGCAGCCTAAATGTTTAATTACGTAAAATGCTTTAAAGCAAAAAAGAGTTAAATAAATGATCACACTGAACATGTTTTTGGTTTATAACATGTTATGCCTGTTAACTTTTATAAGCCTGAAACATGTTCACAGTAATAATTATTTACTGAAACTTTGACGTTTAATAACCTTTTACACAATTAACATTTTAAACAATTACTTATTTGTAGTACTGTACGGTATTTAACTATTTATTTGTGTGTAATTTATAGATCTTGCAGCTTTATTAAGTGCAAGTTAAGCGCTGGATAAGCAATAAATACACAGAAACAGGGGTTCCAATATGTGTACAGCTGCTGAGGTTAACTGCTTTTTTTTAATCAGCTTTAGAATGGCAACTATTTTGTTTAAACAGCATTTTGAGGCACATCTCTAGTGCCTACTTCCCGATTTACCACGGGAATGCCAACATTTAAATTGTTATAATTTTTTGTTTTACAATTTATTCTAACTTGTGTTTTTTCAATTTCAAACGTATCCAATGAAAGAGAAAACCGGTGTGGCAGTGTGCCAGCGGCATGCAGGGCATTAACACAAGATTATCAGTGAGAGTTTGGAATCCGGTTTCTTTATGTAGCCAGTTACCATCTGCTGCCACTGGAGAGTTTCGAATCCAGTTTCCTTAATTGGCCTACCATCTGTCTGCCTGATAACGCTACAGGCGTCCCGTTGTCTAGATACAGATCTTCAAACTCATTATTCAAAACTGATTTCTTTCGTGCCTGGAACTGACGCCAAAGCTGACTTTTTTCTTTTAAGCCGAGAGCTCACGTAAAAATTACAAATAAGAGTGGAAATAGGGAATGATGTTTTATATTGGCAGACCAATTTTAGGGAGAAAGGGGACTCGGTGTGGTCAATAAACAAATAATAAAAATTTGTTTAAAAGCGTCAATGGTTAATTCACCATTATTGGTTTGTGCATAGATATTACTGTTGTGTGGTTTTATATTTAGCATGATATCTGGCAAGTATGCCTACAATTAAGCGGCAGTTATTTTATATAATAGAAACGTAATACATATAAAAAATAACGCCTAACTGTTATAAATGTTTTGTAGGGAAATAAACAACTTTTAACATGATTAAGCATGAAAGTCCAAAAAGCTCTAATGTTTTACATTTTTATAACATGTATAATACTGCTTTAGCAAATTTCCCATAAGGAATAAGCTATTACCGTACGTCTCATGGTAAGAGCTAAGCCTGAGACCATGTTACTTTTTTCGTTTTAGGTGCCCAGAGACCGAAAATAGTAGTCATTAAAATTTTTATATATGTAATGGGATTTTTTGCATATTTCATATGTAATTTTTTTAAATGTTAAATTTCTGTTTTGAGCATTGGCTTTAGCTTAAAAAAAACACACAATTTAGTCTTTTGGGGCTTTGCTCTATTTTCATTGATTACGGAGATATTAAAAAGTCTAAAAACAGTACATTATATTTTCAAGCTCCAATGTTATTCTTATGGAAAATAAGGATGTGTTAATATTTCACTTATTAACCAATATTTTTGGATCAGGCTTGGTATATAGCATCATTTGGTTGAGATTCATCCATTTATGGTAACAAAAAATCTTGGTTTTTATTCTTATCATGGCAGCAAACCTGCATAATCCTGGTGCCCGGCCACACACGGGCGTTTTTCACGCGGTAAAATGCAGCTTATTTTTACGCTGCTTGATTTTCCACCGTGTGTAGGCCACACGCGGTAAAATGTAGCTTATTTTTTCCCGCCCGAAGTAGAGGAGCGGCTCAATGCAGTTCAAACTCGCTGTTAATTGCCGCATTCGCGTGATTGTCGCTTGTTCTTCATGGCCTTGTTCTTTTATTATTTATAAACATAAACATTAATCCATAAAAAAAAACGATACCATTCATTTTAGCCCTGATTATTGGGGGAAAGCAAAATTTATTTATTTAGCGTAGTTTTTCCATTCACCTCAGTAGTGTCAAATTGTTGGTGCTGGCTCAGTTCAAGGTCACCTGAGGGATGACGTCATCGAGGTCAATGACCTCACCGATGACGTCATCGATGACGTCATCGATTGCGTCATCGATGACGTCATCACCAATGACGTCATTTCTATGACGTCACACCCATGACGTCACAGAAATGACGTGCTGATGACGTCATCACCCCTTACGTCATCAAAATGACGTCACCGACGCCACTGAGGTCAAGGTCACGCCGAAACTTAAAATTTTTTGGCACTTTTGCCGTTTCTCGCACTACGCTCCGAGTTTCAGTCAGAGTCCCCGTGACCTTGACCACTTGGAGCGAATTTTCGACGAGAAACGGCAAAAGTGCCAAGTTAAACTCGAGTTTCTGACATGACCCTGCCTAAATGGGCAATCGGTTATCCCTCAGGTGACCTTGAACCAGCACAACACCAACAATTTGATATTACTGTGACCTTGAAAACCTAACAACGGAGCGCCGACACCGATGCGCACCCCACGACAGCCACCGAGTGACTGACTGTCAGGCTCTGTGTACGCTAGGTATATTGGCTTGAGAGACTAAGACTCTAAACTGTCAGGAATGGGAGTAACTAACTGAATTTTGCAAGGAAAAGTCATTTCATCCAATATATTAAACAAATCTTCATCAGTAAAACTGACATTAGTCTGTTTGGTATAAAACTTAGGGTGTCCGCGCAACAGTTTGCGCCACTTAGCTAAAGTTGAAACTCTCTTAACTTTGAGTGGTGGACAGTGAGCAACTAATAAAGTCTTAACACGGCTAAGTTTCTTACCTAAAGTGTCCTGCGACATGGCTTCACCTCACAAAAGTCCGCACAATACTGAGAGACTGCTTGTAGCGCATGAGTCAAGGGAAAAGAGGTGGGGGAAACAGCAGGAGTGGGGGAAGGTCACAGTGGTGGGGGAAGGTGAGGTGGTACGCTGGAGTATCGCATCACTTCACCATGAGCTGTCCTACAGTCAACACACTGTTCTCTTGGCCCGAGTTGGCACTAGAAGAAACATTTCTGTACAGCTTAGGCTGTGAGAGCCGAGGAAGCAAAGTCAAAGTGGAAATTGTGTTAAACTCCAAGATGAAGAGTCTCCTAAATAAACTAATTGTATCCCTGCAATCTCCTATAACTTTAGAGAAATACCACTTTATTAAGCGACACCTTATACTTTGGCAAAACGAAGCGGAAATGGAAAAGATTACAGTAAAATTAATTTAACTTAAAACTTGGACTGGACACTCATGGCGATACCACGTGGCGTGCAAACGCCACCCTAAACATTACAAGTTAGGTTATTGAGCACCTCTGGTACGATAACCGATGTGCTAGAGTTAAAGTGTGATGACCTTGAGTCAAAACACTGAAATACTACAAGTCGATATCGTCCCAGAGTTAAAGTGTAGTGACCTACATTCAGAACTTGTAAAATTACTTACATATAGAGAGCTAGAGAACAGCGAGACGCACCGCATGGAAGCCGGAGACATACTGGCGAAGCGGTGTTGTGCAGCCTAGGGACCCAGTTGTGGTGGGGGTATAGCCAACACTTAGAGTACAAGTGTTGTGGGTGACCTTGACCCACTTAACTTACCTGACCCCCCCCCCCCCGAAAAAAGTGCGAACCCCCCCCCCCCTCCCCCCCCCCTCCCCCCCCCGCAAAAAGTGCGAACCCCCCCCCCACCCCCACCCCCACCCCTAATATCCTGGGCGTGGCAGCCCCGGTGGGGATATAAGGCGGCCGGGCTGCACGCACTTCTCATTCCGGTTTAAGCTCCCATACGGACAGGTACTCTCTCTCGCTCTTGAGACTTTTGTTTTACACGTTCACTTCTCTCTTTACATCTATTCTTTTCATTTATTACAATGGGTAAAATGGGTCTGAAGCTGAAAAACTACCCATCAACTTCAACCTCGACCGACACGTCTCGACCCTCATCATCCTCGACTTCGATCCTGGAATACCTGATGACTGCGAACATCCTGAGCTGCCTGACGATGCCGCCACCGCCGCCGCCGCCACCACAGCCCGCCTCAATGCCCAGCCTGTCGCCATTGCCGGCGACAGTGGAAGAGGCTGGTGCACAGCCATTGTCAGGAGAACTTGTCAAGTCGTCAGGTCGAGTCCCGGTAGCCTCTCCAGCACTCTCGCTGCTATCGGACTCAGGATCGGAGTCTGCGGCTTTTGAAGAGACGTCTAGGTCGAGGATCACCCCATACAGCAGAACCCGGAAAATCCTCTCATACACTACATCCCAATGTCCCTCACCTATATCCCCCATGCCACCTACACCAACCAAACCACCCCGTAAATCCATCTTCTCCCCTGATCTTCCCACCATAGACCTAACAAGCTCTCCTACCCCGCCCAAAATTGTTTGCTCCATCCCGCTTGAACAATCTTTGCCCCTTCTACCTCCTTCCAGCCCCATCCCTTCTAGCCAGCCTAATTCAGAGAAGCTCCAAGACACTCCGCTAAAGAGTCCAACACAGAAACGTAAACGCGTTAAAGCCCCTGCTGGCAAGGGTAAGAAATGCGATTACGCTTGGATGTCTAGTAAGTTTGGGGTTTTGTGTTGCCAGAAACTTGCTTGTGCAGAAGGGGATCGCTGCCAACGACACCTCAAAAGTATAGTCAAATTTCGGCAATTCAAACCCTATACTCTGTACATTAAGCCTAAAACGTTCAAGTTCAGACATCCCCACGGTCCGCAACCGCGGGATATTAGAAGGCTAAAGGTTGATGAAAAATATTATTTCATTGGTCAGACATATGGAGCAGGTAATAAGAAAGTAGAAATCGTTGTAAAAGGTGAAGGCCACCTTTGTACAATGCAAGTACCACCTCGGATGGTACAAAGAGAATTTTTCATCCCTAAAGCCTATCTAATACGAAGGAAAGGATGTGAAACCGTGTGGGAAATGGACTAGGACATGGGCCCACCAAAAAAACAAAATTGTTAGGCTGTGTTGGACAATATTTAAAAAGTCTTTTTCCAAATTATTTTTCCAAATTTAGTCTTAACCCTCTTAAAGTAAGGGAGAGGGGTATTATACAAGTCAAGTAAAAAAAAAAAAAAAAACACTTGACTTGTATAATACTTTAACCTGGCGGTGATGTAAACTCACTGGGACAATCTCAAACCGTGTCCTTGAGGGTGAAGACTAAGTTACAAAAATCTTTAACGAATAAAAAACTTACCTCCAAACGCTTGTAGCTTGCTACAAGTGTTTGGAGGTAAAAATTTTTTAAAGTTTGAATGACCTTGACCCATATAAATTACTGTTTAAAGTAAACTGCTAACCTTACAACTAATGTTGTGTATCACGTGATACCCCCCACTCTAACGCTCTTACTAAGCTTGTATGAGCCGTTCATTTGCTTCAGTCTGTTTCTGTGCTCCGT
The DNA here is from genome assembly GCA_030545055.2 of Neoaliturus tenellus. Lineage (NCBI taxonomy): Eukaryota > Metazoa > Arthropoda > Insecta > Hemiptera > Cicadellidae > Neoaliturus > Neoaliturus tenellus. The sequence continues at coordinate 133,949,227 of CM061531.1, read as the reverse complement.
GGTAAACATGTCACGGTACAATTACAAAGGTGGTGACTTCTTGATAGATCAACACAATGCTTGGGAAGTGCTAAACCAGCATAGAATGGAAGTTGAGTATTGTATAAGACGAGACGGGTCTACATTTTATCTATGTATTATAAACAACCAAACTCATAAGTATGAACACTGGACAAAAATTAATTATAACAACATAGATGAGCTGTTTGCTTGGGTGTTTGAGGTGTGTAAAGTTATTGAAGAAACCAAAATAATGGGTGTGCTAAAGGTATGTAAAACTGATGACCGGGAAGACTAAGCAAAATTTTTATTAACCCCCCCCCCCCCGTGTTATCCCCACCACTAGAAATGGGTATATATAGGAGTGGTGATCAACCGTCCTCTCATTCTGCTTTACACCGTTAAGCTGAACACCACCATGTCTGCTATGAACGTCCCAGCCTCTACCTCTGGCCCGGTCGCCTCCAACTCCAGCCCGAGCATTGGACCAATCCGATCGGGGCCTTCGTCAAGAAGTCGTGTCCGATTCTCCGGCTTTGGTCCTGTGAGGAAGGAGTTGCGGAGCAGCGGAGCGTCTCAACCAACCACGATGGATGCATCAACTCAGACTCCACCAAACATCATCGAGTGGTACGACGAAGTGATAGAGCAAAGGGACAGAATGCTAGAGAATACTAGCAGGGAGCTACTTTATGTCAGGAGTAAATGGGAAAAACTGATTAAGAAGTGTGAAAGCCTGTTGGACAGTGATGATAGTGAGGATGAGAGTGGATAGGTGTGTGGGTAAAGACTTGGACTGGGACTTGTGTGTGTATGTATGAATGTGTGCGTGAATGTGAAATACAGAGCGGGGGATAGATCACTCTGTGGCAATGGACTAACATGCCACTTAGTGATCTATCCCCCGTTCTGGTAATGTTTTTGGATGGCCTTGACCCACTTTACCAAGGCTAGCTAGTACCCCCACCACTGATAAGTGTATATATACGGGTATTGATGTGCAGTTTGGTTATTCTGCTTTGTATCGCTTAGCTGAATACCTCACTTCAACATGGCTTCCAACTGCAAAACTTCTCAGGCTTCCTCTTCTTCTTCAAGAAGGCGTGCTGCCAACGTCCTGCCTGCTACTCGTGGACCTGCTCGACCATTCCACAGCATAACTGTTGCTCGGGCAAACGCCTGCAAAGCTCCAATGCTACGGACCTTGCTGGAGGTGAGCCAAGACGGGCAAGGCTTGCTCAGTCCTGGTCAACGGCAGGAGCAAGAAAGGCGTATGGCGTACTACAGGCTGCAGGGTGTAGTTCCCAGCTTGAAGTTAGGCGATCCGAGAGTAGCAAGCATCAACGAGGCAGCGGACTACATATCACACCTTCACAGTGTTTTAGAAGTAAAGGACCAACAAATTGAAAACTTAAAAGAACAATTGAAACAATTTAACTTTAATCCTGTGGAGTTTGTGGAAGCAGTGATGAGTGATAGTGATGATGAAGGAACTGAATATATATTGGGTATGTAATGAAAGACTTGGACAGGGACATGTGTGTGTGTGTGTGTAGAATACAGAGCGGGGGATAGACTACTTTGCGGCAATGGACTAGCATGCTGCTTAGTGGTCTATCCCCCGCTCAAAGGGTAGCATTGGATGACCTTGACCCACTTTACAGCAAGGACAACCGGTTAACTGGTATAAAAGAGGGGGGTCTGTACATCCCGACTTCATTCTGCTTTGAACCTTCCAGTGGAACGCTAGAAAATGAGTGGATCACTGATCATTGGTAAGGAGTGGGAGTATGTAACCATAAACTATTTAAACTGTAGAGGGATGTTGAAGAAGGTGTATGATAATGTTAAAAGAATGGTTGTTGAAGAAGGTAGGGTAGTGATTGTAGCGTGGAAGAAGAAGCAGTATACAGGACAACAAGTGAGAGCAAGTGACTTTGGGGGGAATAGTGTGTTTCAAATTGGACGAGCGAACTTGGTTAATTTGGACATTGTGTTTTGGGACTTGGAAAGGTTAATTGAAAATAGTGGCAAACATGGGGAACTCTTAATTGGCAGGGAGGACAGAGTATATGAGTAAGTGTAAAAGACTGGGGGGCTTATGTGTGTGTAAAGACTAGGACTTGTGTGGAATACAGAGCGGGGGATAGATCACTTTGCGGCAATGGACTAGCATGCTGCTTAGTGGTCTATCCCCCGCTCAAAGGGTATTATTGGATGGCCTTGACCTATATAAAGGTAGAGGGGGAATGGGTAATAGGAGGGGGAAATTGGTATATATGTAGGACTGATGAATAAAGTATTTAGTCAAGCATTTGTCTAGACACTATCAACAACAACAATGGAGAGCTTCAGTGTTGAGTTCATCCTCTTGGAAGAAGACATCAACGAAGTGGTGGAACTTATAGAGGATAAGACCAGCCAGGGCACATTGGAACTTGTGAATTGCGAACCGTTGGACAATGCCGCAATCGATAAGATTGCATATTTCATGATGCATTTGTATAACGAACAAACAACCAATATGGAGTTTGTGCAGTACCTTTATCAAAACCAAGTAAATGTGCGAGTGACAATTACTTGGTGGCAGTAATAATAAAGTGTAACATATGGATGTGGACTTGGATGTGGACTTGGACTTGAGTGTGGTCTGCGGAATAGAGCGGGGGATAGATCACTTTGCGGCAATGGACTAGCATGCTGCTTAGTGGTCTATCCCCCGCTCAAAGGGTATCTTTACGTGACCTTGACCCACATAAATTGTATAGTTGGTGGGGGTATAAAAAGGGTAAGCAAATTGGATGGATACAACACTTCCATACCATGGCTCCACTTGACAACACCGTGTTCCATCGCAACAGAATTGTCTCTATTCTGGAGGTAATACCTCTAGAAATTATAGAAGTAGAGGACCAACTACCTGCGGTTGATCAAGAAGAGGAGGAGGAAGAGATAATGGATATTGAAACGGACTCTGACGAAGCTGGTTCAACGGACAATGAGGTGGACTTGCACGCCTACGAAACATTAGAGTCGTCATCTGAGTCGGAAATGGAATTCCAATTGGAAATCGAAGAAGAAGAAGAACAAGAACAAGACACTCCCCATCGTCCAATGGATAGGATGTTAGTTGCCAGAAGAATTATGTATTGTCATCGCTGCCTATTCCGTGATGAGGATGATTCCGACTCTGATGGTGATGTTTCACCCTTGTAAAAAGTTTAAACAAAAAGTTAAAAAAGAATGTGAGCGGGGGATAGAGCACTTTGTAGTAAATGATGCTGCTTAGTGCTCTATCCCCCGCTCAAAATAATAATTCCAAATGACCTTGACCTACATAAACTTGCTCAAACAGACATCTTTGAAAAAACTTGTACAAATTATTGAATCTAGACCAAATATCATCAATTTATCAAGCCTACTGATAAATGTATTACAAACGGTTGTGTAAAGGCTAAATTTAGCACATGAGTGATAACCTGTTTCCATATGACGTCACTTTCCCCACCTATCTGCCTCGGATATAAAGGGTCCCGGTGGAGTGCGTTGCTCATTATTGCGTGGACATTCACAGAGTGTGCATTCAAAGCCAAACTGTTTGAAATGGCTCTTTGCGACATTTGTGGGGAAATCTTTCAAGACGAAGATCTTTTCACCATACACAGAGAATTACATGAAGACGAAGATAGAAAAGAAGATATTACCATGGATGGAATAGACTTAGACTCAATTGACCGGTTTTTGGAAGAGCACCAGAAGCAGACGGACTACTGGGACAGCTATCTACAGCAAATGCAAAGAAGAAGACCTAGTGTGATCCAATTTGCTGGTGCTGGACCATCTACTGCTACAAGACCTATTGAAGAAGAGGACACCGAAGAAGAGGACACCGAAGAAGAGGATATGGAAGAAGAAGAACTGGAAGATGTAAGACAACTGCGCACCACAGCCTTGCCAGGACGAGTTGTAACACATTTCAAAATTAATAACGTTCAATTGGAATTGGAAACATTCATAACCCAGGCTAAGGAACTTGTTGGTCAAACGTTGAGGGAAGAATTACAAAGGCTAAATTTTATTAAATTTGGAATGGTGTTAGAGGCTATGTTTAACAATACTGATGGTGAAACAGCATTGAGAGCATTCATTACCAAAAACCGAACCCTTACCTTCACCTCCGACATTGATGATATTATTGAAGAATGCTTGGAGGAACTTATAACCAAACTCCAAGAACATGAAGGAAGAGGATCTGGATGGACTTTGTCATCAATCGAAGGTATGGATGTTAGGGTTCATAAACATGGATATGGTTTAAGAGGTAGTAGTTTTATCCCTCTACCAAAGAAAATCCAAAACACTAACTCGTGTAGAAATGTTCAAAATGAGGGTAATGAATGTTTCAAGTATGCAATGTTAACCAAGTATGTTAAAAACAATCCTTGTAGAGTTGGTAGAGAATACTACGAAAATGAACACCGCTACAACTTTCAAGGTCTTACTTACCCAGTTACTTTAAAAGATATTGACAAATTTGAAAAGAAAAATCCTGGCGTTTCAGTCAATGTTTTTGGTCTGGATGATTCCAACAACGTTTATCCTTTGCGGGTAGTAAAGGTTGAGCAAAGAAACCATACGGATTTGCTATTGATAACCAAGGGTGAAATTTCCCATTATGTATGGATAAAAGACTTTGAAGCGTTAGTTGTAAAACAATTGACCAAAAGAGTAAATAGGATTACAGTTTGCAAGAGATGTTTCTGCTTTTCTTGGAAAGATTCAAGACGTGGAGGATTGGACTGGTTATTGGAACATAAAAGACTTTGCAACGAGAACTATGAAGTAAAGATAAGTCTTCCACCGCCTACCCGAGCTTCAATACAATTTAACAAGACAGTTCACCAATACCGAATTCCACTAGTGGTCTATGCAGATTTTGAATCAACGTTAGTACCACAGGAGCTGCCGGACGGCGAAGTGACTAGAAGAACAAAATATCAGTTGCATCAGCCCAACAGTTTTTGTTTACTAGTTAAATCAACCTTGTCTGAAAACCAATTGCAAGACTATGGTTTAACATCCACTCCAATACTCTACCGTGGTGAAGAAGCCGCTAAGTATTTTGTAGACCAACTGTACGATATTGCTGGAAAGGTTCAACGCTTGTTCGGTAATATTGTACCTATGGAACCTTTAAACCAAAATCAACAAGAAGAATACAACTTAGCGACAAGATGCTATTTATGCAAGAAGATGTTCAGTGAAGAAAATCCAAAAGTAAGAGATCACGATCACCTGACAGGGTTATACAGAGGAGCTGCTTGTAATTCATGCAATATAAATTACAAACTGCCAAACTTTATTCCTGTCGTTTTACACAATCTTAGCGGCTACGACTCCCACTTTATTATCCCGGAGTTAGGAAGAGATGACGGTAAAATTGATGTTCTTGCTACAACATTGGAAAAGTACATCAGCTTTTCAAAAACAGTAGGTAAAATTAAACTTCGCTTCGTAGACTCTTACAGATTTATGGCATCTAGTTTAGCCAAATTGTCAGAGAACCTAAGAAGAGAAGACCTAAAAGAAACCAGAAAAATTGTACCTGAAGATAAATTAGACCTAGTATTACGGAAAGGAGTGTTCCCCTACGATTACATAACTTCTACAGAAAAATTTGAAGAAACCAGTCTACCGCCGATTGAAGCCTTCAACAGCAAATTAAACGAAAGTGAAATCTCCGTTGAAGACTACAATCATGCATGTAATGTTTGGAACCAACTAAACATTCAAACCTTAGGGGAATATTCTGACTTTTATATAAAATTGGACGTAACTCTGCTGTGCGATGTGATGGAAGAATTCAGAAACACCTGCTTCTCCGCCTATGGACTGGACCCTCTACACTCGTACACATCTCCAGGATTAGCATGGCAAGCTATGCTAAAGTCAACCAACTGTCGACTGGAACTTCTAACGGATATTGATATGGTGCTCATGATGGAATCTGGTGTACGGGGCGGTTTGACACAAGCTGTAACACGTCATGTCAAAGCCAACAACAAGTACATCCCCGGCTTCGACGAGCAACAACCATCGGTCTACCTTGGCTATTTTGATGCAAACAACCTTTATGGTTGGGCAATGTCAAATCCGCTTCCCTACGCTGACTTCAAGTGGATCGACCCGGCCACCATCGGAGACATCTCACAGATTCCAAAGGATGGTCCAAAAGGCTATATTTTGGACTGTGATTTTGAATACCCGGAGCACCTTCATGACCATCACTACGACTTGCCTCTCCTAGCCAAGACTGAAGTTTCACCGACAGGAAGATGGCCAAAATTGATGATGACCTTGGAGAATAAAGATCGCTATGTGGCTCACTACTGGGTAGTTCAACAGGCTCTTGAATTGGGTCTACGTATAGTGAGAATTCATAGAGCAATTGAATTCACCCAGTCTTGTTGGTTGAAACCATACATTGATTCCAACACTACAAGAAGAGCTGCAGCAACAACAGCATTTGAAAAGGACTTCTATAAATTAATGAACAACGCCATCTTTGGGAAGACCTTGGAGAACAAAAGAAAACATAAAAATGTAAAATTAGTGAGTGATCCTAGAAAATTGGAAAAATTAGTGCAAAAACCAAATTTCGGAACATCCATGATTATAAACGAAAATCTAGTCGCTGTCAGTATGAAGAAAACAACAATAGTCATGGACCGTCCGTTATACATAGGTATGTCGATTTTGGATATAAGTAAAACCCTGATGTATGATTTCCATTATAACAAAATGGTTAAACATTACGGAAGGGAAAACATTGGAGTCGCATACATGGATACGGACGCGTTTATCTACTGGATAAAGACTTTGGACATGTATGAAGACCTAAGGACCTTTCCATACAAAGAAGATTTCGATTTTTCTGACTATCCGAAGAACCATCCAAATTTTAATGAAAAATATAAAAAAGTAATTGGAAAATTCAAAGATGAAGCAAATGGAATGCCTTTAGAAGAAATAGTGGCGCTGATGGCGAAATTGTATTCATTTAAGATGTACCACGAGAACAACACACCGACAGTGAAGAAAGCAAAAGGAGTGAAGACATCTTATTTGAAAAAACACGTGACATTTGACCACTACAAGACTTGTTTGTTTGAAGATACTACGATATCAGCAACATTCAACAATATCCGAAGCTTCAAGCATCAAGTCTACAGTGTCACCGAAATTAAAAAAGCGTTGTCAGCTCGGGATGATAAAAGATACATTATGCCTGACAAAATCCACACTCTTCCTTTTGGCCACTACTCTCTAAACCCTATCAACTAGTAACCTATTCTTCGTCCTTCTACAACTACGACCTTATTCCTTTCTCCTTCCGTAAAAAAATGGGGAACACGGCAAGTCCAACGCCGTGTTCCCCATTTTTTTACACAAGTTTGGATGACCTTGACCCATATAAATGATGTGAATATTTAAAACAACATTCATTGTGATTATACATGTGATACAACAAACATTGAAACCTGCAATATGAAGGACTTGAAGCAACAAATTGTCAACGAACTTCATAAACCTGCAAGAAGAAAGTTTCCACGAAGAAATACGGTGATAAAAGGAATTAATGATTTATATCAAGCGGATTTAATCGAAATGATTCCTTATAGCAAACAAAATAAAGGATATAAATACATATTGACTGTTATTAACTGTTTTTCAAAAATGGCAGATGCTTTACCACTAAAAGATAAAAGTGGCAAAAGTGTTACAAAAGCAATGGAAACAGCTATACAAAGAGACAAACATACTATTAAACATTTACAAACAGATGATGGAAAAGAATATTTTAATAAGGAATTTGCAAATTTAATGAAAAAACACAATATAAACCATTACTCAACCAATTCAGAGGTAAAAGCTTCAATAATCGAAAGATTCAACAGAACTTTAAAAAGTGCAATGTATAAAATGTTTTCCAACAGAGGATCGCACATATGGATTGATATGTTACCAAAACTTATAAACGATTACAATAACAAATTTCATAGGACTATCGGGATGAAACCAAACCAAGTAACTAGTAAAAATGAAAACCTTGTATTAAAACGTATAAAAACGAATACTAAACCAAAAGTTGAAAAACTAAAGCCTAAAAAATTTAATGTGGGTGATAAAGTGCGAATAAGTAAATATAAAGGTGTATTCAGTAAAAGATACCTGCCAAATTGGACCAATGAGGTTTTTACTGTATTCAAAGTACAACCTACAGTACCTGAGACATATATTTTAAAAGATAATAAAGGACAATTGCTTGAAGGAGGGTTTTATGGACATGAAATGTTAAAATCAACAGTAGGCGATGTATATTTAGTTGAAAAGGTGTTGCAACGGAAAAAAGATAAGGTCAAAGTACGATGGTTAGGATTTAATAAGACGGAAGATTCTTGGATACCTAAAAAGGATTTGATATAACGATAGAGAATCATTTTAGGTTGAACCATTACAAAGGATGGAGATAGTACCACAAAAAGAGAGTTTTACTATTAATAATATAGATGAACTCACAGTGGATAATTCAGAATTCAATAGTGGGAAACATGGCAATTTGTTACCAAACACCGTTCGTTGTCTGGTTACCGGACCTTCCAACTGTGGAAAAACTAATGTAGTATTCAATTTGATTACAAACCCTAAAGGATTACGATTTAACAATCTATATGTATTTTCAAAATCACTACAACAACCAAAGTATCAATTATTGGAAAAGATACTGACTAATGTGCCTGAAGTTAAATATTTAAAGTTTAATGCAAGCGAGAGTGTCATGCAGCCACAAGAAGCTAAACCATTCTCCGTGTTTATATTCGACGATGTATCTTGTGAAAACCAAAACACAATAAGGAATTACTTCGCTATGGGTCGACATAACAACATAGATAGCATTTATATTGGCCAAACTTACAGCAAAATACCTAAACAACTCATTAGAGACAATGCAAACATGTTAATTGTATTTAAACAGGACGAAACCAACCTAAAACATATATATTTTGATCATGTAAATGCGGATATGACATTTGAACGATTTAAAGAGTTGTGTGGAAAGGCTTGGGCTGAAAAGTATGGGTTCCTAACAATTATGAAGGAACAAACGCTAAACAATGGTCGATACAGGATAGGATTTGATAAATTTATATTAATACATTAAACGCGGTATAACACATTCATTGTTGTACAACACGTCTTGCTACAAACATGGTTAACCAAGAAAAATTAGTAAAAGAAATAAAATCACTTAGTGATTCTATTCGGGCTAAAAACAGAGCATTGAAACTAGGTATTAGCGAGAGGGAGAAATTCCTTGAATCTACTTTTAAACCTATTACTGAACCCTTGAAACAATTAAACAAAAAATTTGCTAAACCCGTATTGGAAGGAGATGCGATTGCACCTATTACGAAGTTTGAAAGAGAAAATGTAAAATCAGAAGAGTTTAGTGATGAAGACCCGGAATCCTCTACGTATAGTGGTTTTACCGGTGGAGAACCCGAAAGAGAGCTAGAATCACCGGACTATAGTGGAATAAAAGAATTATATGAAGTAAAAGCCAAAAGAGGACATGAAGTTGTATCAACTGCTAGTGAAGAGGAAAAAGAAGAAGAGACAAGGGAAGGTCCGTCAAACATAAGCTTGTTGGGTGAAAACATTCATAACAAAGGACCTTTAGGAAGGAAATACATGGTAAAAATGTTACTCGGAACAATTCCTAATAAGAATTACCATAGTTATGGAGCGAGATTAACAGAAGACGGTTTAATGATAGGTAATAGCCCGTTAAACGTTGACGAACATGATAATATTGTCATTGGTGATCAAAGGTATAAGGGCACAAAAGGATTATTTGAATTATTATTTGAAAATAAGCCTTCAGTATCGGTAGTGAAAGAAAAAAATATGGAAGCATATAAAAATATTTTGGAACAGACAAATGCATATAGGAGAAAGTATTTACCTGACCAGCCTCCTTTTAGATCTAAGTCTTTAAAATATAAAGAATTTGTATCCAAGTTAATACCAACTAGAAGACAAACAATGCCGTTAACACAAAGAAAACCTGTAAAACGAAGATTTATGGCATCCACTTTGGATGTAAGTGCTCAGGAACGAAGAAAAAGAAGTAAGTCCGTTACGGGTACAGGTTTAATGAAGAAACTATATAACACAAATGTGATTTATTACAATAATATCAATAAATTGGTGGATAGAATGAAACTAATACATGAAGCTAAAGAAGCGGGTCATACTGGATTGGAAAACGAATGGGTGGCTTTAGTGGATGAACTCCGAAACCGTGGGGTAATCTCATAAAAATGCGTTACTCCCTAGAATACTATTCAGTTGCACCATGAGTGTCGACAAGTTCGGACGTTACTCCTCGGATGGGTTATATTATGCCAATAGTTTAAAAAGAAGTGCTGGTTTACCACAAACACCTGATGGAGATTATGATATGAGTAATAAAAGGTTAAAAAACATAAAAGATCCTACGGATGAAAACGATGCAATAAATCTAAAAATATTAAAGGAAAAGATATCGCCAACATTAAAACTACAAAATAACACATATGACGCAGAAGATCATAGAATTATCAACGTTGGTAAACCAAATCAAAACGGTGATGCGATAAACAAAGGTTATTTGTCATCTGAATTAAAAAATACGTTAAAATTCAATGGGAAAACGTATAGTGCCAACAATAAACGTATATCCAACGTAGATGACCCTAAAGATGCAAAAGACAGCGTAAATAGACGCTATTTACATTCTTTGATACCTGAAAAGACAAAAGATGGATTTTCTTTTTATAAATTTGTTATTAACGATATAGGTTATCCAAAAAATGAAAATGATGCTGTAAATCTCAAATATATAAAAGATCATTGTGTCATACGTGATGTGGGAGTTATCGATTGTCTTGGCAATTGTTTGGCGAATGTAAAAGATGGTTCAGCACCATCTGATGGTGCAACAGTGGGTCAAATGAAAGAGACTTTAAAACAAGAAACAACTGGATTTGCAAAACGAGATGAAGTATTATCAAAGCAAGGGGATGACTTTATTCAAGGTAATGAAAAATTTCATTTATTGACATACAAAAACGCTTATTGGGATTGCAGGCATGGAAGGTTATCAAATGTGTCATGGGGTCATGCAGATAGAGACGCGGCTGCCTTAGGACAAACAGTACATCTAGATCCAAATAATTACCATGCGTTTTTTATATGTAGTAATAAAAAATTAACAAACATGGCGCAAGGAAGAGAAGCAAATGATGCTGCAACTGTAGGACAGGCTATCACATTATCACAAATGGATAGCAAAGTGTATACTTGTAATAATAAACGTATAACAGACCTTAAAGACCCTGAACATGTGGATAATGCTGTCACTGTTAATTTTCTTGTAAAAGTTTTAGGAAATGCATTATTTGATGTATACAATCTTATTGGTATTCGTTCAGGTCGTACTCCTTTGTTGGAATCTGAGAGAGGTACTTGGATTAAACGGGAAATTGTTCAAAACTATTTTATCAACCCTCATACAAAAAAGTTTAGATCATCGGATTGGGGTGATTTTGATATTTAATAAAAGAACACAATAAACGACTTCATTTATGTCCAACTTGTCATAGAGGTAACACATAAGTTGTACATTGCGATTATAAAAGGACAATAATGACGTTCCAGTACATCAGTCCATATAGAGACACTGTAAGGAGAGGAGGTGGGATCACGTCCACAGCGGTTTCTCTGTTAAGTAAAGCTTTAAAACGAATTCCAGTAGGATCCATAGTAAATAGAGCAATAGACGCATTACCATACGAATTTCATATACCGGGAGGTTATCAGTATTGCGGACCAGGAACTAAATTGAAAAAACGACTGGAAAGAGGCGATCCTGGCATAAATAAGTTAGATCAGGCTTGTAAAGAACACGATATCGCATATTCCACGTTTGCCGATTCAAAAAATAGATCAATAGCTGACAAAAAGCTTGCGGACATAGCTTGGCAACGAGTAAAATCAAGTGACGCTAGCATAGCAGAAAAAGCAGCAGCTTTAGCAGTAACAGCAGGTATGAAGGCTAAAACAGCAGTAGGAGGTGGAAGAAGGAGGAGAAGGAGAGTAAAAAGGAGGTCAACCACAAGAAAACATGGAGGAAATATAAAAAGAAGACGACGATCTACAAGAAAAGGCAGGAAGAAGCCCACCGTGTGGTCAATGGTAAAAAACGGGGCAGGTCTTTACCTAAGACCTTATCGTGCATATTAAATGAAAGAAATCAATTGGTCATACCACATAAAGCATTAACCAATATTGAATTATTTAAATATATTTCCTGTTTAAAAATACCATTTTTCCGCGGTGTGTTTATGAAAGACAGTTTACCAAAGAAAATGTGGCAAAATGAGACTGGAATTGTAAATTTGGATAATACTGAAGGGCCTGGCACCCATTGGGTTTGTTATAAGAAACTAAATAACAATGTATATTATTTTGATAGTTTCGGTAATTTGCCACCACCAAAAGAACTTCAAAATTACTTTAAATCTGCTAAAAACATATATTATAACTATAAAAGAGAACAACCTGATAATACTTCAATATGCGGCCATTTATGTTTGGAATTTCTAGCTAAAAGTATCAGTCACTATTGAGATGTCTTCCTATACGGTATCATTAACAGGAAAATCTTCCACTTTACGAAGTATCCTTTTTCCAGCGTTACGCTTGCAAAAAGGAAGGTTTTGGGAGGCGGCACTATTGGATTTTACAACTTACAACTCTATCCCCAATGTTACGGAAGGTAAAAATAACGTATTGCATTATTATAAGGGAAAGGATGCCAGTGGAAAATTTACAGACTTACAAGAGTGCAGGTTACCCACAGGTTCTTATGAAATTGATCATATAAATGAATTTTTGCAAACTAAAATGGGAAAAGACAATATAACATTAAAAGGTAATAATAATACGATGAAAGCTGAAATTACTTCCAAATATTATATAGATTTCACTCAACCAAACTCAATTGGTGATTTATTAGGATTTTCCAACGATGAGCCTGTTTTAGAACCAGATGTAACACATTCCGGTAAGAAAACAGTAACAATATTAAAAGTCAATAGTATAGACATAACTTGTAACATTATACAAGGTGCTTACAGGGATGGGGCTAACACCCACATCATACATACTTTTTACCCAAGTGTACCACCTGGATTTAAAATTGTTGAAAAGCCACAAAACCTGGTATATCTACCGTTGAACACCACTTTCATTTCAGACATCGTGTTGAGCGTATTGGATCAAGACGGTAACTTGGTAGACTTCAGAGAAGAGCCTATTACGATTAGATTACATTTAAAATCGACACTTTAATACAAAACCATGGGTTTAACATTTAAAAGCGAACAACCTACGGGAAACCGCATTAGTAGCTCTTCAGCTGTGGAGGAGTTAACACGCGAGAACATTCGTTTCTTAGAGAGAATTGGATTAAAATTAACCGAGTATGGATATACTGGATATAGCGCAGGGTCCAACATTCGACGAAACCCTATGGGAAAAAGAATATCACACCCACAACCCTTACACTTCATCGAAATTAAACAATAACGATGAAATTCGTATTCCCATACAAAATCAAGACATTTACACACTACCATGTGAAAGTTACTTGTATATTGAAGGACAAGTTACTAAAAAGGACGGTACTACTGTTGGTACAACAGTTCCATTTATAAATAATCCTATGGCTTTCCTATTTGATGAAATTAGATATGAAATATCAGGTGTAACAGTTGATTCCACTAAAAAAGTAGGTATTACGACAACTTTAAAAGGATTAACATCTATAACACCCAATGAAACCAATTTACTTAAACCTGCCGGATGGGTATTACCTACGATTGACACGATCACTCCAAATCCAAATGGATATTTTGATTTTCATATTCCATTACGTTTGCTGCTTGGTTTTGCTGAAGATTATAGGAAAATAATATTAAACGTTAAACAAGAATTAGTTTTGTTGAGATCTTCTAACGATAAAGACATTATTAAAGCTGCAGATGCTACTACAGATGCGACTTTAGAATGGAAATTAAAATTAGACAAAATTGTATGGAGAGTTCCACATGTTAAATTGGCTGACGAGCATAGAATGCTACTTTTAAGAAAATTAAAAGCCGATCGTGATATTGTTATTCCATTTAGAAGTTGGGAATTTCATGAGCATCCCAGTTTACCTACTACGGATCGACACACTTGGACTGTTAAAACATCGAATTATGTAGAACGAGCCAGGTATATTATATTTGGTTTACAAACAGGTAGAAGAGACGCCATTACTAAACATGCAGGACAATTTGATCATTGTGACTTGAAAAATATTAAAGTTTATTTAAATTCACAATTCTTTCCATACGACAATTTAAATGTGTCATTCACTAAGAAGAAATACAGTATATTGTACGATATGTACGCGAGATTCCAAAGTTCATATTACGGTAAAACAAATACACCTTTATTACCACCTGACAAATATTTCGATGCCTACCCAATAGTTGTAATCGATTGTTCTAAACAAAATGAATCAGTAAAGTCTTCAAGTGTGGATATAAAAATAGAAATGGAATTCAACGATGCTATACCGGCTAATACAACTGCATACTGTTTAATTCTACATGATAAAATCGTAACATACACACCTTTAACTGGAATTGTTAAAAATGTATTGTAAGAACCGGTTTTGTTTCATTCCGCGAGTATAAAAGCAGAGCGTACAGACCGCTCCTCATCAGTTTGTTGCCTACTGTTGTATGGGTAGCATCGTATTCAATATGGCTTCTCCTAGTGGTACACCTGAAAATGTGGTAGATATTGAGAAGGAGATATCTGAGTTTTTAGATCCTCAAGGTCACCAGGAAGGAGGTGAACAAAACGTTTGCGGACAACTTCACGCCAGTAATAATGTTGAAGAAAAAGGTAAAAGAAGAAAGACTATACAAAAGAGAAAAAGGGATATTGAAGATAATATTTCTCCAAACATATTGAGTGAGGTATTTTTGCGAATATTTTACCCAATCTCTTCCAGTTTGGATAAAAGTGTTTTAATCGGTGTTATGAAATCTACAGATTATTCCCCTACTGTAATTTTAACTCATGGACCCAAAATGATTTTGTTTACGGACAGTGCTTGGGAATCGTTTATGAAACATTTGCATCTACTAGAATGCTATTTAAGTAGTAACATGTTTGGAAGAAAGACAAGAGTAGGACTTTTGGATTCAAATGTGGAAATTGATATCATTAAACAACGTGGTGATCATCAGCTACGGTTTAGAGACACAACAAGACATGATAACAAAATTCAACTTAATCGAGAGGAGTTTTTCATTTTAACTTGTGCTACTGAACCTATAACAAGATACTTGAGACAACTGGTGTTTTCAAGTTCGATTATTAAAGATTATCTGGAAGACACATTGGACAAACAACCGGACGCACCTATATTATACGGACCTGTGGATACTTCTATATTTAATAGAGTTCCTCATGAAGTACAGATGTGGAGACAATTGGAAAAGTACGCTCAACTACATAAGAAATCAGTAAAACAGGAAGAAGAGGAAGATGGAGGAGAAGAATCAAGTGTTAGTGATGAAAATGAAAATAAGGAAAATATAAAGATGGAAACTTAAATGACAATGGTTAGTTTTTAAAACAATAACCAACATTTTGTGGGGTTAGGCCTATTGGGGACGGTGCCCACGTTAAATATACACCAACGCGCCAACAACTGTACGGCCTGGTATAAAAGTAGTACCTACCGTGGTGTGGAAATCAGTTGACCTCCTGACTTCGTAATGAGCAGACGTGTGACCTTCAAAATGGACAAGGGAGAAGAACAACAAGTAAAGTCCAAGCCTGGTATTATTGAGTTTCAAGCGTTTCGTGGTAATGATGATAGATTCATTATAAAAGAACTTGTGTTTTTGGACATGAATACAAGTGTTCCTTATTCGTTTTTATTTAAACCACCATGTTCTTATTCGTCTTTAACTAGTAAAGCCGCTACTACCAACAGATGGATTTCAAAACACTTCCATCATATCGATTGGTATGATGGTTTTACAAGTTACACGGACTTGTATCACATTATGCATCACTTTTCAGACAAGTTTACCAATATTTACACAAAGGGGCTGGAAAAGAAAAGATGGATCGAAGGATTTACTCATGTTCCGGTTAATGATGTGGAATTGGATAAGAATTATCAATACATGCTGGAAACCATATGTATTTGTACAAAAAGCCCAGAACATGATAAAGATAGACATTGCGCTTTGAAAAATGCCTATAAACTCGCCTCTTACCTTCAAAGTGGGGAATTGGGGAGTGGTGGGGGTAACGGAGAGTATATAAGTGGGGAGCAGACAGGGACCTGGCATGAGTATTACTCGAGATTCCGAGACGACAACATCTCCGAGCAAGAAGACGATCTGTAACCTGACCATGGCATCTCACCAGTTCCTTCAGACTTTGGTCGAGCAGTTCAATGCTCACTCCAAGTCAACAATATTACCTGTAAAGAAGTGCTCGGAACTAAAAGACGAGAAGCACTACATAATCCATGCTATGAAGAAGATGGAGACTACAGTTGGGGAGGCCATCTGCTGCAGTCTCAGCGAGGCACCGTTTACTCCGGGGGATGAACCAAAGTTCCAGGTGTACCTGCCCAAGAGATTCGTCCATCTTCTACAAAACGAGGATCTTCGCTCTATTCAACCCGGGTGTCTATACCTGGTGTCCCACGGCTGCACGGGTAGCAATTCTACAGAGTTGACCATCCACATCGCTGACAAGCAGCAGTGTTAGATTTAAGTTTTAATGTTGTACATATGTTGTTGTAATGTTTTATAAATAAACGAATCATAAAAGACAAAAAAAAAAAATAAAAAAAAAAAACAAAAAATGCAACATATCAATATGTGACAGACTTCACGTATTGATATGTTGCATTTTTTTTTTAAACTTCGCGGGTGACCTTGACCTTTGACCTTTGCATTTCACAATTACCCCCACTACTGTAATTACCCCCACTACCGCACTAGGATTCAAACCTGCTTGGATGCGAAAAACGGTCAGTCTGTTGCCAACTAGCAAACGATGAGCACCTTGTACGAGCTTTGCATACAACGAGTTATAACTCACAAGGACTTGTTCCCAACATGTTTACAAGACAATATCCCACTAACAATAAAAGAAGATGTCAAACGCTACAGGAGGGAAAATACAGGGTATTCGGAATACTCCTGGTATAAGTTCCACGACGGGAAAAGTTTTGTAGGCCTTGTGGCGAGGCCGCCGTCAGAGACCTTCGGCGATTCGTACAGGATGGTGGTATAAAACAATTCGGATTTCTAGCGCCACTGTTTCGATTTGAAAATTACAAGGACACCTGCGCTATTTGTTCCATTCCATTGTATCGATGGAAAAAGTTTAGAACTGTTTAATTGGATTTTCTATACCCCCACCACTATTACCCCCACCACTTTTTCATGTACCTCCAAGCGCTGTGCCTCGGCTTCATTTCTACTCCAGCAGCCAACCTAGCAACATCAAGATGTCTCTGAACGTTAGTTGCGCAAGTTACGAGGAGGTGAGCATCAAGACTCAGCAGGAGCTAAACGACTTATACAAGGAGTTGCAGCTGATGGTGGCACGAGGCTACCGTATAAATGTGCAAGTTTACGCTTGCAATATACGGAACACCCGGCAGTCAAAGGAAGAGCCTGGACACTCCTCGACGGCTTCCTCACCAGCGTCCATGAAGACCGAGCCAGACAACTTGGACTACTTCAGCTGACTAGCAGTTGTATTTCTTGTCCTAACCATTGTAGAATATGTATATTTTTTCATTATATTAAAGAAGTAAAAGAGCAAAAACACCTATCTTGTTACTGACATATAAGCTCAGTAACAAGATAGGTTTTTTTTAAAACACAATTTGGATGACCTTGAAACTTCCCCCTCCACTGCTTTGTTACCCCCACCACTTGACTATTGGTGTACATGGCACATCGCAATTGGAAACCTCATTCCATCTTCAACAGCCACACCGACAACATCAACAATGGCAAACCTACCAACAGATGAAAGATGTCCTCACGCATGTTGTGACTTCGTCCACGAGTTGGAGAAGAGGATGCAGGAGAGGGCGATAAGAAGAAAACAGATCCACTCAGAAAATATCATGATAGTCAACGGCTATCTTTTATTGTTCGGCCTTATTATGGTTGTACTTTTCATACTGTACGGCATAGTCACATGTGTCGGCAAGGTTGCAGAAGAAAACGCTCGCCACCATCAATTGGAAAGTTTCAATGTTACTTTGTAAGTTTTCCTTTTTTTTAAAACTCCGTTTGGATGACCTTGAAAATTCCCCCACTACTCCACCACACCCCCCACCACTTCACCATGTTCCTGCATGAGCATCACATCAACCGTCATTCCTTGTCCGACAAGCAACCATGGCAGACAACAACACCATCAGCCAAGCTGACTCCACTACTGATGTCGGTACAAGTACGGGTTGGACACTGTCGATCGATAGTGTACACTATTTGGAGTCAATTTGCGAACGTATGAAGGAAATACTGCGGGACAACCCTGGGATCATAATACAAATGAATTTAAATTATGATTGGTCCCAAGTTAGAATGCAAGGGGACGACAACAACGGTCAACAATCTCCACAATATTCGCCCATGTCCCCGATCTATCCTTACGGCGAGTCTGACGTCGATGAAGATGAGGCTGATGAAGATGCAGGGGACAACGAGGCTGAAGAGGAGTAAGCTTCATTCCTTTTTTTTTAAAAACCTAAATTGGATGACCTTGAGAATTCCCCCTCCACTATTTCCTTTTTTTAAAACCCAAATTAAATGACCTTGAAAATACCCCCTCCACGTACTTTTGGTTTACCCCCTCTACTTTTCAATACTGTTACCACAGTCTGTAGCTCACATCATTCCTTGCTTAGCTATCATGGCGGACAGCACTCTTTCTCGAGTTGACTCCACTACGGATGAAGAATGGCCATTTTCCTGGAATGTTCATCTGCAAGACTCGGCAGAAGTGGATATGTTGCATGAGAAATTGGTGTATGTATTAAACGAAAACCCCAACATTGAATGTAGAATGACTATGGATTTCGATGCGACAGGGGTCCACACTCAACCTTCCACTTCCAGCCAGCCTGAACCTCAGCTACAGCCAAAGAACTTTACACATCTTTACACTCCAATACGGCCGGAGGATGTGGTTATCAGCGAGGCAGACTCTACTACAAGTTATATTGAACCAACGAATTGGAAGCTTGTTGTTGACACCTTACACAAGGTCGACTTAGTATGTGACAAATTAAAGGAATTGATGATGCAAGATCCTGGTCTTCGTTTTAAAATTGATTTGTTTTTCATCTGGGGAGCACCTGCACGGGGCTCTTCGTCTGACAGCTCTCTAAGTACAACGGATGAGGAGGAGGAGGACGACTAGTTATCTTTTTTAAAACTCCGTTTGGATGGCCTTGACCTTTCCCCCTCCACTGAGTTTATTTAAGGTGCACTCTCAATGACTGCAGCATCATTTCATCGCGCACCTTCACCACAGCAACATGGAGAGTCAACTCAACTACTGTTGCGAACGGAAATGTTTTTCATGGCCGAATGACATTGATGTTGCGGATGGCCTGGCGTGTAGAAAATGTGAAGCTTTTGGTCAATGCATGTGTAAGTGCAAGTCTTGGAAGAAGCCGAAACCGGAGTTGAAGACATTCCATGTGTACCAGATGAGAGGGCATAAGTACACTTGTTGCCCTGAACGTTGCATTGAATTCACATTAAAACAGCTAACTGGCTGCAAATTGTGCAACAATCATTTTGCAGGTTTTTGCAAACATTATTTAGGAGCCTGTCAGTACAGATCAACTTGGCATACAGAAGCACTCACTATCAATGAAATCGCTATAGATACACAAGAGTAGTCTTTCTACTCTTTTCTTTTTTAAAACTCCATTTGGATGACCTTGACCTTTCCCCCTCCACTCACCTTAGTTTATATAAACCCCATTCCCACTGACCACAGCATCACTTCATCGTGCTCCCTCGTCAAAGCAACATCAACTATGGAAAGTAAGCGCATCTCATGTTGCGAGCATAGGTGTTTGGAGATACAAGGCGTCACATATTGTGCAAAGAAGCGTTGGGAGGAAGAGACAGGGACAACCTATTGCTGTGAGGATAAGTGTTTCCTCTTACCAAAGTGGCAAGTGGATGGGCTGGCCTGCCGGCAATGTGAATGCTTCGGATGTTGCAGGTGTAGATGCAAGAACCAACAGCTGCCACCGCCGGTACTACAAACTTTCAAAATCTACAAATCCAAATACTTTTATACTTGTTGTCCGCAGCGGTGTATTAAATTTCACTTCTCCAATCTTACCAATTGTCGGAAATGCTACGGACAACCTGATGGGTGGTGCACCTGTTTTCTGGACTCCTGCCGCTACAGATCGGATTGGTTTACAGATCCATTAGAGATTGATGAGGTCGCCCAGGAAGCACAAGAGTAGTCTTTCTACTCTTCAACTTTTTTAAAACTCCATTTGGATGACCTTGAGATTTCCCCCTCCACTTCCCCATATACCTAGAGTACACAGAGCCTGGCAGTCAGTAACTCGGTGGCTGTCGTGGGGTGCGCATCGGTGTCGGCGCTCCGTTGTTAGGTTTTCAAGGTCACAGTAATATCAAATTGTTGGTGTTGTGCTGGTTCAAGGTCACCTGAGGGATAACCGATTGCCCATTTAGGCAGAGTCATGTCAGAAACGAGTTTAACTTGGCACTTTTGCCGTTTCTCGTCGAAAATTCGCTCCAAGTGGTCAAGGTCACGGGGACTCTGACTGAAACTCGGAGCGTAGTGCGAGAAACGGCAAAAGTGCCAAAAAATTTTAAGTTTCGGCGTGACCTTGACCTCAGTGGCGTCGGTGACGTCATTTTGATGACGTAAGGGGTGGTGACGTCATCAGCACGTCATTTCTGTGACGTCATGGGTGTGACGTCATAGAAATGACGTCATTGGTGATGACGTCATCGATGACGCAATCGATGACGTCATCGATGACGTCATCGGTGAGGTCATTGACCTCGATGACGTCATCCCTCAGGTGACCTTGAACTGAGCCAGCACCAACAATTTGACACTACTCACCTCAAATAGCAAAATAAGTAGATAGACACTTTTAAATATTTTTCCGATGATTTATTAGCGAACTTTCCTATTGGGAATACGCTATTACGGTAGTAGTCACGGTAAGAAATAAGCCCGAGAGCATGATACTTTTTCGTTTTGAGGTCTCTAGAAGCCAAAAACACAGTTTGTTCAAATTGATACATATATATCTATATCTATATATATATATCTATGTGTCCGTGAACATAATAACTTTTGAACGGAAACTCCGATTTTGATTAAATTTGGTACAGAGGTGTAGGGCAGCGTCTACTAGGTTGAGGTCGCGAACCAGAATAATAGTACCATGGGAACGGGGTTTTATGGGGTTTCAAAAAGGTTAAAAGTAGGTTTTTGGCTTTTTTTACTTTTATGTAGAAAATTCAACAATTTTAAGTTAAGCCATTTAAAAGAGCTTAAAAGAACAAACAATCTAGTACTTTGAATTTTTTACCTAGCTCAACTGGTTATGGAGAAAATCCAAAAAGTATGTTTTCCATGTTATTCTTATGGGAAATCAACAAAACCTTCTATCTTGCTTATTTATTGACATATCTTGATAGAATTTGGTATGTACATTCATTAGAAAGTTTTTAACTTATATTTGCTTAGAAAACCCATATGGCGGCAAACCTACGTGCTCACCCTATAGGGTTTATGAGGAAAATAAAAAGAACACCATAGCCTTATAAAATTTGGTATGTACAATCACTAGGTAGGGTTTAACTTATATATTTCACAACAAAACCCATATGGCGGCAAACCTACATACTCTCATCCTCATTTTATAGGGAAATAGAAAATATACCAAAATTCCATTGGAAATTCGCTGAGTACACAGGTCTGCTGCGACGGGGATATTTATTATTATAATTTTTTTGTACCATATACAACATATTGGTATGTACATTCAGTAGGAATGGTTTTGACTTATATCTGCTTTAAATCCCACATGACGGCAAACCTAAATATTCATAGTTTTATGGGGTAGTGGAATAATGCCAAAATCGCTGAGGATGTAGGTGTGCTGCAAAGTGGGTATTTATAAAGTTTTTTGTACGTTTCAAATACTTTTTTACTGTGTGTTCACTCCGGCTCGTGTGGCCAGGGACTTGAGTGTGAAAACAATCCACCACAACTCATTCTCTAGCTCGACCTTGCGTTACCCATTCCCCTCTACTTTTATGTGGGTCAAGGTCATCCAATGATACCCTTTCAGCGGAGGATAAACCACTAAGCAGCATGCTAGTCCATTGCCGCAAAGTGATCCATCCCCCGCTCTGTATTCCACACAAGTCTCAGTCTTACACACACATACAAGTCCAAGTCCACACAAGTCTCAGTCTTACACACACACATACAAGTCCACGTCTAACACACTTTAGTTATAAACCAAGTCCTCTCTCCCAATTATCAGCTCACACGGTTTGCCACTCTTCATGATGAAATACTCTAACTCCCAAAATGAAAGGTCCAATTTTTCTAAGTTGTCCCGCCCAATTTCAATCACAGCACGCCGGTTAATTTCTTGTAATTTTACAATTTCACCAGTAAAAAACCTCTTCTTCCACGCTAATACAAACCTTCTGTCGCCTTCAATAATTTGTCTTTTCACGCACTCATACACTTTCACTAACGTGTCTCTACAGTTCTTACAGTCCACATTCACCCAATCCCACTCAGCACCACCGATGATCAGAGAGCCACTCATACTTTCAAGTTCTAC
The DNA here is from genome assembly GCA_030545055.2 of Neoaliturus tenellus. Lineage (NCBI taxonomy): Eukaryota > Metazoa > Arthropoda > Insecta > Hemiptera > Cicadellidae > Neoaliturus > Neoaliturus tenellus. The sequence continues at coordinate 133,926,132 of CM061531.1, read as the reverse complement.
TTGACAACTGAAAGGCTCAAAGCAGAATGAAGTAGAGAAGTGGAGACCAGTAGTGCTTTTTTAGCGGTTCTGGGCCATGACGTCATCACGATGACGTCAGCGTGAGTCACGATGACGTCACAATGACGTCATCAAGACTATGACGTCATAGTGACGACATATGACGTCATGGTGACGTCATTATCGCTGACGTCATCATGATGACGTCACTGACGTTAATTAGGTCAAAGTCACGCAAGAGTACAAAAAAATTTTTTTGCACTTTTGCGATTCCTCCGAGTACGGCGAGAAATTGAAATTTCTCGAGAAATCGCAAAAGTGCAAAAACATATTTTTTTATTTCCTAGCGATCAGACCCTAGACCTAATATATCCGCCAGAGGTCATTGACCTTACCCCAGAACCGCTAAATAAAAAAAAAAAATTTTATATTTGACTTACCCACCGAGACTGAGAGCCGAACAATAATTTCTTCAAACATGTCTCCAACTTGCGTGCGGTGCGCCTCGCTGTTCTCCGTCTCTGTTCATGTAAGTGTTTTACAAGTTTTGGCTCGAGGTCACTACACGTTAACTCTGAACCAACATGGGTTGAACATTTTTGTGTTTTTACTCAAGGTCACTACACTTTAACGTTGGGACGACATCGACTTGTAATGTACAATTAAGGTTTGAATGACCGTTTGAATGACCTTGAGATTTCCCCCACCACCTCCCATATAAATAGAGTACGCGGTGCCGGACAGTCAGTCGCTCGGCGACTGTCGTAGGGCGCGCATCTGTGTCGTGCAGTTTTGATTTTTTAACCAGTTCAAGGTCACCACACTTAAACTCTGGCAAAAACATCAAACTGTTGTACCAAGAGGACATTTTTCTAAGTGTTGGCTCAAAACTGGAGGTACTTCGGATAAATCTTTGAAAAAGTCTCAAGGTCATCACATTTTAACTTTAACTAATAAACATGTACAATTAAGGTAGCACCAAAACGGTGCTCCCTTGCTTGAGATTTAAAGGTTTCCCAAGGTCATCACAATTCCCCCCCCCCCACATATCATATACCTGAGGTACGCAGAGCCGGACGGTCAGTCGCTCGGTGACTGTCGTGGGGTGCGCATCGGTGTCGGCACTCTGTCGTTAAGTTTTCAAGGTCACAGTAATATGAAAATTGCGGGTGTTGTGCTGGTTCAAGGTCACCTGAGGGATTACCGATTGACCATATAGGCCAGGTCATGTCACAAACTCGAGTTTAACTTGGCACTTATGCTGTTTCTCATCGCAAATTCGCTCCAAGTCGTCAAGGTCACGGGGACTGTGACTAAAACTCGGAGCGTAGTGCGAGAAACAGCAAAAGTGCCAACAAATTTTAAGTTTCGGCGTGACCTTAATGGCGTCGATGACGTCATATTGGTGACGTAAGGGGTGGTGACGTCATTAGCACGTCATTTCTGTGACGTCATGGAAGTGACGTCATTGGTGATGTCGTCATCGATTGCGTCATCGAACTCGATGACGTCAACCCTCAGGTGATCTTGAACTGAGCCAGCGGCCGCAATTTGCCACTAGTTTAGTGTGTTGTATTTTTATGTTTACAATGATAAAGTGTTATATTAGTGTTATTGTGTTATGTCATTATCGTTGTTGCTCTGATATTTTTTATTAATAATAAATTGTTAGATGAGTGTGTTAGAGTGTATCTTGTGAACAGAACAACTCTCAGTCTCGGTGGGTAAGTCAAATATAAAATTTTTTTTTTTTATTTAGCGGTTCTGGGGTAAGGTCAATGACCTCTGGCGGATATATTAGGTCTAGGGTCTGATCGCTAGGAAATAAAAAAATATGTTTTTGCACTTTTGCGATTTCTCGAGAAATTTCAATTTCTCGCCGTACTCGGAGGAATCGCAAAAGTGCAAAAAAATTTTTTTGTACTCTTGCGTGACTTTGACCTAATTAACGTCAGTGACGTCATCATGATGACGTCAGCGATAATGACGTCACCATGACGTCATATGTCGTCACTATGACGTCATAGTCTTGATGACGTCATTGTGACGTCATCGTGACTCACGCTGACGTCATCGTGATGACGTCATGGCCCAGAACCGCTAAAAAAGCACTACTGGTCTCCACTTCTCTACTTCATTCTGCTTTGAGCCTTTCAGTTGTCAAGTAGAACTTGAAAGTATGAGTGGCTCTCTGATCATCGGTGGTGCTGAGTGGGATTGGGTGAATGTGGACTGTAAGAACTGTAGAGACACGTTAGTGAAAGTGTATGAGTGCGTGAAAAGACAAACAAGAATTAAAAAGAAATTCCCCCGAGGCCTAAGACCGCCGGCGGTCAAAGGCCTCGGGGGAATCTCACAACTTAGGGGGAGGTGAAAAAGAAAAAATAATTTTACTTAATTTTGAGTTTCCATAAGGGAAACATTCTACAATAATTTTGGTTCCCCTAACGGGAATCATAAGGTCATGCTAATCATGACCTGGGCCCCATCTTAACCGATACGCTGACATAAAGCCTAACGTACCGGACAGTGTCAGGACCCGGCGCTTCTTGCTGAAGGATGCCAACCACCCGTATGTTTCCAGTGACGAGTGATGAGGTCCAGCAGCGCCCTTGGTCCGAAAACCTAAGGGTGGATCCCCAGGGGCCTACCCCCAGGCTCGTTAAGCGCCATACTACTGTTGTTAAAAAATAATTATTGAGGCGTGCTAAGCCTCGAAACGAAATTATTTTACGGAGGCTTCTAAGCCTCAAACCTAACACTTTAACTGCCAATTTACGGAGGCTAATCCTCCAAGATACGAATTTTAAAAAAAATATTTATTTTAGGGACAACCTGTGGGAGATTAGTACAAAGAAATATTTTACAACACAAAACTTAAACATAGGGAAATTGATGTTACAAAAAATAAAAATTTTTTACTTAATATTGAGTTTCCACAAGGGAAACATGCTAAATAATTTTGGTTCCCCTAACGGGAATCATAAGGTCATGCTAATCATGACCTGGGCCCCATCTTAACCAGTACACTGACATAAAGCCTAATGCAATGCACTGACATAAAGCCTAATGTACCGGTCAGTGTCAGGGCCGACACTTCGTGCTGAAGGATGCCAACCACCCGTATGTTGCCAGTGACGAGTGATGAGGTCCAGCAGCGCCGCTGGCACAAGGCCTAACGGTGGATCCCCAGGGGCCAACCCCCGGGCTCGTTAAGTGTCATACTATTGTTGGTAAAAAATAATTCTTGAGGCATGCTAAGCCTCGAAAAAAATTTAATTTTACGGAGGCTTCTAAGCCTCAAACCTAACAGTATAACTATTTACATAGGCTAAGGAAGCCAAAAATTTAAAAAACTAATTTTGGGGACAACCTGTGGAAGATTAATACAAAGAAATATTTTTCTAAACACAAGACTTAGACTAACACCAACCTGTGGAAACATTAGCACACACAAATATTTTTCACTGCACAACACTTTCACTAAATCACAACCAACACCAAGCACCAAGCATCAAGCACAAAATAAAATTATTTCCTAACACTACACATGCCATGACTTAGACTAGAAAAGAATTCCCAATATAATGCGCGCCAACATTACATTGCGAATCCTATAGGACAGCGCTCCGAACAACCAGCTGGACTGTTCGAAGACAACTGCGACTATGGTTAGGCGGAAAAGGCCAAGGTGGGCCGGCCAGGAGTGGGAGAACCGGACCTTGTTACGTAAACAGCTGGACCTCGACACGTACTTGTTTGCGGCATTGAACAATCGCCAAGAGCCACACCTGAATACATAACTAACCGGATCTCATTATACAACACATTAGGGTATGGCAACCCCCTCCCCCCGGGGGGGGGGGGGGGGCTCTTCGGACTTAGAATATTTTCGGTCCAAGACAGGTGTAGTATAGAATAATGTTTTATTTTATTTTGTCTCTCTCAGCTCAGCCTACAGTCAGTGTTGGTTGGAAACAAATTTAATTTTGTCTCTAGTGTCGCTTGCGGATTACATAACACTTATATAACCAACCCATGTCTGCCGTCTTGCCTCTAAATACAAGTCAGTTACTCGCCGGCCTTCTCCCCCGACACAAGGTATACGCTGCGCCTCAACGCTACCGGGCTTTCTGTGAGTAAAATTTTAATTTTTACATCATTCCCTCTTATTATATGACTTAGCAAAAATATATCGCTACCTGTTTGCTACAAAATTAATTTTTATTTAGCTCTACAAGCCTCCTAATATTTTCGCAGATGTGTTTAAATATTTTACCCTCATGATTAAATTTTGTTCCACACTGGTGGATTTTGGACTTAGCTGCAAAACTAAACCATGCACATCTTGTACAAAAATTATTTTTTTTCATTTAGCTCTACCTCTTTATTAACCTAACAATAAGTATTTTCTTGGACTTAAATTTTATACTAGTCTCGCTGTTATTTTTTCTACACAGTACATGTTAATACTTGGACAGTTCGCAGCAAACTGTTTCTAGACATAGCAACACCAGACCGCGTTACCCCCACTACAGCCCTGTTCCCCCACTACTTCCAGCTTAAGTGCAACAATTGACTGAGTTTTTCAGTTTTATACTAACCTTACTGTGAGACACAGCGATGGCTGAAACTTTGCAAGAAAAATTATTAAGGATTAAATTTTTGCTAGCCAAGCAAAATAATTCTGTTAGGGTGTCCAAGACTTCCACTTTGACAAAAATGAAACGCTGCCTTAGGAATAATCCAAAATTTTACTCAAGGGACACCAAGATCATTATGGATGATAAAATGTTTCAGAAACTTTTAGACGAGCTAACTTTTGCCAGTAAGGTAACGTTGGTGACTCCAATTCCAGACCAAGTGTCAAGATCACCTGAGAAAGAATAAAAATTAAATATTTCTCAGGAAATATTTCCAATCCGAGTTACGGAGGTCCGGTAAAGGACAGACTCGGGCGAGTTGTTGCAAAAATTTTATTTTTTCTTCTATCTGACCACTTTACCCCCACCACCTCCTTATCCCCACCACTGGGCCGAGTACCTGGGGAACTGCTTGTGTAAAAGTCAGTACGCCTTCGGACACGGTGCTGTTCGCATCGCGTGTCGTTTGTCGCACTGTCTGGCGTTTGAAGAAATTATTCTTCGGCTCTCAGTCTCGGTGGGTAAGTCAAATATAAAATTTATTTTTTTTTTCTCAAGTGGGGCTCTGGGATGGGTCAATGACCCCTGACGGATATATTAGGTCTAGAGTCTGATCGCTAGGGAATAAAAAAAAATATTTTTTTGCACTTTTGTGATTCCTCGAGAAATTTCAATTTCTCGCCGTATTCTGAGGAATCGCAAAAGTGCAAAAAAAAAAAAAAAAAATTGTATTCTTGCGTGACCTTGACCTAATTAACGTCATTGACGTCATCATGATGACGTCAGCGATAATGACGTAACCATGAACTCATTTATGTGACGTCATATGACATCATTAGTGACGTCATTGGTGACGTCATCACTGCTGACGTCATCGTGATGACGTCATGGCCCAGCAGCCCCACTTTTACACTACCTTAGTGTGTTCCAAAAAAAGCCATATTTGCCATCAAAGCTGTATTAGATTTATGTGTAAAAATTTAAAACATTACCATAGTTAAAAAAATAATATATATTTTTACAAATTACAAGGTACGGTTTAACTTACAAAACTCAAATTGTGGCAAACCTACATGCTCAACCCCATGTTTTCTATTGAAAAAAAAATAAAATTACATTGAAATTTTGCTGAGTAAACAGGTCTGGTAAAAAATAAATAAGATGTTCAACTAAAACACTTACAGAATAGGTACGCGCTTAGAAGTATTAAAAAACAAAATAGTTGCACTAACAATTGATAATTTTACAAGTGTTATTTAAGACTAGCAAGTTCTCTTTCCTCAACACTTATAGAATATTAGGTTTCTTTATCCAAGTAGCAAAGCGCGTACTTATTCTGCAAATTTTTTGTTAACAAGTAATAATGACTAATTTTTCAAGGATATAATAACGGTTAGGTTGCCTAGATTGCTATAATAACGATTTCTACAACTGATGTTAACATACCTGTTGAATTAAAATACGTAATTCAAAGGTTGTCATAAATTAAGATGGTACGATAAAAGACAAAAATAGGTATCCAAGTCCTTTTCATGTTTGTAGGTGAGTTATATATGATTTTTTCGGGGGAAATATATAGTTTAAACTTGCATTGCTTTCGAAACTGTTTATTTATACATGTAGAAATGTAGGTTTTGATAAAAAAAATATTTGATTGGATTACAGAAAAGTCAAAAAACAAGGATGGATCAAAGTCTAATGTTTCAGCATTTGTTTATTCAAATTAGGTAAGTAATATATTTGAGCCACTCCCTTACACCAAAGAATGGTATTTGAAACGGTGAAACTTATTTTTAGATAAAGACCCATCTTAAGACCTCTGCCTCGTATTCATTACAAAATGTATACAGATGTAGTGTCTTTGATAATCTTTTTCGCATAACAAAGGTTAAAAACATTGTGTAGAAAAATAGTTAATTAGTTCATAATAATACCGTTTGTAACATTAAAAACAATGCAAAGAATGTAGATTAGTTCTGGCAACATTCCGTCCAAACCGGAATTATTTTTAGTCCACTTAAGCAACAGTCAATTTCAAATGTCACCGAACGGCGGCTTCATTGAAATTTTTCATATTGAAAAAAACCAATAAAGATGTGGACGGTGGGTCGAGCACCAATTATGAATGTAAATAAGATGATGTATCAAATAATATAGATGCCTTCAATCTAAAAATATTTTCAAAACTTTTGCAGAAATGGCTTTTTACACAATCAAACATAACTTTTCTTACTAAAATACAAGTTTAATACAATTTAAGGAAGTTTATGTAGTCATAGTTTTTTTTTTTTTTTTTTTTTTTTTTTTTTTTAAGTAAAAATCAGCAGCAAGAAGCATATATTTTTAGAAGTGTTTGTCTTTAATTTCAATCAGCAGGAGAAAACTTTTGTTGTTCTTTATGTTAAAGTAATCGTCTAAGAGCTGTTTTTAGTTTAAAATTAGACAAGGTTCAATGGAGCCTCCATTCCGGGTAAGCCTTTGAGGTCCTAAATTTTCCCAAATATTTGTTTTGTATGTATCATTGAATTTCAAGGTATGGCAAAGCTTTTCAATAATTGTTTTTCAATTTTATCTCGTTTAAGTTTTAACAATAGTTTAATTTTACTATACTTTTAGCAAAAATGTTATTTTAAGTACATAGTATCGTTATCAATGTCATGCCTTGGCAAATAAATGAAATTGTTTTTCATTGTAATAATGTACACTGTAAACTTCTGTAATTGAAAGTGGTAAAATAAACTTTTTATTTTTTATTTCTTATGTTTTGACTCGGGTTGACGCAGCATTTCTCGCAGGAACGCTGGTGTTCAATATACAATCCAGCTATGGTTATGGACACAAAATAAACTATAAGGGGTTTCCACGCTTGCAGAATAAAAAAAAGATTATGATTCCTTATATTTTTAACTTTGAAAGTAAAATACTACGTTATTAGACTCTTTTGATTGTGAAAGTAAATTATAAATGTTGAGTTGGCACAAAGATGTACAAATACTAGCTAAACTATCAGACTCTTTTGACTATGAAAGTAAATTACCAAGTTATTACAACACATACAACAGGAATGAAAAAGTGTTAACATTTCAATCCATACAAAGAAAAATATGAAAAAGAAATACATACAATTTAGTGAATATTCTGATCATCGCATCACCATTTTGTATTATGAATTTAGTGATCATCGCATCATTTTGAGCAGTGGAAGGGGTCATCGAAGAGCTTTACAAAGTTCACCTTCATATCATGGTGGTAAGTACATCAGTAGTAATCACAATCCATAATGAATGATATTTGTTGAAATTTGTTGAAAGATATTAAGAACGAGCTGTGTTCAACATTCAAACCGGTGCAGACGTACATTCACATAACACTCGTCATCGACATAATTACCGACAAAAAACACACAGATTGGAATTGGCTGCAAAATTACGTCAAAAATGTTGGCCGAAAATTATTTAACAAGCTCCCAAATCATATCAAAATTCAAGACCGTACTAGAAAGTCAAATATATATTGAAAACATTTTAAAAGTAAAAAGGCTTTCTACTTGGTCAGTGAGTATCTAGAATTTCATGAATATATAACTTAAATTTTAATTTCGTTTGAAATGGGCTGTGAATATTTGTAATACTTTTTTTTAAATTTCCCCTACAAACAAAGAAAAAAAAAAGAATTTGAATTTGAGCATCATGGGACCGATTTGCGGAAGTTTTACGTATTAAAATACTCGAAGAAACGCAAAAGTACAAAAAATATTTTTTTATTTCCTAGCGACCAGACTCTTGACCTGACCCAGAGCCCCCTTATACTGTAATAAAAAAATTATTATATCACTTACCCACCGAAAAACCCAAAGTCCAACTGGAAAACACTAAAAACACGGACAACACGCGGTGGTGTTTGCACCACGAGAGCCGGACACCTACTGATCAGACAGTACCATTCAATCCGGGTACTCGGCTGCATGGTGGGGATAAGGAGGTGGTGGGGGTAAAGTGGTCGGATCGAAGAAAAATTTATCTTTGCCAACAACTCATCCGAGTTTTTCCTTTACTTGACATTGGTGGAAATATATGAGTGTAAAATCTTTTTTATTCTTTCTCAGGTGACCTTGGGACTTGTGAAATTCCAACCCCACCAAAATGTAAAAAAAAATTATTTGAGACTTAGCTGAAAAGTTATGAAATGTGTAAATTTTTGTCTAAAGATTTAATTTGTAACACAAGTCAAGTAAAATGAGTGGCAAAGTGTGCACACTACACGAGTCGACCAGCGACTGACCAAGTCGCTCCGTGCATCCCAGGTACCCGGCTGTGTGGTGGGGTTAAAGTGGCCAGGAAGAAAAATCTACTTTTGCCAACCACTCAACCGAATTTGTCCTCCATTTGACCTCCACCACTCGCAGTGGAAATATTTCGTTGAAGGTATTTTTTTGTTGTTGTTGTTCCTTTTCAGTTGACCTTGGAACTTGGTAAAAAATTGGAGTCACCAGCGTAATGTTACTGGCAAAAGTTAGTTCGTTCAAAAGTTTGTGAAACATTTTATCATCCATAGTGACCTTGGTGTGCCTTGAGTAATATTTCGAATTATTTTTTAAATAATGCTTCATTTTGGTTGAATTAGAAGTTTTGAATACCCTAAGAGATATATTTTGAGCACCCAGCAAAATTTTAGCTCTTAATAATTTTTCTAGCAAATTTTCAGCCATTGGTGCGCCTCGCAGTAATGTTTGTATCAAACTGAAATACACCGTCAAGTCTTCCACCTTAGTTGGAAGTAGTGCGGGAACATACGTAGTAGTGGGGGTATGAGTGGTTGTGTGGGTAAGGTGGTTCAGTGTACCTGTGTTTTGAAACAGTTTGCTACGAAATGTCCAAGTATCAACACATATTGTGCTGAAAAAGCACAGTGATACATGTACAAAATTTAAGTTGAAGAAATATTTATTTAGTTTAAGAACAATATATTGGTAGACCTAAATAAAATTTAAGTTTCTACAAGACTGGCATCCTCTAGTTTTGTGCCTAAGTATGAAGGTCACTAGTTAGGGATAAAACTTAAGGTAAAATTAAATTATCACCGTAAAATATTTGTTGTGTAAAATTATTGCTATACATGTGCAAAATAAAAGTTCAGGAAATAATATGATAGCTGTATAGCCAAATAAAAATAAATTTTATACAAGACAGGCATCCTTGAGGTTTGTTCTAAGTCCGAAGGTTACCAGTTAGGAATAAAATATTTCGGTAGAAAAATTTAAGTTTTACTCACAGAAATTCCTATAGCGATGAGCAGCAGCATAGGTGTGTGGTTGCAGCGTCGGTGGTGCGTCGAGAACTGTGTTATAGATTGAGCTAAGTCAGGCGAGGCGGTCTAGGAGAAACCGGTTGGTTATATAATAGTTACGTAAAAATCCGCTCAACACTCGGCACAAAATAAAATTTTGATCCAAACATCACTTATTGTTGGCGAGCTAAAAAAAACTTTCTTTTTCTCAACAAGAAAATGTCAACCTCAGCAAGAAGCAGGTCTACAACGGTTACTACCGCCGGGTATCTACCCCCGCTGACACCTATCCTGCAACATACTTCAGTATTCATGTCTTATCAATTTCTATTAAATACAGACCTATTTTAAATTTGTGTCAAAAATATTTTTATTTGCCTAAATTCAATAAATTGTGTATTTGGGAAGTACTAAATTACCCAATATTATAAACTAAACTACTTGTTAAAATTCTTTAGTTCATTTTTTTCACCATATGCGCTATGGTAATAAAAAAACATCAGCATAATCATGATGATTATTTTTATTCATTTTATTTTATTTATTTCAAAAATGTATTTATTTAAATTATTTATTTATTTATTTATTTATTTATCAAAAGCTACAAAACAGATTACTCCAGTAACATTGTAGCATAATCAAACTTACATAAAGGAAACATTAAATTAAATATTTTCACACTACATTTTTCACTTTAACATTCATCCAGCTTGAGGAAATAAATAAAATATACAAACAAGGAACAGTTACAAGTACACAGGTTACACAGGTGTAAATTAAATGCAGCGTATTTATTTAGTAGATAGAATGAGGATGGATGGGGATATTGTTACACTCACATGTTGATGGTGTTATATAGGCCTTTTAACCCATAATATATAGAATTGTATACTATGAAAATTTACTCGTGTAAAAATATAACAGAAATTGTTTTATAACAATAAAAAACAATACTTTCAATATAGCTGGTAGTACTATCAAACATTCACATATATAAACAATATAGGAAAATATTTGTGATGTGCAAACTCATCTTCGTTTGTTACCATTTAGTGATGATTGGATATAAATTTTGCAAGAGGCGTAGAACAAGTTATTCCTAAGGGGTTTCCTCAAGACTACCTTGCTTGAACGGCATCTATGAATTATACAGTTCTTTGTCCAATAGCTGTTAAACCACATTTGTGGCTCCAACTTCACGCCACTACATAAATTTATGTTAGTAAAATTAAAACTTATAATCCAAACAATAGGAGTGCCTATTGTTACAAATTAATCTTTTTGTGTAGGTCTACCGCTCTCCTAATATACCTCAAACTCTTTAAAATGGTAGTCCGACATCCATAAGAGCTAATGTTAACTTGATGACACATAACTCAAGTTTGAAAAGATATAGAGTCTTTTTTTTAAGATTAGATCTTTGCCTAGTTCCTTACATGAGCTTTTATTTTTATTTTAATCCAAAATATTTTAAACTTTTTTTAACAACTCATGAAAATAAAAAACATCATGATAGGAACTAGTATTTAGCATGTAAAATGCCATGTAAAAATTTCATACTGATAGGACAAGTAGTTTTGAGGTATGTGTCACCAAAGTTTAAAAAGTACAAGTTTCGGAAAATCGACAAAAACCATGGAAACGGGAGAATTTTCTTACTTACTTGGCTTTAATGCCCCCAGAACAGTAGGAGGGGTTGTCAGGGTCTTCCTCCTTTTGGTAAACATCTTCTAGCTTCCTCTTTGCAAGGGTCCTCTTCTGCCTGATTTTTTTTCAAGGTCTGAGAGAGCTTTCTCGGCCTTACGATACCGCGTTTCATCCATGCGTTTCAGTGCTTTAACCATATTTTTCCCAGGTTCCAGTCCCAATTGTTCCCAAACTTTTAACTTGGATACAAACCCTTCATTGAAAGACAAAACAGCCTCGAACATAATAAACTCTAACACATCCAAACTGACAAATGTCCTTTTTGGCACACGAGCCCAAATTAAATTATTTAGGGATTCGTTCGGATTTTGGTATTTCATCAATCAAATTATTTATTATTACTTATAAAGATGAAGTATTTTGTATAAATATATATACCCCTTACACTACTAAAATAATAACACTAACATCAATTACGGATAAAGTCATTGATGTTAGGTCAATAATATAAACAAAGTATAAAAATATTATACTACACAGTTGTACTTATATTTAAAATTATAGAATAGCACTTTGGGGTTGCTGGCTCAGGTCTTCCACTATTTGATTAAAGTGGTACAAATTATGGCATACATTTTTAAGTAACCTATTAAATAAATGTTTTTACTTGACTTTTAAACACTATATTTCACATTTATTTAGGTGTTTGATATTTCCTTTAACACACTGGATAAATGTGACTAGAATAATAATTCATCCTTATATGTAGGTGAAGAGCATTTAACATACGAATATTATTATTTAATGTACAATATTTTATTTTTCAGTTATAATTCAGCTTTACAAGTGTTTAACAAAATCTTTTAACACACCTTGCTAAAGGAATAATTTTAATATTAAATATGTTAAATTTTTTAAATTCATTAATTTTATAGTTCACTTTATACAAATGTGTTTGTTTATTCATCTATACTATTTAACTTTACCATCTTGATTTGACCTTTTGGAGTGGAAGTATTTTGTGTAAAATTGTTCATGTCTCTTCCTTTCAGACAAGCTTGGGACTTTTATTTATGTAGAAACACATGAGTAAAATAGTAGTTTTCATCACTAGGACGGAAAGTGGCTTTTTTCTGTGCGCAATAAAGCACAGAACAAACACTTTCCGTCCGAGTGATGAACAGCGTTTTTCATGATACTGGAAAAAAATAAAGGTGATAACTAGTTTTAATGTAAATTAATTCAAATTTCATTATCTGAGGGGCCTGTTTCATAAAACTTACAGGACTTGTAAGTTTTATGAAACAGGCCCCTTTTCAAAATTTTCAGGGCTGTAAAGTTGTTCGAAAGGTCGGTCGCACGAAATAATGTGAAGTACACCGAATACCTAGGCGACGGTGACTGTAATGGCTTTGAAGCAGTTGTTAAGTCTCAACCCTATGGGCCAGATATTACAATTAATAAATTAGAATGCATAGGCCATGTGCAGAAGAGGATGGGCACATGGATCCGTACCTATATAGAAAAAAATAAAGGAAAGCGACTCGCTGATGGGAAGGCCTTATCTGGAAAAAATCGACTAACATCAAGAGCCATCCAAAAAATCCAAATTTACTACGGTTTGGCTATCAGAAGAAATACCCACAGTGTGGAAGCAATGAGGCGTGCTGTATGGTCAGTCTACACCCATGTCGCATCATCAAATGAAGCGCCACAACACATACTTTGCCCAGACACAGAAGACACCTGGTGGAAGTATTGGCAAGCGCAGAAAGATATGAAGCCGTATGATCACAAGAAACACTTTCATCTGCCAGAGATCCTAATGAAGGAAATTAAACCTATTTTCAAAGCTCTCTGTGACAGACATCTCCTTGAAAAATGCCTAAAAGGAAAGTCCCAAAATCCGAACGAATCCCTAAATAATTTAATTTGGGCTCGTGTGCCAAAAAGGACATTTGTCAGTTTGGATGTGTTAGAGTTTATTATGTTCGAGGCTGTTTTGTCTTTCAATGAAGGGTTTGTATCCAAGTTAAAAGTTTGGGAACAATTGGGACTGGAACCTGGGAAAAATATGGTTAAAGCACTGAAACGCATGGATGAAACGCGGTATCGTAAGGCCGAGAAAGCTCTCTCAGACCTTGAAAAAAAATCAGGCAGAAGAGGACCCTTGCAAAGAGGAAGCTAGAAGATGTTTACCAAAAGGAGGAAGACCCTGACAACCCCTCCTACTGTTCTGGGGGCATTAAAGCCAAGTAAGTAAGAAAATTCTCCCGTTTCCATGGTTTTTGTCGATTTTCCGAAACTTGTACTTTTTAAACTTTGGTGACACATACCTCAAAACTACTTGTCCTATCAGTATGAAATTTTTACATGGCATTTTACATGCTAAATACTAGTTCCTATCATGATGTTTTTTATTTTCATGAGTTGTTAAAAAAAGTTTAAAATATTTTGGATTAAAATAAAAATAAAAGCTCATGTAAGGAACTAGGCAAAGATCTAATCTTAAAAAAAAAGACTCTATATCTTTTCAAACTTGAGTTATGTGTCATCAAGTTAACATTAGCTCTTATGGATGTCGGACTACCATTTTAAAGAGTTTGAGGTATATTAGGAGAGCGGTAGACCTACACAAAAAGATTAATTTGTAACAATAGGCACTCCTATTGTTTGGATTATAAGTTTTAATTTTACTAACATAAATTTATGTAGTGGCGTGAAGTTGGAGCCACAAATGTGGTTTAACAGCTATTGGACAAAGAACTGTATAATTCATAGATGCCGTTCAAGCAAGGTAGTCTTGAGGAAACCCCTTAGGAATAACTTGTTCTACGCCTCTTGCAAAATTTATATCCAATCATCACTAAATGGTAACAAACGAAGATGAGTTTGCACATCACAAATATTTTCCTATATTGTTTATATATGTGAATGTTTGATAGTACTACCAGCTATATTGAAAGTATTGTTTTTTATTGTTATAAAACAATTTCTGTTATATTTTTACACGAGTAAATTTTCATAGTATACAATTCTATATATTATGGGTTAAAAGGCCTATATAACACCATCAACATGTGAGTGTAACAATATCCCCATCCATCCTCATTCTATCTACTAAATAAATACGCTGCATTTAATTTACACCTGTGTAACCTGTGTACTTGTAACTGTTCCTTGTTTGTATATTTTATTTATTTCCTCAAGCTGGATGAATGTTAAAGTGAAAAATGTAGTGTGAAAATATTTAATTTAATGTTTCCTTTATGTAAGTTTGATTATGCTACAATGTTACTGGAGTAATCTGTTTTGTAGCTTTTGATAAATAAATAAATAAATAAATAAATAATTTAAATAAATACATTTTTGAAATAAATAAAATAAAATGAATAAAAATAATCATCATGATTATGCTGATGTTTTTTTATTACCATAGCGCATATGGTGAAAAAAATGAACTAAAGAATTTTAACAAGTAGTTTAGTTTATAATATTGGGTAATTTAGTACTTCCCAAATACACAATTTATTGAATTTAGGCAAATAAAAATATTTTTGACACAAATTTAAAATAGGTCTGTATTTAATAGAAATTGATAAGACATGAATACTGAAGTATGTTGCAGGATAGGTGTCAGCGGGGGTAGATACCCGGCGGTAGTAACCGTTGTAGACCTGCTTCTTGCTGAGGTTGACATTTTCTTGTTGAGAAAAAGAAAGTTTTTTTTAGCTCGCCAACAATAAGTGATGTTTGGATCAAAATTTTATTTTGTGCCGAGTGTTGAGCGGATTTTTACGTAACTATTATATAACCAACCGGTTTCTCCTAGACCGCCTCGCCTGACTTAGCTCAATCTATAACACAGTTCTCGACGCACCACCGACGCTGCAACCACACACCTATGCTGCTGCTCATCGCTATAGGAATTTCTGTGAGTAAAACTTAAATTTTTCTACCGAAATATTTTATTCCTAACTGGTAACCTTCGGACTTAGAACAAACCTCAAGGATGCCTGTCTTGTATAAAATTTATTTTTATTTGGCTATACAGCTATCATATTATTTCCTGAACTTTTATTTTGCACATGTATAGCAATAATTTTACACAACAAATATTTTACGGTGATAATTTAATTTTACCTTAAGTTTTATCCCTAACTAGTGACCTTCATACTTAGGCACAAAACTAGAGGATGCCAGTCTTGTAGAAACTTAAATTTTATTTAGGTCTACCAATATATTGTTCTTAAACTAAATAAATATTTCTTCAACTTAAATTTTGTACATGTATCACTGTGCTTTTTCAGCACAATATGTGTTGATACTTGGACATTTCGTAGCAAACTGTTTCAAAACACAGGTACACTGAACCACCTTACCCACACAACCACTCATACCCCCACTACTACGTATGTTCCCGCACTACTTCCAACTAAGGTGGAAGACTTGACGGTGTATTTCAGTTTGATACAAACATTACTGAGAGGCGCACCAATGGCTGAAAATTTGCTAGAAAAATTATTAAGAGCTAAAATTTTGCTGGGTGCTCAAAATATATCTCTTAGGGTATTCAAAACTTCTAATTCAACCAAAATGAAGCATTATTTAAAAAATAATTCGAAATATTACTCAAGGCACACCAAGGTCACTATGGATGATAAAATGTTTCACAAACTTTTGAACGAACTAACTTTTGCCAGTAACATTACGCTGGTGACTCCAATTTTTTACCAAGTTCCAAGGTCAACTGAAAAGGAACAACAACAACAAAAAAATACCTTCAACGAAATATTTCCACTGCGAGTGGTGGAGGTCAAATGGAGGACAAATTCGGTTGAGTGGTTGGCAAAAGTAGATTTTTCTTCCTGGCCACTTTAACCCCACCACACAGCCGGGTACCTGGGATGCACGGAGCGACTTGGTCAGTCGCTGGTCGACTCGTGTAGTGTGCACACTTTGCCACTCATTTTACTTGACTTGTGTTACAAATTAAATCTTTAGACAAAAATTTACACATTTCATATAACTTTTCAGCTAAGTCTCAAATAATTTTTTTTTACATTTTGGTGGGGTTGGAATTTCACAAGTCCCAAGGTCACCTGAGAAAGAATAAAAAAGATTTTACACTCATATATTTCCACCAATGTCAAGTAAAGGAAAAACTCGGATGAGTTGTTGGCAAAGATAAATTTTTCTTCGATCCGACCACTTTACCCCCACCACCTCCTTATCCCCACCATGCAGCCGAGTACCCGGATTGAATGGTACTGTCTGATCAGTAGGTGTCCGGCTCTCGTGGTGCAAACACCACCGCGTGTTGTCCGTGTTTTTAGTGTTTTCCAGTTGGACTTTGGGTTTTTCGGTGGGTAAGTGATATAATAATTTTTTTATTACAGTATAAGGGGGCTCTGGGTCAGGTCAAGAGTCTGGTCGCTAGGAAATAAAAAAATATTTTTTGTACTTTTGCGTTTCTTCGAGTATTTTAATACGTAAAACTTCCGCAAATCGGTCCCATGATGCTCAAATTCAAATTCTTTTTTTTTCTTTGTTTGTAGGGGAAATTTAAAAAAAAGTATTACAAATATTCACAGCCCATTTCAAACGAAATTAAAATTTAAGTTATATATTCATGAAATTCTAGATACTCACTGACCAAGTAGAAAGCCTTTTTACTTTTAAAATGTTTTCAATATATATTTGACTTTCTAGTACGGTCTTGAATTTTGATATGATTTGGGAGCTTGTTAAATAATTTTCGGCCAACATTTTTGACGTAATTTTGCAGCCAATTCCAATCTGTGTGTTTTTTGTCGGTAATTATGTCGATGACGAGTGTTATGTGAATGTACGTCTGCACCGGTTTGAATGTTGAACACAGCTCGTTCTTAATATCTTTCAACAAATTTCAACAAATATCATTCATTATGGATTGTGATTACTACTGATGTACTTACCACCATGATATGAAGGTGAACTTTGTAAAGCTCTTCGATGACCCCTTCCACTGCTCAAAATGATGCGATGATCACTAAATTCATAATACAAAATGGTGATGCGATGATCAGAATATTCACTAAATTGTATGTATTTCTTTTTCATATTTTTCTTTGTATGGATTGAAATGTTAACACTTTTTCATTCCTGTTGTATGTGTTGTAATAACTTGGTAATTTACTTTCATAGTCAAAAGAGTCTGATAGTTTAGCTAGTATTTGTACATCTTTGTGCCAACTCAACATTTATAATTTACTTTCACAATCAAAAGAGTCTAATAACGTAGTATTTTACTTTCAAAGTTAAAAATATAAGGAATCATAATCTTTTTTTTATTCTGCAAGCGTGGAAACCCCTTATAGTTTATTTTGTGTCCATAACCATAGCTGGATTGTATATTGAACACCAGCGTTCCTGCGAGAAATGCTGCGTCAACCCGAGTCAAAACATAAGAAATAAAAAATAAAAAGTTTATTTTACCACTTTCAATTACAGAAGTTTACAGTGTACATTATTACAATGAAAAACAATTTCATTTATTTGCCAAGGCATGACATTGATAACGATACTATGTACTTAAAATAACATTTTTGCTAAAAGTATAGTAAAATTAAACTATTGTTAAAACTTAAACGAGATAAAATTGAAAAACAATTATTGAAAAGCTTTGCCATACCTTGAAATTCAATGATACATACAAAACAAATATTTGGGAAAATTTAGGACCTCAAAGGCTTACCCGGAATGGAGGCTCCATTGAACCTTGTCTAATTTTAAACTAAAAACAGCTCTTAGACGATTACTTTAACATAAAGAACAACAAAAGTTTTCTCCTGCTGATTGAAATTAAAGACAAACACTTCTAAAAATATATGCTTCTTGCTGCTGATTTTTACTTAAAAAAAAAAAAAAAAAAAAAAAAAAAAAACTATGACTACATAAACTTCCTTAAATTGTATTAAACTTGTATTTTAGTAAGAAAAGTTATGTTTGATTGTGTAAAAAGCCATTTCTGCAAAAGTTTTGAAAATATTTTTAGATTGAAGGCATCTATATTATTTGATACATCATCTTATTTACATTCATAATTGGTGCTCGACCCACCGTCCACATCTTTATTGGTTTTTTTCAATATGAAAAATTTCAATGAAGCCGCCGTTCGGTGACATTTGAAATTGACTGTTGCTTAAGTGGACTAAAAATAATTCCGGTTTGGACGGAATGTTGCCAGAACTAATCTACATTCTTTGCATTGTTTTTAATGTTACAAACGGTATTATTATGAACTAATTAACTATTTTTCTACACAATGTTTTTAACCTTTGTTATGCGAAAAAGATTATCAAAGACACTACATCTGTATACATTTTGTAATGAATACGAGGCAGAGGTCTTAAGATGGGTCTTTATCTAAAAATAAGTTTCACCGTTTCAAATACCATTCTTTGGTGTAAGGGAGTGGCTCAAATATATTACTTACCTAATTTGAATAAACAAATGCTGAAACATTAGACTTTGATCCATCCTTGTTTTTTGACTTTTCTGTAATCCAATCAAATATTTTTTTTATCAAAACCTACATTTCTACATGTATAAATAAACAGTTTCGAAAGCAATGCAAGTTTAAACTATATATTTCCCCCGAAAAAATCATATATAACTCACCTACAAACATGAAAAGGACTTGGATACCTATTTTTGTCTTTTATCGTACCATCTTAATTTATGACAACCTTTGAATTACGTATTTTAATTCAACAGGTATGTTAACATCAGTTGTAGAAATCGTTATTATAGCAATCTAGGCAACCTAACCGTTATTATATCCTTGAAAAATTAGTCATTATTACTTGTTAACAAAAAATTTGCAGAATAAGTACGCGCTTTGCTACTTGGATAAAGAAACCTAATATTCTATAAGTGTTGAGGAAAGAGAACTTGCTAGTCTTAAATAACACTTGTAAAATTATCAATTGTTAGTGCAACTATTTTGTTTTTTAATACTTCTAAGCGCGTACCTATTCTGTAAGTGTTTTAGTTGAACATCTTATTTATTTTTTACCAGACCTGTTTACTCAGCAAAATTTCAATGTAATTTTATTTTTTTTTCAATAGAAAACATGGGGTTGAGCATGTAGGTTTGCCACAATTTGAGTTTTGTAAGTTAAACCGTACCTTGTAATTTGTAAAAATATATATTATTTTTTTAACTATGGTAATGTTTTAAATTTTTACACATAAATCTAATACAGCTTTGATGGCAAATATGGCTTTTTTTGGAACACACTAAGGTAGTGTAAAAGTGGGGCTGCTGGGCCATGACGTCATCACGATGACGTCAGCAGTGATGACGTCACCAATGACGTCACTAATGATGTCATATGACGTCACATAAATGAGTTCATGGTTACGTCATTATCGCTGACGTCATCATGATGACGTCAATGACGTTAATTAGGTCAAGGTCACGCAAGAATACAATTTTTTTTTTTTTTTTTTGCACTTTTGCGATTCCTCAGAATACGGCGAGAAATTGAAATTTCTCGAGGAATCACAAAAGTGCAAAAAAATATTTTTTTTTATT
The DNA here is from genome assembly GCA_030545055.2 of Neoaliturus tenellus. Taxonomy (NCBI): domain Eukaryota; kingdom Metazoa; phylum Arthropoda; class Insecta; order Hemiptera; family Cicadellidae; genus Neoaliturus; species Neoaliturus tenellus. The sequence goes on along the minus strand of CM061531.1, from coordinate 133,905,975 downwards.
CCCTAGCGATCAGACTCTAGACCTAATATATCCGTCAGGGGTCATTGACCCATCCCAGAGCCCCACTTGAGAAAAAAAAAATAAATTTTATATTTGACTTACCCACCGAGACTGAGAGCCGAAGAATAATTTCTTCAAACGCCAGACAGTGCGACAAACGACACGCGATGCGAACAGCACCGTGTCCGAAGGCGTACTGACTTTTACACAAGCAGTTCCCCAGGTACTCGGCCCAGTGGTGGGGATAAGGAGGTGGTGGGGGTAAAGTGGTCAGATAGAAGAAAAAATAAAATTTTTGCAACAACTCGCCCGAGTCTGTCCTTTACCGGACCTCCGTAACTCGGATTGGAAATATTTCCTGAGAAATATTTAATTTTTATTCTTTCTCAGGTGATCTTGACACTTGGTCTGGAATTGGAGTCACCAACGTTACCTTACTGGCAAAAGTTAGCTCGTCTAAAAGTTTCTGAAACATTTTATCATCCATAATGATCTTGGTGTCCCTTGAGTAAAATTTTGGATTATTCCTAAGGCAGCGTTTCATTTTTGTCAAAGTGGAAGTCTTGGACACCCTAACAGAATTATTTTGCTTGGCTAGCAAAAATTTAATCCTTAATAATTTTTCTTGCAAAGTTTCAGCCATCGCTGTGTCTCACAGTAAGGTTAGTATAAAACTGAAAAACTCAGTCAATTGTTGCACTTAAGCTGGAAGTAGTGGGGGAACAGGGCTGTAGTGGGGGTAACGCGGTCTGGTGTTGCTATGTCTAGAAACAGTTTGCTGCGAACTGTCCAAGTATTAACATGTACTGTGTAGAAAAAATAACAGCGAGACTAGTATAAAATTTAAGTCCAAGAAAATACTTATTGTTAGGTTAATAAAGAGGTAGAGCTAAATGAAAAAAAATAATTTTTGTACAAGATGTGCATGGTTTAGTTTTGCAGCTAAGTCCAAAATCCACCAGTGTGGAACAAAATTTAATCATGAGGGTAAAATATTTAAACACATCTGCGAAAATATTAGGAGGCTTGTAGAGCTAAATAAAAATTAATTTTGTAGCAAACAGGTAGCGATATATTTTTGCTAAGTCATATAATAAGAGGGAATGATGTAAAAATTAAAATTTTACTCACAGAAAGCCCGGTAGCGTTGAGGCGCAGCGTATACCTTGTGTCGGGGGAGAAGGCCGGCGAGTAACTGACTTGTATTTAGAGGCAAGACGGCAGACATGGGTTGGTTATATAAGTGTTATGTAATCCGCAAGCGACACTAGAGACAAAATTAAATTTGTTTCCAACCAACACTGACTGTAGGCTGAGCTGAGAGAGACAAAATAAAATAAAACATTATTCTATACTACACCTGTCTTGGACCGAAAATATTCTAAGTCCGAAGAGCCCCCCCCCCCCGGGGGGAGGGGGTTGCCATACCCTAATGTGTTGTATAATGAGATCCGGTTAGTTATGTATTCAGGTGTGGCTCTTGGCGATTGTTCAATGCCGCAAACAAGTACGTGTCGAGGTCCAGCTGTTTACGTAACAAGGTCCGGTTCTCCCACTCCTGGCCGGCCCACCTTGGCCTTTTCCGCCTAACCATAGTCGCAGTTGTCTTCGAACAGTCCAGCTGGTTGTTCGGAGCGCTGTCCTATAGGATTCGCAATGTAATGTTGGCGCGCATTATATTGGGAATTCTTTTCTAGTCTAAGTCATGGCATGTGTAGTGTTAGGAAATAATTTTATTTTGTGCTTGATGCTTGGTGCTTGGTGTTGGTTGTGATTTAGTGAAAGTGTTGTGCAGTGAAAAATATTTGTGTGTGCTAATGTTTCCACAGGTTGGTGTTAGTCTAAGTCTTGTGTTTAGAAAAATATTTCTTTGTATTAATCTTCCACAGGTTGTCCCCAAAATTAGTTTTTTAAATTTTTGGCTTCCTTAGCCTATGTAAATAGTTATACTGTTAGGTTTGAGGCTTAGAAGCCTCCGTAAAATTAAATTTTTTTCGAGGCTTAGCATGCCTCAAGAATTATTTTTTACCAACAATAGTATGACACTTAACGAGCCCGGGGGTTGGCCCCTGGGGATCCACCGTTAGGCCTTGTGCCAGCGGCGCTGCTGGACCTCATCACTCGTCACTGGCAACATACGGGTGGTTGGCATCCTTCAGCACGAAGTGTCGGCCCTGACACTGACCGGTACATTAGGCTTTATGTCAGTGCATTGCATTAGGCTTTATGTCAGTGTACTGGTTAAGATGGGGCCCAGGTCATGATTAGCATGACCTTATGATTCCCGTTAGGGGAACCAAAATTATTTAGCATGTTTCCCTTGTGGAAACTCAATATTAAGTAAAAAATTTTTATTTTTTGTAACATCAATTTCCCTATGTTTAAGTTTTGTGTTGTAAAATATTTCTTTGTACTAATCTCCCACAGGTTGTCCCTAAAATAAATATTTTTTTTAAAATTCGTATCTTGGAGGATTAGCCTCCGTAAATTGGCAGTTAAAGTGTTAGGTTTGAGGCTTAGAAGCCTCCGTAAAATAATTTCGTTTCGAGGCTTAGCACGCCTCAATAATTATTTTTTAACAACAGTAGTATGGCGCTTAACGAGCCTGGGGGTAGGCCCCTGGGGATCCACCCTTAGGTTTTCGGACCAAGGGCGCTGCTGGACCTCATCACTCGTCACTGGAAACATACGGGTGGTTGGCATCCTTCAGCAAGAAGCGCCGGGTCCTGACACTGTCCGGTACGTTAGGCTTTATGTCAGCGTATCGGTTAAGATGGGGCCCAGGTCATGATTAGCATGACCTTATGATTCCCGTTAGGGGAACCAAAATTATTGTAGAATGTTTCCCTTATGGAAACTCAAAATTAAGTAAAATTATTTTTTCTTTTTCACCTCCCCCTAAGTTGTGAGATTCCCCCGAGGCCTTTGACCGCCGGCGGTCTTAGGCCTCGGGGGAATTTCTTTTTAATTCTTGGATGACCTTGACGTACATTTTTGTGTGAATAAAAAATAAAATTTTTTTGTTCCACATGTAGTCACAGTCAGCCAATACTTGGCTGATTTTTGCCAAAGTCCTGAGAGCTCGCAGGACTTAGAGCGATATGCGTTTAAGTGTTGGTTGTCTGAGCTGTGGTAAAATAGTTTATTTGATATTCACACATAAGTAAGGGTAGCAGCCATCCACGAAGTTAAGTCCTAGGGGTAGGTGACCCCCCCCGAAACTTTTTTAATTTTGGATTTTAACCTTGACCAAAAATTTTTTGCTCCGGACGAAAACTGCGCCCCCCCGAAACTTTTTTATTTTTGGATTTTGACCTTGACCAAACATTTTTTGCTCCGGACGAAAACTGCCCCCCCCCCGAAACTTTTTTAATTTTGGATTTTGACCTTGACCAAAAATTTTTTGCTCCGGACGAAAACAGCGCCCCCCCCCCCCCCCCGATGGGGGAGGTGGAGGCCTCTGGTACTTTTCCATTGACACGTTTGGCCACTTGGTTACATAAGTAGATCCGGGTATTACGTAACAGACTTGTTTGTCCCCACCACATAGTGTGCTGGAATATTCCAATGGGTCGCGAGCTGCTTAATTCTGCTTTCAGACTTCCAGCCTGCTAGCCGACTCTACACCGCTCTCGTGACCATGGGTGTTCGCATCAAGAATTATCCAACTGCCTCGCCTGCTGTGACCTCCGCTCCAATGCCGACCACTTCGCCTGCTGTCACCTCCGCTCCAATGCCGAACGCCTCGTCCCTTTCAATGGCGATTCTTGATGTTTCGCAGATTCCACTGCCGCCAGCCACGACCGCTTCGCAACAAAAAATTATTGTGGACCTGAGACCCGGCGCTTCCTCTACCATCACTGCCAGCACTATGCTCTGCACAATTTTGGCCACGGTGACAGCTATGTGTACTGTGACAACACCAACAGTCACAACCGTGGCAAGTGGAAGTAGTCTTGATCCCGGCCTGGTAACCGTGTTCATGTTCGCTTAACATTGCCCCTAAGAAAACCACACAGATTCCTAAGGTACGTTATCAAAGACTCTATGCTGGTGAAAAATATTTCTTTCGAGCACACGTTTGTGTGAAACCCCACCTATTTTTGATGAGGCATAAAGACCAGAACGTTCATGTAAGGGTTGCTAAAAAATTTATTGTTCCTAGATTTATGACCAATAGAGGGTACTTGATACGTGTTAAAGTTTTAAACAAGCTGAGGACTGTGTGGCGTTTGCAGGAGTAATGCAATCAGTAAGACTGTTTGTTTAATTTTCTAAATTTTGTTTTCCAAACATTTCCTTTTTTTCCAAATTAAATTTTATTAAATTTTGTTTTTCCAAATTATTTCTTCACCCTCTTGAAATAAGGGAGGGGGGTATTATATAAATGAGCTATTAAAAAAAAAAAAAAAAAAAAAAAAAAAAAAAAAAAAAAATAGTTCATAGATATAATATCTTAACCTGGGGATAATGTTTTTTTTTCTAAAAAAAAAACATTATTCAGACACGTCCCAAACCAGTGTCCTGGATGGTGAAGAAAAGTTATAAAAACCACTTTTTTTGTATTAAACTGATGTTTAGCTTCAAGGTAAACCAGTCAATGGTCATGTGACAACAGGTTTCCCCCACCATTACTGAGCTCCTATAGCCACTCACTGAGCTCATTCTGCTTTGAACGTTTCATTTTGGCAGACGTAATGTGCAGTATCAATCCGTTTGTTGGAGACCTGGAATTGCAGCGTTTACCATCGGGGCATGTATATGCTCCGATGCTGGTGGATTATAAAAATTGATGTTCACCTGAACAACAGGTGTCCCCCGAACCTGGACCTTCCAATGACGGTGAAGAAAATAGTATTTTGAGGAGTGAGTTGGTCAAGGGTGAATTGGACAGAAATTTAAAAAGTAAATATTTGAAACGGTTGGCGGATCAAAAGCGTAACTACAAGGAGCGAGCGGCAATGTTCCGTTTGCAGTTGTTAGTGCCTAAAATCAGCAAACGTTCCAGCAAGCTCGACACCCTGACAGCCGCTTCTGATTACATCTGCCTGTTGGAATGAAAAATTAAATTTCTTGAAAGACATATCCAAAATAAAAATAATAATTCTGAACGTCTAGTGATTGGAAGTCCTGAGCAGGTTGATGATGGTAATGAACAAATTTTAGGAATGTAAGTGATAAAAGTATTTATTTTGTGTGAATTGGACTTGGACACGGAATAGCTGTTTGGTAAGCGGAAAAACAGAGCGGGGGATACAGCACTCTGTGATACTGGAATAACATATCGCTTAGTGCTCTATCCCCCGCTCACAGGGTAATTTTATTTGACCTTGACCCACTAAAAAAAGTGGTGGGGGTAAGTTTAACCAAGCGTTGGGTTTAGAGGAGGTTGCTCAGTCTCAGTTTAGCGTAGCCAGGAGACGCACACTTCAAGATGACTCCTTCCAGTCTTCAACAATTGTGTTTGGTAAAAATTTCTGATGAAACTGAATTGTTCCGTTATGTTGTGCATCAGTCTGGTGCACCACCAAAAATTAAAATTTTAGTTAAGGAGTTTGATTTTGAAAGAAATGGTTACACCAATTATTTTGCGTATGTTTTCAGAAATGAAAATCTTAAGTTTTGCAAAGACTGTGGTTTTTTTGCGTGTGAGGACATGAAAGAATTTGTAGAAAGCGGTGGCTACATGGTGATGACTGGAATTTCTAACATAAAAAGAAATGAAATACCACAAGAAAGGTGTGATATTTGTGCGGCATATTTACACGACTGGCATACGTATAGCAGAAACCAGGTTGAGCCAAAAAGAAGTTTATTATTTCGTTGGCCAGGGGTAGCGCCTAGGTTTTAGGTGTAAAAACAAAATTTTACTTATGGTATTAAATCTATTACCTTGAAAAGTGGTGGGGGTAAGTTAATATATGTAGTGGAAAGCATCTGTTGGATTTATTCTTTGCAGAGCACTTCAGCCAGCATCATCATGGTAAGCCATTGTGTGGAGTTTGTTCTGTTGGAGGAGGACCTGGTGGAGATAGTGGAGCTGATTGAAGACACAACCAGGAAAGGAACAATAGAAAATGAAAGATGTGAACCTCAGGACGAGAGGTCACAACAAATTGTACAAAAATTTATTTCCAATCAGTTAACTGACAAAACTACAAACTTTGAGTTTGTAAAGTATTTATTTGATAACAAAGTAAATGCAAAAATGGCAATATTTTTTAAGAAATGAAAAACTTATTAGTTTTAGTTATACGACCTGGACTTGGACTTGGACTATGATATTATAGTTAACTATACTATGCGAGTCGGATAACCAGTGTGAGGTGGCTACATAGTATTTCCCCGAGAGATCAGCTTAATCCTGTACTTTATATGAGTCTTAGCGTGTAGGAAGTCTGGCAAAAGCATTTGACCAAAATAAAATATATTTAAAATTTTAAGCTTAAACAAACTAGCGAGTATAAAAATAAAAACGTGGATAACGTGGTGGTGGGGATAGTTTTTGTGTATATAATAGGGTTGTGAACAGCAAAGGTGAATATTCAATCACGATGCCTCCGCTGGACAACACCGCTGGCAGCACACAAGAAAATTTTACTTATTTTGCCAGAAATTCCAATAGAAGAAGTTAACCAGGAGGAAGAAGAAGACGATGTAATGGAAGAAGAATTATCCGAAGAGGAAGAGATGGAAGCAGGTGAAAATAATTTTGCAAACACTGATGGTGACAGCTTTGACATTGACTTGTATGCTGATGAAACATTGGAGTCATCCGCAGAAGAGGACAATAAGGAAAACATCACTCCTCAAATAAGAGTAGTATTGGACAAATTGTCGTTGTGCAGGAGACTTGTGATGTGTAGTAGAAGATTATTTTTTGATTGTAGTGACGAGGAGGACAGTAGTGATGAATATTCACCTTTGTAAAAAATATTATTTAGCATTTAAAAACAAAAAAAAAAAAAAAATATATAAAATGTTAAAAAGGAAAAAAATAGAGCGGGGGATAGAGCAGCAGATGCTCTATCCCCCGCTCAAAATAATAATGTCCGATGACCTTGACCTACTTTTGTGAATTAATTGTGGTGGGGGAGAGCATTAGTGGTGGGGAAAACGTCATATATACCGGTAGTCAAGCCTCAGTCTCATTTGGTAAGAAAGAGGGAACGCTGGATCGGAGGTGATGGTAAGATTGACTCAATAGCAAATACTTTAACACTACAATATGTTAACAGGTTGTCAATGGTTAGGAAATATTTTTATTTTTATACTCGCTAGTTTGTTTAAGCTTAAAATTTTAAATATATTTTATTTTGGTCAAATGCTTTTGCCAGACTTCCTACACGCTAAGACTCATATAAAGTACAGGATTAAGCTGATCTCTCGGGGAAATACTATGTAGCCACCTCACACTGGTTATCCGACTCGCATAGTATTGGTGATTTATACAACATAAAATATTTTCAATATGTTATATATCACCAATTCTTATTCGAGTCAGATAACCATTGTTAGGTAGCACATCAGTATTTCCCCGCGAGATCAGTCTTAATTCTGTACATTTTCTGAGTTTTGGCGTGTGGTAAGTGCGCCAAAAGCATTTGCTCAAACAAATATATTTAAAAGTTTTAATTTTGAACAAGTTGGTATGTAAAAAATAAAAATATTTAACTTTTGCACCTGTTAATATATTATTGAAAGTATTTGTTAGAAAGTTGATCTTACTACCATCTCTTATCCAGTGTTCCCTCTTTTTTACCAGATTTAAGGTGGCCTTGACCTATATTTACCCTAAATACCAAATTCTAAATAAATATATTATATATTTATACATTTTGTTCAAAGATCACCCCCCACCACCCGCTATAAAAGCAGGTCGGTCAAGAGCGTCTCTCATTCTTTGGTGAACTTTTGCGGAGTTAACATCTAAAGACGCTAGTGGTAAAAAGTGTTAAAATGCTTCTTTGCCATATTTGTGGGGAATTTTTCCCAGATGAAGACATTTTAACTATACATCAGGAATTGCATTTGGATCACGACCCGGCAAGTTTAACGGCTTATGAAATGGACTGCGATTGGATTGACGAATTTTTGGATGAATTTAATCAACGGCTGGACAACTGGGAGAGTTATTTGCAACAAATGCAGCAGGGACGACCCAGCGTTATATAATTTGGAGGCGCTGGACCGTCAGGACTTAGAAGAGGAATTGTTGTGGAACCAGAAGAAGAAACGGACACTGATACGGATTTAGACACGGACATTAATTTGAACACAGAAACGGAACAAGAAGGAACCAGACACTTACGCACAACTGCTTTTCCCGGACACACGGTAATACATAACAAAATTAATAATGTACAGTTAGATTGAGAAAATTTTGTAACCGAGGCAAAATCATTGATTTGTGGAACTTTAACTGAAGAATTGGCAAGATTAAATTTTATTAAATTTGGTTTAGTGTTGGACGCAAAATTTAGTAAATCTGATAGTGAAACCACACTTCGAGGTTTCATAACAAAAAACCGTACTTTGATGTTTGCCTCGGATATAAATAAAATTGTAAATGAATGTATAGAAGAATTGATGGTAAAATTGCAGGAACATGAAAATAGAGGTTCAGGATGGATGTTAACATCGGTAGAAGGTTTAGACTTAAGGGTACACAAACATGGCTTTGGTATGAGAGGAAGCAGCTACATCCCTCTACCAAAAGCCATTGAGGACACTAAAGCATGTATAAATGTACAGAACCATGATCAAGAATGTTTTAAATATGCTATTCTATGTAAATATATTTTGCCAGAGCAGCACCCTTGTAGAGTAAGTAGACATTATGTAAATGTAAATAATAGATATAACTTCCAAGGACTGTCTTACCCTGTAAGTGTTAAAGACATTTGTAAATTTGAAAAGAAGAATCCTGGTGTTAGTGTAAATATTTTTGGTTTGGATGATGCAAATAATGTGTATTCCTTAAGGGTAACTAAAACTGAACTTAGGAACCATACTGATTTGTTATTAATAACTAAAGGTGAAATTTCACACTATGTGTACATAAAAGATTTTGAAGCCTTAGTAAGTAAACAGTTATCCAAAAGGAAATGTAAAAAAACAATTTGTAAAAGATGCTTTTGCTTTGAAAATAAGGAGTTAAGAAGAGGAGGTGCTCAGTGGCTACAAGAGCATCAAAGACTGTGCAACCAAAATTATGAATGTAAAATTAGTTTACCACCGCCAAACCGTACCATTGTAAAATTTGAAAAGATTAGCCATCAATATAGGGTACCATTTGTAATTTATGCAGACTTTGAGTCCACACTGGTACCCCAAGAACATCCAGAAGGGGAAATTACCAGTAGGACTAAATATCAGCTGCATAAACCTAACAGTTTTTGTTTGCTTGTTAAATCCACACTGTCAGAAGAACATTTGAAAAATTTTGGTTTAAGTTCAACACCAATTTTGTACAGAGGTGAGGATCCTGCTAAACATTTTGTAGATAACTTGTATTATATAGCTGGTAGGGTTGTAGAAGTGTACAATAATATTGTTCCTATGATTCCTCTAGATGAAGAGGAGGAAATTCAATATATCAATGCCACTAATTGTTACTTGTGTAAAAAAGAATTTACTCTGGACAACCATAAAGTCCATGATCACGATCACTTTACTGGTTATTACAGAGGGGCTGCTTGCAATAATTGTAATATTAATTATAAACTTCCGAAATTCATTCCAGTTGTTTTGCACAACAGTAGACGCCGCACAGAGAGCGGCCCACTTCCGGTTTGGCGTGACGTCACTTCCGGTTTGGCGGGAAAAGGAAACAGGGTTGCCAACCCCCATGGGTGTCCCAAATTTCCCTGGAATTTCCCTGCAGTGTTACCAACTTATACCATTCACTATAAAGTATACACTATAAACCAAATACTATATGTTATACACTATAAACCATACACTATAAGGTATATACTATAGCGTATGCAAACAAAACATCTGGATCGCTAAGGATCAAGACCATCTGGATCGCTAAGGAACAAGACCATCTGGATCGCTAAGGAACAATACCATCTGGATCGCTAGGGAACAAGACCATCTGGATCGCTGGGGGAATACTATATAAAGTGTATACAGTACTATATGAAGTGCATACTATATAAAATGATGTACCATACTATGTAAAGTGCATAGCATACTATATAAAGTGCATATTATACTATATAAAGTGTATATCTTACTATATAAAGTGCATATCATACTATATAAAGTGAAAAACATGAAAATTTTCGCTTAAAAAACCTAAAAATCGCAAATATCTCGAAAACGGTGCGTCCTAGGGGTCCGGTGACCTCAAAAAACCACCTTTGGCGAAGTAGAGGTGCCCCCCGGGGGGTAGGTACCCTAAAATAACAAAATTAGCCAATATGTGGCGCGTTGCATCCAAAAAATGAAGGGGCAATGAAGCGGCAAAACTTTGAAAAATCATATCTTGGGAACGGCTCCATGTATTAACTTTATACTTGGTATGTGTGTACACTTGGTTGATATTAAAAAATGCATGGCAGGAAGTATCCAAAAAATGAAGGCGCAAAAAAGTTTTATTTTTTATCTCGAGAACGGGACTACAGATTTTCTTCAAACTTGGTATGTGTATACTTGTAGTATAAACATGTAATAAAATGCTAAGCATCACTTTCCAGAGTCAAGGTCATAGCTGTGAAAAAAAACAAAAAACTTACAACTATTAATTTTTTATTTCTCGCTAGCGTATAACTCTTACTATGAGTCTCTAAGTATTTGTTAGCATTAAGAAGAGTGTAGTGGTCAAGGTCAGACCTATTCAAAAATTAAAAAACCTATAATTATTATTATTTCTATTTTCCGCTTGTGTAGGTCTCTAGGGTAATATAATTAACCACAGTCTACTAAACCTATTGCAACAAAAACCCTACACCATCTTAAATAACAGACAGGGGCCTACAAGCCCGTTGGCACAGGCGTCTACATTATAGCATATCAATACTTAGGAGGTGTAGTAAATATCATGTAGAGCATAGGGTCTTTATTAGAGAGGGAAAATACATCAGTGTATCCAATACTTCCAAGTCATGGCCCTGTAGTCTTTAGAAGGCAGCAGATACCGTTAGATCTTAGATAAAAATATCTTAAAACAAAGGGAGGAACTTTTTGTTCCCCCCTTTGAACGTCCAAAACCATACAGCTGCTTATAATGCAAGTCACTTCCTTAGTCTTTCTTAAAGAGAAAAACAACAGACATCCATAGTATTTTTCTAGGTAAATAATATTAAATGCCTGGTACAATGCAAGTGTTGGTAATTCCAAGTCATGGTTCTGTAGTCTTTATAAGTTAGCAGATACCAGTGTGGAGTTGCAATGCTAAGTCAGAAAGAGTACAAACACCTGCAACATAGGGAATGCATTACATATAGTATTCCTTCGAGAATACTTAGAAAAACAACACATCAGTGTACAGTATACAATACCATGTGATATTTTTGAGTCTTTGGGACCAGAAGCGATCTTTAAAATATAAATGATTAAATAGACAGAAGACACCGCTACAATAGAGAAAAATACTGTAAAACTTCAAGGGTAACGAAAAGTTACCCTTACATTTAACCATGATTTTTAACCTAGAGAATAAAAACATATGTAGTATACAGGCTCTGATAATCCTTATTTATTAGAGGTGTACATCTTAAATCCCTAGAAGTGGGTGGAAAGCTATGTGTTGGCCGTTGCCGTGCCTGAAGTGAAGAAGTGCCAAGAGTGGAGGTAAGTACCGCTAGGTTAGTAATAAGTGATACTGTAAGACTGGTGGAATATTGTTTTTATGTTAACCTAACCTTAAAAAACGCTAGTCTAGCTATCTTAGGGCTCAGTGAGACTTTAAAATATTATTGGTCTGTGTAAAACAACTCAAGGGTGGTACATATGTTGGTCAAGGGCCTTAGAGGTATAGGTGACTGCAGAATATTACAGTCATGTAAGGAAACTATCGCTGAAAACCTATCATAGGGGCTGGGTGGTATAGACGACCGTAGATATTATAATGTTACAGTCAAGTTAATTAAATTACCGATGAAAGCAAAACTCAAGGGGATTGGAGGTATGAATGCCCGTAGAAATTAATATTTCACAGTCAATGTAAGGTAAGGACCGCTGAAAACTAACCTAAGGGGTTGGGAGATATAGATGACAGTATAGAGTCCGGTCAAGGAAAAATTAATTACCGCTGAAAACTACATCTAAGGGGCTTAGTGTTACAGGTGACAGTAAAAAACACATGAGTCTGGTCAAGTTAAATAAATAACTGTTAGAACCTATCATAGGGGTATTAGTAACCGTAGAGTTTAAAATCTTGCTGTGAGGAAACTAACACTGAAAACTATTTCAAGGAACTGTGTACTTTAAAAGAATTTAAAAATAATTGAAACGAGAACACAACTCTGAAAATTGCTAAGGTGAGATATGGGTAAGAGTTATTATGATTCAAATGTCCAACTTACCTATGGGCTGGGTTTCATCTCGATGTATATGGGGTCCGAAGGTATCCGTGGAAGTGGCTGTGATTGGATAGGGGGCGAGGGTTGAGGTGGTGTTTGAAATGATGTTAGAGTTTGATTGGAAGGGAGATAGTGGGATGATTGGGTGTTATGTGGTGGCTGAGCAGTGTATTCTATAACACAACAGGTCACTTTGAAACTATAGCAACACGAGTTCATCGTGAACTGAGACTGGCTACCGCAAAGGACATCCTGCTTAGATAAAACCCCACCAAGCATCATTCCTAGTTCAACCATGGCAGACAACACCGTTGCCCAGGCTGACTCCACTACCGACGTTGATTTAAGTAGGGGTTGGAGACTGCCAATCGACAGTTTATATTATTTAGAAAATATTTATAACAAAATGAAAGATATACTACGTGAAACCCCTGGAATCAAGATAAAGATGGCTCTGGATTACGATTGGTCGGAGGTGCGGCAAGACCAAAAAGTGCCGCAGTATTCACCACCTTCACCGCAGTACTACTCTTCAGATGAATCCGAGGTGAGTACTCCCCCCACCATAACATCCTGCCTAGATAATTCCCCACAGTCAGTATTTGTTATGAAGCAACCAAAGTCACTATTCCAAATTTTTGAGTCTGTAATGTTAGATTGTGTTGGGTGTATTTTTGAATTGTTTCAACTTAACTTACCACCAGTTATTTTAGAACATTTCCTTACTATACATTGGTGTTCATTCCATGAACCTAACCTTCAAATTTATCACGGGAGATTGAGTGGATGTATATGTATAATATTCGATAATTTGCCTTTGAAAGAGTCTATCGACTTGTACTATCGTGATGTTACTGGTATTTCACTGTCCTGTTGCCATGATCGAATATCAAAAGTGGATGAACTGGTACCTTTAGAAAGAGCATGTGAGTATATTGGGGTCCTCCCCACCACTTCCTGTTGAGATAACACTGCACTAGTCAGTTTGCTGTAGCATAATGGAGAGGTGGGATCTCCTATTGTTAGATTTCGACCAGCTCAACGAAGTATATATGTGTTTATTAAGTTTGTTTGTTCGTGACCCGGGAATACAAATTCGGGTCACGCTGGAGTACCAGCTGTCCGATAATGGTGAGTGTAAATTTTTTTATCAGCGCGGAAGTGGCTGTGGGTATGATCAGTCGGTGGCGAGATGTCCTTGTACTTGGATGTTATTGTGTTTGAGGGCTACTTGAGCCCTATTTTTACACATCTCTTCTTCTGCCCTCACATGGTGCATATTGCACCATTCGTAACTATAAATTACCACATTTGTATTCCATCCAGGGAATTAACCCGGGTGGAATACAGGTGGTTGGTTTTTTATAATTGTTACCGGTGCAATATGCACTGCTCCACCGGCTGGCTGGAACACTTCCTACGATAAGGTTAGTAGTGGTGGGGGAAGAGTGGTTGGGTTTAGCTATCTCTTTTGGGTTATTCAGTCATGGAGCGAACTTGCGTCGAGTTTGATGTTTTTGAACATTCCCTGTTCAACGTATGGGTTCAGGGAATTTGTTTTTGGGGCCACCCTATACAGGTGGTCCCTACATTAATAGTGCGATACCACTTATGTATTTCACCGGTGTTACGCGCCAGTGTTAAAAGCCACTGGCGCGTAAGATATCTGTGCCACAATTGTGGCACAGATTACACAACTGGCCCTGGTGAGTGTATTTCCATTTTATTTTTACTCCTATTATTTTGATATAAATTATTTTCTGTAGGTTTAACCCTAAATCTAAGCGTGATATTTATCAAGTGTAGTTTTTCGTTAGACTTTTACTCCTATTCTGATTTATTATTCTGATATAAATTATTTTTTGTGGCTTGAAGGGTAACGTTTCGTTACCCTTGTGTTTCTATTATTAAATATTATTTAGATTTATTATTTTTGATATAAATTATTTTGCGGTTCAAAGGGTAACGTTTCGTTACCCTTGTGTTTCTATTATTAAATATTATTTAGATTTATTATTTTTGATATAAATTATTTTGCGGTTCAAAGGGTAACGTTTCGTTACCCTTGTGTTTCTATTATTAAATATTATTTAGATTTATTATTTTTGATATAAATTATTTTGCGGTTCAAAGGGTAACGTTTCGTTACCCTTGTGTTTCTATTATTAAATATTATTCTAATTTATTATTTTGATATAAATTATTTTGCGAATTGAAGGGAGGAACTTTTCGTTCCCCCTTTGTTTTCAACTGTTTTCCTCACCACGGTAGGCATGTATGCCAGGCCGTACAGTTGTAGGCGCGTTCTTTTTGTTAACCCAGAGCTTCCCCCGGAGGCCTAACCTCTGGGGTAGGTTGCCCCAACCATCGCAACCTACGGTGGTAGCCATTCCATTACAAAAATGCCACCTCCCTTTTTATTTTTTTATTTTTTACTTTTTATGTATTTTTTTACACACTTTAACTTCTGCATTTCCCGAGCACGTACAGCAAAACACAATGTTTTACGGTTTTTAGGCCAACCCATACAACCAAGTCTCCGGTCTTACACTGGTTTTACCCCAGCCTGAGACGAGGGTGCCAACTCAATAAGAGTTCACCCGGGATAGACCCCGGATGTGGTACTCAGCAGAAGCTAGAGCGCACTTTTTATTATTATTTTTATGTATAATACAGTCTACTGTGACTGTGTTTTGTTTTTCATAAATTTCTATTACATTATTATGGAAGTTCCTTAGAAATTGAGCTTTTTCACTTCCTTTTGTATGAATAACATCAAAGGGTTTTAGCAGAGAACGCATCAGTTTCTTACTGAATGGCATTTCACCATCTTCACACTTTATCCTGTGGAAGTAGTGAGTCAGCCAGTTAGCTGTTCTCTGCATTTTTTCAATTAATCTGTTGAAATTGTAAGGAGATCGGAACACTATCTGTGTTCTATACGATCTCCCTACAATGGCCAGCTCTTTTACAATAAACTCATTATTATTGTCTTTGAACCCGTGAAATTCAACTACGGCCTCCATTCGGCCACCGGGTGTACAGCAAAATTTCCTCTACTAAACGGTCACACAAATAAGCTGGTAAATCATCCGATTGAATTTCATTACCCGATATAACTTGATCGATAAAAGCTTTAATCTCGTTTTCAATATAAAACAATTCTAAAAGAGACCGAGATATTAGCGATAAATTATTTAACAAAATATACCACTCAGTGGTGCCTAGAGCTAGGGAGTGATCTCCATCAGAGATTAACACACAATGATTGCCAAAAACTGTAGCGACCTTTATACTATAGGTCCCCTCGTTTACAATTATTCTACTCTTATTTTCAAGCGATAGCGTTATTTCATTAAATCTGCTGTAAAATTGGCAGAATAGGTCATATGACCAGTAAACTAAACAGTTTCTTCCCTTGAATAAAATTCCGAGAGAGTTGTCTCTGTTTTTGAAGATCCCAGTTATAACACATTTCTTTAATTCCGAATCTAGGTAGTGAACAGATTTTAAAAATACCCCGGTTACCAGATTGATGGGTTCATTAATTTTAGGAATAGGTGCGGGATCTGCTCCGCTCGACTCCATGATCGCGACTGACCAATTATGTAATTTCGTTATAGTTAATTTCTTTTACTACTGGAGTCAAGTTAAAGACTGTTGCCGGCAACCCCTGTCTTTAGTGATTTGCATCCAAATTGATTTTCTGTCTTCCTCGGGTAAAATGTAAACCTTCGTTACGAGAGGTTTTGAAAATGTAACTTTTTTCTTTGTCATGGTTAAACGGCCACTTTGCGTACCTCCCCTGTTATGGGAGTGTATGTGAAGTGGTCGTCGTGCAAAATTAAACAGTAGGCCCAAGTGTTCGCTTTAAAGTCCTCGTCGGCCTGAATTTCCAATTTTATTTCTACACCCCCTGTTTTTATAGACTCGTCTTGTTTAGAACAGTCAATGACATACAGCGGGCATTTAGTTTTAAAGTCATCAAAATCCAATATTGGGGATCCCACCCTACCGTAGTAAGAGTTTTGAAACAACTTGTAATAATCGTAGTACAGAGCGCTGTTACCGTTGGTCGGTTCATACGGGTAGTATTTAGAGTTTAAATATAATTTTATTTCTCGAATTTTGCATGAATCAAAAAGACTCATATCTTTTACTAAATTGTTCCTTCTATCGGTTTGAAACCCGACAATCACCATTCTAGGGACTTCTAGTCTGGAGCTACACCTGATAGGCCATGATAATACTTTGGTAGTCGTCGGTAGGTTGGGATATTCGTGTATCTCCCATGAGCGGAATGGTATGTGGATAGCAGGATTCTTTTCGATAAATCTATAAAGTTTAAGTTTTGTTGTAAGGTTTACAGTAATGTGAGGGACCCTCCAGTAAATTTTAGAAATTTTTAAATCCAATGTTCCAGCCGCGGTTGTCAAGGCAGCGTTTAAATCAGTAGAGGCTCTTAGCAAAATCAATTCTTGCTTGACGTTTACTAAAACTCTTCTGTAATCTTCTGCGAATCCCAAAAGTAATCGCAAGGGTATAGAATAAACGAAATCCGTGACCGTTTCCGATTGCCCCGGCCCCAGCCAGCAAGAACTTTTTAAACTATTTTTCTCTTCACTGCGCAAAGAAACTATATTTTTCAATGTCGTTGTAAGTCCGACGCTTCTGATGCGGTCCACGGTTACGCCAAAAATTTCAAATCGGATTTCCTCGAATAAAAATGCAATTGCATTGTTTATAAATTTAACATCCTGAGCAGTAGTGTTATCGGTTTTGACGGCGGAGGCTTTGCCTTCTATTATGATATAACTATCAAATGGAGCGGTGATTATGTCTTGTTGTAAGATGGGGATTCTGATTTCATCGTTATTTTTATATGTAGTAGACGCGTAGGGCTGATGTGTGTGAAACTCCATATTAGTAATACTATCATCATACATAGCTTTATCGTCTATTGCCAGTAGAGCCATTCTTGTAAACTTTAAAACCGAGAGAGCGTAAGAAATTAATATTTTTCCAACTTAACTCGTTGGCTTTCCGTCTAGGACTAAGCACTTTTATATGGGATGCGTCCCTATGTAGTACCAGCCCCATTGTGCCTAAGATGAAGTCTAACCGAAATAGGTTCTCCGCGAAAATTTATAAGGTTTTGATTTTGGTCTTTAAAAGACACACTAATGTTTGTTATACGTTGAGCGATCACAGGCAAGTAAATAACATTCTTAGGTATTTCGATGATTTTATACCCGGGTGGTACGGCCGGATAGAACTCGTGTATTACATGTCCCTCGATACCGTTCAGATATGACCCGCGAGTGATATTGCATTCTACGCGTATGGAATTCACTTTTAAAATATCTACCGGTAAAGGTGACGTGTGTAGCATATTAGCCGGTAAGATTTCGGGTTTGAAACCTAGTAGTTTGCCAATATTTGCCGGTTTTTCGAAATACGCCGCCTCTGAGCAATTTAGTTCGGCTTTCAATGTATTGTTGTTAGGTTTTAAACTGAATGTAACTTCTTTTGGTAATTTTCCCGCGATATACTTTTCCATATCTTGGAGTTCATAAGATCCATCAGGAATATGGATTTCTTTATTGTCACCATAATAAAATATATTGTTGATGTTTTTTTCTATATTAGGTATAGAATTCCAAGTCATAATCTCTATGAGACCGAGTTCGTATCTCCCATTACTGACATCGATAGGGAATGACAGTTCATGTGATAGTACACTACTTGTCCCCGTGAGATAAAACATTACTGCTGAGAAACTTTAAACACAAGTGTCCACAAACGACTGAATTAAAACTTTGCTCTATCTTACTATTATAATAAACGTCACAACCTTTGAAGTATTCCAATAGCTCCGGTGGGGGTCTCAGATTACCAAAACTGTCAAAATAATATACTTTATTATTAAGCTTTTTGTAGCATACCCAGTGAGTACCGGTACCACCGCTGGAATCTAAATTTATTATAGCTGTCTCATAAGCCCTGGGGTGACTGGGTAGGTTATCACGCATAAACACTCCTCTAAAGTTTGGTATTCCCAAGCATTTCGCATAATCCATTAATTCGTAGTTCGTAAGTGGTTTTATTGGTATTTTGATGTTTTTTTTTTTTCTTGAGCTACGCCTTTTTCTCTTGCCGGAACCTTCTGTTCTGTACGGTCTTAGATATAACCCCTTACCTTTTCTTTTTGGACCCCGTTTTTTCCTCTTACCACCACCAAATTTTGTTTTTGCCTTCATGGCTGTTGTGACCGCCCAAGCTGCGGCTTTTTCCCCAATTGAAGCGTCACTCGATTTTACTCGTTGCCAAGCTCTTTCGGTCAATACTTGGTCCGCGCGCCTCCGGTTTTCCGAATCTTTATATCTCGAGTATGCTATATCGTGTTCTTTACACGCTTGGTCTAATTTATTTATACCCGGATCACCTCTTGCCAATCGTTTTTTCAATTTAGTCCCAGGTCCACAATATTGATAACCTCCGGGCAGGTGAAGTTCGTAAGGTAAAGCGTCTATCGCTCTGTTAACAATAGAAGAGATAATACCTCCACCCCCTTTGACAGTAGAAGTCCGAATGATGCGGGTTCTCTTTGATTTCTCCATTTTATTTGATGTATCTCAGCACCTCGTATAGCTTGTTTAATAGGGTTTCACGTATACAGGTCAGTTCTAGTATTTCTAATGCACTGGGGTGTGAGGTTTCCACTGTATTACTGAATTCATTATACTCTAAAACACCACTGTCGGTTATAAAGTAAATTCGACCGTTTATATATCTAAAGGCCCCACTAACTCGGGCAGGCACACCAAACAATACGGATGAAGTGGACCCCAAAAAGGTTCCCGTGAATGTACATTCGTTTATCTCAAAAATATAAAGGTCGTCAGCAATAAGAAGTGTTTTACCGGAATTACTTGAAACAACAGCGTTAATCTTTGACACCTGTTTCCCCAGTATTGTGTTTATGTTGTAGCTTACTTTTAGATTCAGTGTTGGGAATGAAAAAATATATACCTGTTTGTTTGTAAATAACGCAATCTCTCCGTTGGGTCTCTGGTAAATGCCTGAAACCTCATAAAAGTCTCTAGGTAAAAACCCCAACCAATCGGTTATCTTTGTTGGCTTAGTATATTCCTCAGGGTATCTATAACTCGGTATTAAATTTATAACCCACACGTAATCTCTAAAGAATGCGAAAATCTTTTTATTAACTATAACAAATGTTTTTATTTGGTTTTTTATCTCACAAATATCTCTGTTCTCTTGCACATACGGTTTATGTGTAGTCGTGGTAGTAGAAGTGGTGGTCGTAGCAGGGGTTGTTGTGGTAGATGTTATGTTTCCCGCACGTCCATACAAGAACTGGACAGCCAAAATGTCGTCTTTACTGAGAGTATATTCATCAAGCGATGTAATATTTTCGGGGTCGCGGTATAAAGGGTACATTATAGAACTTTTATCATATGAATGGTCTAAGCCTAAGGCGTGACCAATCTCATGTAAAATAGTTAAAAAGAACGATGAATTTCCATGTTGGGGTAGTGACATTGAAAAATCCCAAGTCTCTTCAGAATCCATATGGATATCGGTTTGATTGTAATATGGGGTGGGGAGGAACGCGTGTCCAAGGACGGTTCCCGGACCATCAAATTCATAATAACACGTATCATGGCGTGAATAAAAGAAATGTTTTCTATCGTTGGAAAATGATATAATAATTGTAGAGTTTTTAAAATCTCTTTGAAAAGTTACATTTATATGTCTTCCCCATAGAGCGAAAGCTTTTTCAATAATTTCCGGGTGTAAATTATTCCCAAACTGGAACCATGTTATCTGAGTGCTATTCCATTTCCTGTTAGGGATTGCTGAAAATGGTAGTAGGACATCTTTATTCCCACACCTGGGTTGAGACATTAGCTGTAGCGTTTCATTATCTAAAATACCGGTGCTGTTTAAACCGAAAGTGTCTTGGAATAATCTAACTGAATTATGTATATCCTCGGTCTTGGCGTTTTCATTGAGGTAACCATAGCGTGTAAGATACTCTACCGTCTGGTTGCACAAGACCAAGGGCAATAGAGCTATGAATAAATTTAAATTATAAAACATGTTAAGCGTTCAACAGTTAACAAGCATCTGATTGTTCTCCAAGGTCAAACCCCTATTTAAGGCCATCATCATTAGACTCTCTTGTTTCTGCTTACATCACCACCGTCATCATTAGCATCCATCACATCACTTTCTAAAAGACTGGCTGTCTGACCTTTACCAACAGCAAATAATTCCTCCCAATTGAGATAATCATCCTCACCGGCTGTAGGTAATGACACGGTTCTGCCCGACTGTTTCTGATTGATGTAGTTGAAAAGTAATACTCCAAATTTCCTCAGGTTTTTATCGTGATATATTTTATTATTTTCAATTTTACCTTCGCACTTTGCCAAACGGTCCTTCATTTCATTCAAGGTCAGTTGTTGGTTGACCAAGTTAGTGGTTACTAGCATTAGTTCTTTTTGCACATATACTTTTGTAGCGGCATCCTGGCTGTTTACAGGGTTATTCAGATTAATAATTTTACTATCATTGGCATTGTAGTCACTGTTTTCGGTGTGTAAGCAGAGTTTTTTTACGGTGTGTAGATTAACAGCATCACTGTCTTCAATGGGATCGCCGACTTCTCTTAAACGTTTTCCTAGGAACGTGTATCCATCCTTGACTGTGGGCATACTTCTTATATCAACATATACTTTTGTAGCGGCATCTCTGGAAGCCACGGGGTCGCCCAAGTTAGTTAGTCTTTTCTTTTCGATATCGAAATTCCCTTCAGGTGTTAAATTAAACCCGTCTCCTTTCGGACCTTTGAGATCCTTTTGATCACCCTTTAGGGTACGTCCAAACTTGTCGATGGTCATTTTAATAATGCTTTATATCTGCTGTTACCGGCACCTCTTATATAACCGGCCTCCCTCAGCTCTTCAATAATACTTATGATTTCATTAGCGTGCACCCGGTTAGCGGTTTCAGTGGACATACAGATATGCTTGAGTCGTGCCACTAATTCATTAATATCATCCCAGTAAATTCTGTTGCGGGATCTTTCATTTTTCCACTCTACACCTTTACCCCTCAATGGAGGAAACAGGATTCTAATAAATTTTTTATATTTTGTACCTCTTGTTCCTTTGAGCTTTCCATTATATCTATAACCCTCTCTATGAGCATTACAAGCCGTCAGTATACTTTTATATGTTTTCATATCGTTTTCGGTGGTTTTTTTTATCCGGAACATTTTTAAAAATGAGTTCATACAATCCCTCGGTGTTGCCATAGTTTACACCCCCTATAATTATATTTCCATCGCTATCAAAGTCCATTGTTTTATCTCCAATCATTAAGGTTTGATTTTCATACCTAGGTCCATACGTATAGTCTATAACTTTTTTACTGGTAACATCTTTCAAAAAGGTTTTCATATATTCTTTGGTTTGGCTGTTATTGAAGTGTTCATTCACTAGCTCGGATGCAGATGATTCAGACACTAAGTCTGACAGTTGTGTTGTAGTTGCTCTTGGAGTCGAGGAAACAGAGGGAAAAAACTCATCCTCACTGTAATCCATGTTTTCCATTCCTTCTTCTTTGATGTCCTGTTTTGATTCCTCCTCCTTTTTTATTTCTGGCTGATTAACATTTTTTCTCAGTTCCTTCAGTAGAGGGTTATATTGTTTTTCTAATTTAATATCTGTCTCTTCGATACCTTCTTTGAACATTTTATATTTACGCCTGATGGCGTTTCGCAACTGTATTAGTTGCTCTGTTAGTTGTTCACTCTTGCGTTTCATATTTGCAAATGATTACCTGGGGTGGATTATTTCTAATTTATGGCATTTCCACCTGTCTTATAAACATAGCATGCTTCTTATACCTCTTTATATAATTGATAACATCCAAAAGTGAAACTCCTTTACTCAAGTCTAAGTCTTTATAGTATCTCTGTTCTCTTGCATCAAATTTGGAAATCATATAAGGTATAGTAAAACTCTTAAATACAAAAGTTCTTTTCCATCCATTTCTCCATTGAGGTATTTCCGAGATAATATACCTATCCCCTTCGATAGTGTCTTCCATATATTTCTTTAAAGCGATAAGCGGTCTCTGGTCATTTATGTGTTGTAATAGGAAACTGTTTAAAAGCCAAAACTCGCTGGGATTAGCACCTGTAAATGCTCTCCATTGGTCAAATAACTTTTGGTTTGTCACTGTGTATACTCCCCTGTTTAGAGATATTCCAAATTTTTCACAGTGTATAGGTAGAGTGGGCAACGCTTCTTTTAGAAATTCTGATGTATAGAGTCCTTGACATAGGTTGTTAACACCGATATATGGTTTATTACGATAGCCTTTGGGAATACCATCAGGTACAGGACCGTAAGCTGTATTATAGCTTATATCTATGTAACATTTCAAAGATAGTGCTAATTTGTAGATTTTTAAAGGTGATCTAATCGGTATGGTTCTCTCCGTAAGCAGTAGGGCATAGGGTATTGCTGGCATAGGGTATTTTACTTCCATATTCCAACATTCTATTGCATATTTGTGTAAAGTTTACACTACCGTGGAGGTTACGTAGTGGTAGTGGTTGGCCAAAGATATCGGGAAATGGTCTAAACCTGGATATTAGATTTTGAGGGTCCCTCACTGTACAGTTTGTCATGTCTTCATGGTATATTACTAATTCCAAAGGAATATTTTTCTTTTCACAATGAAATAAAAAGTTTAACCATGTTTCGCGGTTATATGTCCGCTCAATGGCAGATATCATCAAAAGTACCACAGGGGGTAGCATAGCTGAATATGTGGGTCTCTTGTGTCGCCAACACCTTTTATTAAATTGATAGCCATGTGGGGGTTTACGACTACAGTAATTACCACAAAATCTCTTTTTATCCTTATAATAAAATGTACAAAGATTGGACTTGACGTTGTGTAGTTTTTTTTTAACCCTGTCAAGTCGTTAAATGTATAGATGCGAACCATTATATTAATAAAAGTGTCCAAACCAACTCTGTACCGCCACTTATAAGGATCACGAGTCTTATCAATTACAATAAATCCATAATTATCAACCCATGCTTTACCACACATTTCTTTGAATTTCTCAAATGGCATATCGGTGGTTACATGGTCATTATATATATGTCTTAGATTTGTTTCATCCTGTTTGAACAGGATAATAAAGTTGCAGTTGTCCCTGATGAGTTGTTTTGGGATAGCACTGTATATCTGACCCAAATAAAATGTATCAATATTCTTGTGTCTCCCCATGGAAAAATAATTACGAATATTATCGTGTTTCTCACATGATATATCATCGAAAATCATAATAGAATTCCGTTTACTATCGTTTGGATGAACTACTGGTTTATTATCATCATAGGCGAAATATCCCACCTCTTTAGGCATTACCTTTTAGCGAATTTCCCTATAGGGAATACGCTATTACGGTAGTAGTCACGGTAAGACCTAAGCCCGGGACCATGATACTTTTTCGTTTTGAGGTCCCTAGAAGCCAAAAACACCGTTCGTTCAAATTGATATATATGTATATATATATATATATATATATATATATATATGTATATATATATATCTATATATATATCTATATATATATATATATATCTATGTGTCCGTTAACACGATAACTTTTGAACGGAACCTCCGATTTTGATGAAATTTGGTACAGGGATGTAAGCCAGCGTCTACTAGGTTGAGTTCGCGAACCAGAATGATCGGACCATGGGAACAGGGTTTTATGGGGTTTCAAAAGGGTTAAAAATGGGTTTTTGGCTTTTTTTACTTTTATTTAGAAAATTCAACAATTTTAACTGAAACCATTTAAAAGAGCTTAAAAAAAACAAACAATCTAGTAGTTTGAATTTTTTACCCAGCTTAAATGGTTATGGAGAAAATCCAAAAAGTATGTTTTTCATGTTATTCTTATGGGAAATCAACAAAACCTTCTAACTTGCTTATTTATTGACATATCTTGATAAAATTTGGTATGTACATTCATTAGGAAGCGTTTAACTTATATTTGCTTAGAAAACCCATTTGGCGGCAAACCTACGTACTCACCCCTATAGGGTTTATGGGGAAAATAAAAAGAACACCATAGCCTTATAAAATTTGGTATGTACAATCACTAGGTAGGGTTTAACTTATATTTACCAACAAAACCCATATGGCGGCAAACCTACATACTCTCATCCCCATGGATTTTATGTGGTAATAGAAAATATACCAAAATTCCATTGGAAATTCGCTGAGTACGCAGGTCTGCCTCGACGGGGGTATTTTAATAACTGATATTTCGGTTGGTAAAGAGACTTTGAAAAGACATAAATGTTTTCGAACCCATTAGGGTCAAATAGTAAGTTGAATAAAACATTTGTTTTACCACAATTAGATGGGCCAGCTATAATGCAACGAATGGAATCGGGTAATAATACTGCATGCTTATTATTTCTTACAACACCGGACCCCATTACTATGTCATAATTTCTGACAGGAAACGTGATATCCTGTTTCTCAACCTTCATCCTGAGCGATTAGATAGTAGTCACGACCGCAAGATAATTTATACCGCCGCGTCCCGGATACTGTGGTCGCTCATTACGACTTGGCCTTGTCACGGATTTGTAATTTTCCCTTCACCAAGTCCTTCACATTTACCCAAGAGTCATAATTACTGTCGAAATTGAACCACCTGACCTTCACTTTATCTTTTTTACGTTGCAACACTTTCTCAATTAGATAGACTTCACCTACTTTCGACTTTAATAATTCTTCGCTGTAGAAACCTCCTTTTAGTATTTCACCATTATGGTCTTGCAAGATGTATGTTACCGGTCTCGTGGGTTTAATAGCATAGACTGTAAATACCTCATTAGACCACGAAGGTAGATAACCTTTTTTGAAAACTCTTTTGTATTTACTGATTCGCACTTTATCATCGAGTTGAAACTTGGATTTTTTATGTGGGCTTTTCCTAATATTATTAAGTTTTTTTTTAATTAGTTTTAATATGTTTTTGCCTTACATCTTTTGGTTTCATGCCTATACTACTATGTTTTGTATTGTTGTAAGACTTTACTATTTCTGGTAGAATACTTAACCATTCGTAACTCCCCCTGGCTGTAAATAGTTTCCACATACGGGACTTTAGTGTTCTGTTTAATCGTTCTACAATACTTGCTTTTAATTCAGAAAAAGTATGATAGTGGTTAATATTATATTGTTTCATAAGTTTGTTAACATGTTTATTAAACCACTCGGTGCCTTGGTCCGTCTGAAAATTGTAAATTTTATATTTGGCTAGGATCGGTTCTAAGGCTCTTGCTACTTCAGGACCCGATTTGTTTTTAATAGGGATAGCAAAAGCAAACTTTGTTAAACAGTTTATAATTGTCATTATGTATTTATAACCTTTGTTAATTTTCGAATATGGTTGCATCTCCACAAGATCCGCTTGATAGAGATCATTTAACCCTTTTAGTGTAACTTTTCTCCTGACATAGTTTTTCCTACTTGGAGCATGAAGTTCATTAGCAATAGCTTCCCTTACATCCATCTTTAAACTAATACTTTTTATTTAGTCTTTTTGTATTTAAACCCCCCAATTCTACTGCCCCTGCCACCGCAGTAGAAAGCGTGGCAGCCTTCCAAATTAGTTGCTGCCCCCGCACCCCAATTTTTTTTATTTTATTTTTATACAGAAATGGTTAAGTCGTCCTGCAGGTTTTTTTTTATAACCATAGCCCCAACCATCGCTATGGTTTGTGAAGGCCTTCCAAATTAATTGCCTCCTCCATTATTTCTTTTTTTTTTATTCCACACTCGCTCACACATACAGGTTTACGGACTTTTCAGCCGCGCCAGTGACCTTCATTCACACCGGGCTTTTCGAAGGCGAAATCCAAACCCTCCTCGGGTCAGGGCATCTCAATCTACTAGGCCCTTAGTCCGTGGCGGTCGTGGGAAAACACAATGTTTTACTGTTTTTAGGCAAACCCACTCATCTGTCAGGACTTACCAGGGATTAACCATGCCTTGACAGGTGACCTCTCCACGGACACACACACACACACACACACACACACACACACACACACACACACACACACACACACATTTTCTTGATTCATTTAAAACAATCTTTACAATATTTACAAAGTTACAAGAGGTCAAGACATTATTATGTGCAGATTCATAGTGCATATGATAGTTACGCATGACCTCCTTGGCTCTGTTTAGTATATTTATGCCATTAGGTACGGGATATCTCATAAAGCAGGGGACAAAACCATCTTTCTTGGCTCTCTTTAGCGCTCTTTTATATCGTCTTTTTTCAACCCTGATACATTTATATTATATTAAGCCATACTGTTTGTAGTATG
Organism: Neoaliturus tenellus; assembly: GCA_030545055.2. Taxonomy (NCBI): domain Eukaryota; kingdom Metazoa; phylum Arthropoda; class Insecta; order Hemiptera; family Cicadellidae; genus Neoaliturus; species Neoaliturus tenellus. The sequence goes on along the minus strand of CM061531.1, from coordinate 133,878,968 downwards.
CGTCCTTCTCCAGGACACAGAATACATGTTTCAACCCCTCATCTTCTGTCATGACTGCAACTTTGGGTGCTTGGTAAACTAGTTTTCTAGTTAGGTTTTTGTTGTTTTCCAGTGCTAGATTCAAGGTGTGTGTCAATTCAAAGTTTTCTCTCTTTAATTTATACTCCCCATACTTGCGAATTGTAGGTAGGACTACTTCAAACACCCAATCCTGGAATCTTTCAGCTACTTTCATTTTGGATTTCATAATTAATTGATATAAACCTTGTTCACTAATAAGAACTGTGTCTGGGTGCAAGGGTAACGTTTCGTTACCCTTGAAGTTTACGCATTGTACTTTGTATTTTGCTCTGACATGGTCAATGATTGCTTTCTTTGAATTTTCATAACCTAGAATATTAAATATGTCTTTCGCTTTAAACCATGGATTGTTTTCAGAATCAAATAAGACAGTTACAGGGCTGTTATCAAATATATAGGAATGTAGTACTGACATATTTGAGGTTAGGAAACACGTCCGTTCGCTACAGAGGTTGAGCATAAAGAGAAAAAATAATTTAATAATTTTAATAAATTAAAAAGATGGAGGGGGTAATAAATATTTACAGCCAATCACAACATGACACGCTTATTTTAACCAATCACAAGCTTTCTAATTATGACCAATGACGACACACTTTTGAAAGGTTAACTGCTTGTGTCACAATATTAAGGTCACCCCTCCCCTCCCCTGTCTCTCTCTCTACCTCCATGGCTAGCTCTCTCTCTAGTCTGTTCAGTCTGCCGCCATGCTTCTGACAGTTATAGTGTTTTTGAGTGAAGTGTTTTTCGGGGGCCAGGAGAGTAGAAGGGAGGAACAGTTGTCAAATTGGGTTCAGTTATGCAGGGAGATAGATGAGTTAGAGGAAAAAAGAGACATTTTATATAAGAGAAAGGCGGAGATGTGGGGTTTGATACTCGGCGATGATTAGGTAAGTGGGAGGGGGTATGCCCCTACTCTTTCTTACTTGTTGCTCTCAGGAGTTAGTCGTGGTGTGTGCGGTAAACAGTCAGCATGTTCCTTGTGATTTTTACCGCTCTGCAATGGCTCTATGGGCCATACAATCATTTTGTTCAGGACAAGTATTTGAGTAGGTATTTTCAATTAGAATATAAGATAAACGAAATGAGAAGGGAGCAGGAGGAATTGGAAAAACTTATTGAGTGGTGGGATTAGTAGGTAAGTCTAGGTTGTTTAAATCCATAGGGTACTGTGTCGTAGTTATCTTCTAGTTTTCTTTTAGGACCAGTGATCTTAAACTGTTTGATTTCAGTAACTGTTACAATATTTTTATCTTTTGTACGTCTAATTCTATTCTCTTCAACTTGTAATACTTGAGCGGATTCACTCAAAACCATATCTTTTAATATCTGAAAGTTTACCAATTTAGAAGTTTTAAGGTTTAGTGTTAGGCCTTTTACTTTACATACAGGGATCAATTTCTGTTTGTTGGCAGACCATACGAGATAGGCGTAGGTCTTCGGCCCTCCAGATACAAACTCAACTATGTAGGACCCGGGCCCGTACTCTACCAACTCGTCGGTCATTTCCCCGAGGTAATAACCTGTAGGCACTTTATACAAATTACCCCTCAAGTAATATATTACCGAATCAGTGTCATAATATAGGACTTGACCTCCCAACTTTTCAATGTGTTCATACAGTTTGAGTCGGGCATGGGCGGTAGTGTAGGCCGCGATCACAACATTCACATTTCTCAACGCCTCTCCCACCTCATCAATATACTCCCAGCTAACAACTAATACTTCTTCATTGATAACCTGTATCATGTTTACCTTTATTTCAGGGCTAGTTAACATTTGGAAAAAGTCTTTAGGGTCTCTAACGATTGAGGCTTTGGTTTGGTTCTCCCTCTGCCCGAATTTCCCCCAGAAAGAATTCAACATTAATTTCGCCAAAGACCTTAAGCCCCCATTCTTAGCAATCTTGTTTTTCTCCAGTTTTACCCCCTCATGTTTATAGTAATCCAAAATATACTTGTCTTTATCCTCCTCAGTCTTGCATCAGCTGGGAAACCCTGACGCCTCCTGTTTCATTTTCAAAAACTTATTAATAAAATCAGTAAACAACCCCCCATTTTCATAAGTCGCCACTTGGTATTCCCAGAGCTCATACATGTCCAGAATCACATAACCCTTCTCTACAGCTTTCCCGATCTCTTGCATTTTCCAAGTCCCTACCAACGCCCTCTCATTACTTTCATGGGAACATTCCCCCTGATTTAAAGTCTCTCCGCATTTTCTACATAGGACAAACATTAGTTTGCTGTTCATTTTTACCGGGAGCACGGGGTGGTCCCGTTCTCAAGTCCCCGCTCTCTGCACTCCCTATCTCCTACATAAATTTCAGGGTGGCCTACGGGGTAGTTGCAATATTTATTTTCGTACGGATACAGTGAGCAAACATCTACATACTGGATAGTCTCTCCCTCCGATGATTTATGATAAGCTTTAGCATTACCGGTCCTACCTCCAAAGAAGGAATCTCTCGGGTCAAGGGGAAGGCGGCTCAGTATCGTTAGACTGTCCAAGTGCTTAAGATTTTCGTCCTTTTTTGTTTTCCTAAACTCACACTCCCACATTTCAATAACATTACTTCCAAGTTTCTCAATTTTCTTTAAAGTCCTCCGGTAGCGCAAATCAAGAGAATCCGAGGGATCCTCCTTCAGAGGGGCCTCTCGGCTGTAAGGGAAACATTTAGGGCAGCCGTGCCAGTAACACCCGTGAAATTCATAAATATTCTCCCCATCGAAACCATCTACTTTCGCTCCATTAATTTTAACTTCTTTACCTCGGCCTGCATGTTCAATCCTAACACCGCGCTTCTCCTCTTCCCAAGATAGCCACTGTAAAGCAATAGCTGACTGATTGTCCGTTAATCGGTACCCACCTTTCGGAATCAAGCCAATTGTGTTAGGTTTTAGGAATTTACGGCGGAAAGCCAAGTTGCACGCGCTAGCAATAGTCACGGCCTCGAGAAACGGGTCTACGCTGCATTCTTTAAGAAATAAGGCTCTGAATTTTATACAGGCTTGGGCCAGAATCTCTACATCCGAAATGCAATACTCCAATATCTCTTTTTGAAAGTCAAATATGTAACCGCTGTTCACCTGTTCATTATACCATTTTTCAAAGTCATCGTGGGATTTCTCAAACATTGACTGAGGGCAGTAAAACTCTTTCGCGGGCATCGGACCTACATAGTTTTGATTCTCGAGGGTGTTGAATAGGTGCGGGAAATAACCCTTCTTTTTCTCCGGAGGCAAGTCAAACGCTTTGGGGAGTGCAGCGAGGGGCATGGGAAAGCAGCTTAGGGAATCAACAAACCTAACGTTATCCTTTTCCATCAAAATAATTTTGGATCCTCTCATTACAAGTTCGGGTGTGAATTTAGTCTCTTCCAATGTATACTTTAAAATAAACTGAAAGTCAAACCCCTGTCCGTTATGTGCAATGACACAAACATCTTTGAACTTTTTCCTGACTTGCATTACATACTCCATAAACTGTTTTATCGGTTCCTCTTTGAAAATCTTTGTACGGTTTTTGCATGCCATACGGAAGCCTGAACCTAGACACTGTCCACAGAACTGCTGACTTACGCACAGATTGACTTTATGAACTTTTTTCTCTGGATCTGACGGAAAGTTTTCATCTTGCCTGGTTTCGAAATCAAAGAAAATAAATAAGTAGTTTTTCCCCTTCGGTTGGCTTTCATTAGGTTTCATATAACATTTATGGTTAGGGTCCATAAACTCTTCGCATACTTTACAGTATGTTTCCCCACACTGATGGGGCTTGGACCTTTCTTTAATCATTACTAGTTTACCACAGTCAAGACGTTTCTTTACTAACTGGCATCTATCGATTTTGTGTGCTATAAAACAGGCCTGATTTTTATAAGTCATATTACATTCAGGACAATCTATTCCTTGGTGTTCCAGCTTACAGGGGGGCGAGATAGTCTGACAAGTAGAACAGATATTAGAGCAACGGTGATACCCTTTGTGGTCATAGGGAACATGGCATGTTTCGCAGAAATATTTACATGCAAAAGCAGCAGTTAGTGAATTGATTACATTGTAATGGCCATTGTGGAAAAGCAAGTTAATTTTGAATTTTGGGTTTTCAACTCGCCCCTCAAAGTAGAATTCACGGCCTTTACAATCATAGTTGTAGACAGTGATTTTATAATCTTTCAAATGTTCTTGGAATTTCTCGAGTTCCGGGATACCGGCTCCACTGTTAGATATCTCAACCCGCGCTCTACGCATAAGCTCCTGAGCTCTAACGGTCTGTCTTTTACCTTTATCTTTTCTAATTGAATTATAATCTGAATCACCGGTAACTTTAGCCATCGCGACTACTATCGCTCTAGGCAAACACAAGTTATCTTTATTATTAATAACTACAATACCATTCCTAGCTTTACATTCTTCTTCAAAAGTGTTGTATAAACCAGGTCTCCTGCGTGTCCCAGACCCTACAGGGAGATTGACTCGAGTACATTCTACTTTAAAAGTGTCAGTTGATTTAATTGATTCCGAATTACTTTGAATAATTCCACCAAATATTTCCCACAAAATATCTTCAGTTACTTCGTTGAAGGGCCGAAAAGCTACGTACCCCGGGTCTTTAGATTTTAAATTTAGACTCTGCAAAGTGAAACCTAGCATATCATTTTCATGGCATTAATTTTTAACTTCATTTACTATGCTCGGGTGGAGGGTTAGTAAATTTGAAAATCGTTCTAAGCCCATACAATCTGAATTTCTTTATGTAAGTCTGATCCTCACTAAGAACATTAACAGGTTTAACAACCGACTCCATTACGTCCGTTCGCTACGAGAGCCTGACGCAAAGAGAGCGAGTATGAGCAGCGGTCGGCGGTATAATTACCGACCAGCCAATCAGAGCATAGCACACCCATTATCCACCAATCAGGGACCTTCTTATTCCAACCAATCACAGCATGGTATTCCTCTGTTGCAGTAAACCACGGCGAGCTGTTCCTCGTCCCACCTTAGGAGCTGGAGGGGGTGGCAGCGGGAGGGGAGGTGGCAGCGGGAGGAGAGGTGGCAGTGGGAGGGGAGGTGGCGGGAGGAGAAGAAGAAGAGGTGGCAGGAGAAGAGGAAGAGGAGATGGCGGGAGAAGAGGGAGAGGAGGAGGAGGAAGAAGAAGGAAGAGGGGATGAAGAGTAGTATGTAGATATTGTAATATAATGTGTAAATAGATATATATAATTTAATACAATTTAATTCCACTAACCAAAACATTAGTTTTTATTCCACACCTCTACCATAGAGTATAACATATAGTATATGGTTTATAGTGTATACTTTATAGTAAATGGTATGAGTTGGTAACACTGCAGGGAATTCGCAGGGAAATTTGGGAATTTCCAGGGAAATTTTGGGACACCCATGGGGGTTGGCACCCCTGTTTCCTTTTCCCGCCAAACCGGAAGTGACGTCACGCCAAACCGGAAGTGGGCCGCTCTCTGTGCGGCGTCTACTCATAACCTTAGTGGTTATGATTCACATTTTATTATTCCGGAATTGGGTAGGGATAATGGGAAAATTGATGTTTTGGCCAACAGCATAGAAAATTACATTAGTTTTTCGAAGACTTTTGGCAAGATCATGCTTCGATTCGTGGATTCTTATAGATTTATGCAATCCAGCCTTAGCAAACTAACAGCTAATTTACGAAGACAAGACTTGAAGGAAACAAGAAAAATTGTGCCAGAAGATAAAATGGACTTGGTGCTAAGGAAAGGAGTGTTTCCATATGATTATATAACTGGACTAGAAAAATTTAATGAAACATGTTTACCACCTATCGAAGCTTTCAAAAGTAAATTAACTGATACCGAAATTTCAATTGAAGATTATAATCATGCTTGGAAAGTCTGGAATGAATTAGGAATGAATACATTGGGTGATTATTCTGACTTTTATGCAAAACTAGATGTAACATTATTGTGTGATATAATGGAACAATTTAGGAACACCTGTTTCACCGCTTACGGACTGGACCCCCTTCATTCGTTTACATCTCCCGGCTTAGCATGGCAGGCCATGCTAAAATCCACCGAGTGCAAGTTGGAGCTATTAACCGACATCCATATGGTTTTGATGATTGAATCGGGTGTACGCGGTGGATTGACCCAGGCTGTTACAAGACATGTGAAAGCTAATAATAAATTTCTACCAAATTATGATGAAACTAAAGATTCGATTTTTCTTGGATATTTTGATGCGAATAATTTATACGGTTGGGCGATGTCCAAACCCCTTCCGTATGGCGACTTCCAATGGGTAGACCCTGATTCAATTGGAAATATTATGGATATTCCCAAAGAAGGTGACACTGGATATATTTTTGACTGTGATTTCGAGTACCCTGAAACACTACACGATCATCATTACGACTTGCCACTGTTGGCTAAAACTGAAGTATCACCGACAGGAAGATGGCCCAAATTAATGATGACATTAAACAACAAAAATCGTTATGTGGCGCACTATTGGGTTGTACAACAAGCGTTGGAATTAGGATTGATTATCACCAAAATTCATAGTTTTAAAATTTTCACAATCTTGTTATTTAAAACCATACATTGATTCAAACACTGCAAGGAGAGCAGCAGCAACATCAGCTTTTGAAAAAGATTTTTACAAGCTCATGAACAATGCAATATTTGGAAAAACTTTAGAAAACAAAAGGAAACACAAAATTGTAAAATTAGTAACGAACCCCAGACAGATGCAGAAACTTGTACAGAAACCGAATTTTGGAACAAGTATGATAATTAATGAAAACTTGGTAGCAGTCAGCATGAAGAAAACCAAAATAGTAATGGATCGACCATTGTACATAGGAATGTCAATATTGGGTATAAGTAAAACGCACATGTATGACTTTTATTACAACAAAATGGTTCAACATTATGGAAGATAAAATATTGGAGTAGCCTACATGGACACGGATGCACTGATTTATTGGATCAAGACGCAAGATATGTATGAAGACCTTCGAACATTCAGACACAAAAATGATTTTGACTTTTCCGACTATCCAAGAAACCATCTGAACTTCAATCAAGAAAACAAAAAGGTGTTAGGAAAATTTAAAGATGAATGCAACGGATCGGTAATGGATGAAATTGTAGCACTGATGTCCAAATTATATTCTTTTAAAGTATATAAAGGACAAGAAGAAACACCAACCACTAAGAAAGCAAAAGGTGTAAAGACAGGTTATTTGAAGAAAAATATAGACTTTGAGCACTACAAAAACTGTTAACCACCTTGACTGCTAAATTCAACACCATAAGGAGTGAAAAACACAAACTGTACAGTGTTACAGAAGTGAAAAAAGCATTATCAAACAAAGATGACAAACGTCACATTATGGAAAACCAAATTGATACTCTTCCTTTTGGCCACTACTCTCTCAACCCTATCAACAACTAACCTATTCTTCGTCCTTCTTCGACCTTCTTCGACCTAAATTCCTTTTCCTTCCGTAAAAAAATGGGGAACACGGCAAGTCCAACGCCGTGTTCCCCATTTTTTTACATCAATTTGAATGACCTTGACCCAGTTAAATATGGGTATAATGTAATAAAAAGTTTATTTTTACTTCACCCATGAATGAGGAAGGATAAAATTATGGATTTGAAACAAAAAATTGTTCATGAACTTCATAAACCGGCTAGGAGAAAATTTCCCCGAATAAATACTGTTATAAAAGGAATGAATGATCTATATCAAGCTGATTTAATCGAAATGATTCCTTATAGTAAACAAAATAAAGGATTTAAATATATATTGACTATTATCAATTGTTTTACAAAAATGGCAGATGCTTTACCGCTAAAAGATAAAAACCGGCAAGAGTGTAACAAAAGCCATGGAAACTGCGATACAGAGAGACAAAAATACCATAAAACATTTACAAACCGATGATGGTTAAGAATATTTCAATAAAGAATTTTCAAATTTAATGAAAAAACACGACATAAACCATTATTCGACTAATTCAGAGGTAAAAGCATCAATCATAGAAAGATTCAATCGATCTTGTGCGATGTACAAGATGTTTTCAAACAGAGGATCGCACGTATGGATTTACATGTTACCAAAACTAATAAAAGATTACAATAACAAGTTCCATAGAACAATTGGTATGAAACCGAACCAAGTGACTAGTAAAAATGAAAAACTCGTATTAAAACGTATAAAAATGAATAGTAAACCAAAAGTTGAAAAACAAAAGCCTAAAACGTTTAATGTGGTGATAAAGTGCGAATAAGCAAATACAGTATTCAGTAAAAGATATCTGCCAAATTGGACAAATGAGGTTTTTACCGTATTTAAGGTGCAACCTAGAGTACCAGAAACTTACATTTTAAAAGATAATAAAGAGCAATTGCTCGAAGGAGGGTTTTATGGACATGAAATGTTAAAATCCACAGTAGGTGATGTATATCTCGTTGAAAAGGTGTTGCAACAGAAAAAAGATAAAGTTAAAGTGCGATGGTTAGGATTTAATAAGAGTGAAGATTCTTGGATACCTAAAAAGTATCTCATATAATGATGGAGCATCATTTTAGGTTGAACCTTTACAAAGGATGGAGATAATACAAGGAGTAAATATTAATAGTAAAGATAATATTAATAGTAAAGGATAGTTTTACTATTAATAATATTGATGAACTCACGGTGGACAATTCGAAATTAAACAGTGGCAAACATGGTGTTTTGTTACCAAACACGGTGCGTTGTCTTGTAACCGGTCCATCCAATTGTGGTAAAACAAATGTAGTATTCAATTTTATTACAAACCCAAAAGGATTGCGTTTCAATAACTTGTATGTCTTTTCTAAATCGTTACAACAACCCAAATACCAATTATTGGAAAAAATATTTAATAATGTGCCAGAAGTGAAGTATTACAAGTTTGATGCAAGTGAAAGCGTAATGCAGCCGCATGAAGCTAAACCATTTTCAGTTTTTATATTTGATGATGTATCCTGTGAAAACCAAAACACTATCAGGAGCTATTTCGCTATGGGGCGACATAACAATATAGATAGCATTTACATAGGCCAGACTTATAGTAAAATACCAAAACAACTGATAAGAGACAACGCAAATGTGTTAATTGTATTCAAACAGGATGAAACTAACTTAAAACACATATATTACGATCATGTCAATGCGGATATGTCATATGAACGGTTTAAAGACATATGTGGTAAGGCTTGGGCTGAAAATTATGGATTTTTGACAATTATGAAGAAACAACCACTAAATAACGGCCGATACAGGATAGGTTTTGATAAATTTATATTAATTCACTAACCACTATATCATACAATCATTCTTGTACAGCACGTCTTGCTACAAACATGGTTAACCAAGAAAAGTTAGTAAAGGAAATTAAATCACTTAGTAATTCTATTCGGGCTAAAAACAGAGCGTTAAAGTTAGGTATCAGCGAAAGGGAGAAATTTCTCGAATCTACTTTTAAACCTATTACAGAGCCTTTGAAACAATTGAACAAAAAATTGGCTAAACCTTCTTTTCAAGGAGATATTATTGCTCCGATAACAGAATATGAAAGGGAAAGTGTAATATCAGAAGATATTAGCGAGGGGGACCCGGAAGCTTCCATATTTAGTGAAACAACGGCAGAAAGAGAAGATGTATATGCTGGTAGTGAAGAAGAAGTGGTATCTATAGCGAGTGAAGAAGAAAAAACAGAAGGAGAACCATCAAACATAAGCTTATTGGGTGAAAATATTCATACAAAAGGACCGTTAGGAAGGAAATACTTAATAAAACTGTTAATTGGAACTAATCCTACTAAAAAATACCACACTTATGGAGCTAGATTGTCCAAAGAAGGTGTAATGATTGGTAATAGCAAATTAGAAGTCGATGAACGTGATAATGTTCGCGTAGGTGATCAAATATATAAGGGAACAAGGGGACTATTTGAATTATTATTTGAAAATAAACCTTTAAAAGCATTGGTAAAAAATGATGATTTGGAAGTGCATAGCAAAATTTTGGAACAAACTAATGCATATAGAATAAATTATTTACCTGAGGCACCCATATATAGAAATAAATCTGTAAAATATAAAGATTTTGTTTCCAAATTAATACCGATTATAAGAAGAAAACCTGTAAAAAGAAGATTAGTAGCATCCACTTTAGATTTAAATTCCCCAGAACCGAGAAAAAGAAGCAAATCAGTCACCGGTAAAGGATTGATGAAGAAACTATACAATACAAACGTAATTTATTACAATAATATCAATAAATTGGTGGATAGAATGAAACTAATACATGAAGCCAAAGAAGCGGGTCATACTGGATTGGAAAACGAATGGGTGGCTTTAGTGGATGAACTTAGAAACCGCGGGGTAATCTCATAAAAATGCGTTACTCCCTAAAATGCTATTCAGTTGCACCATGAGTGTCGACAAGTTTGGACGGTATTCCTCGGATGGATTATATTACGCGAATAACTTAAAAAGAGGTGCTGGTTTACCACAAACACCTGAAGGAGATTATGATATTAGTAATAAAAGGTTAAAAAACATAAAAGATCCCACGGACGAAAACGATGCAATAAATTTAAAAATATTAAAGGAAAAGATATCACCAACATTAAGACTACACAATAACACATATGACGCAGAAAATCATAGAATTATCAACGTTGGTAAACCAAATCAAAACGGTGATGCAATAAACAGAGGTTATTTGACATCTGAATTAAAAAATACGTTAAAATTCAATGGAAAAACGTATAGTGCTAACAATAAACGTATATCCAACGTAGATGACCCTAAAGATGAAAAGGACAGCGTAAATAGACGTTATTTACATTCTATAATACCTGAAAAGACAAAAGATGGATTTTCTTTTTATAAATTTGTTATTAACGATATAGGTTATCCAAAAAATTAAAATGATGCTGTAAATCTCAAATATATAATAGATCATTGTGTCATATATGATGTGGTAGTTATCGATTGTCTTGGTAATTGTTTGGCGAATGTAAAAGATGGTTCAGCACCATGAGATGGTGCAACAGTGGGTCAAATGAAAGAGATTTTAAAACAAGAAACAACTGGATTTGTAAAACAAGACCAAGTGGTATCACGGCAGGGGGATGTGTTTGTACAGGGAAATGAAAAGTTTACATTACTTGAACAAAACAATAATGTTTGGGATGGTAAAGGAAAGAAATTAACAAGTGTAGGTATGGCTGCAGATTTATTTGATGTTCCAATTGTAGCACAAACTATATATTCAAATCCATATAATGATGAACCTTACATTTGTAGGTTTAAAAAAATACGTAATGTATCTCCTGGTACCAACGATTTCGATTGTGTTGTAGTTAGTCAATCTTTGATATTAGATAAACCAACTGGTGATATTTTTAATGCAAATGATAAGAAAATAGGTAATTTAAAACAAGGAATTGATCCAAATGATGCTGCAACTGTAGGACAGGCTATCACAACATCATTAAAGGACCATAAAGTATATACTTGTAATACTAAACGTATTACAGAACTTAAAGACCCTCAACATGTGGATAATGCTGTAACTGTTAATTTTCTTGTTAAAGTTTTAGGAAATGCATTATTTGATGTATACAATCTTATTGCATCCCGTACACGTTATAGTCAGTTGTTTGAATCCGAGAGAGGTAATTGGATAAAACGGGAAATTTTTAATAAATACTTTATTAACCCTAATACGCAAAAGTTTAGATCATCAGATTGGGGTGATATTGATATTTAATATAAGAACACAATAAACGACTTCATTTATGTCCAACTCGTCATAGAGTTAACACATAAGTTGTACATTTCGATTATAAAAGGACAATAATGACATTCCAGTACATCAGTCCATATCGAGACACTGTAAGGAAAGGAGGTGGGATCACGTCCACAGCGGTTTCTCTATTAAGTAAAGCTTTAAATCGAATTCCAGTAGGATCTGTCGTAAATAGAGCAATAGACGCTTTACCATACGAATTTCACATACCGGGAGGTTATCAGTATTGCGGACCAGGAACTAAATTGAAAAAACGACTGGAAAGAGGCGATCCAGGCAAAAATAAGTTAGATCAGGCTTGTAAAGAACACGATATAGCATATTCCACATTTAGCGATACAAAAAATAGATCGATAGCTGATAAAAAGCTCGCGGATATAGCTTGGCAACGAGTAAAGTCTAGTGACGCTAGTATTGCAGAAAAAGCAGCGGCTTTAGCGGTAACAGCAGGTATGAAGGCTAAAACAGCTGTAGGAGGTGGAAAAAGGAGGAGAAGAGTGAAAAAGAGATCGGCAAAGACAAAACATGGAGGAAATATTAGAAGAAAACGACGTTCCACCAGAAAAGGTAACAAAAAACCAACATTATGGTCAATGGTAAAAAACGGGGCAGGTCTATACCTAAGACCGTATCGTGCATATTAAATAAAAGAAATCAATTAGTAATACCACATAAAGCGTTAACAAATATCGAATTATTTAAATACATTTCATGTTTAAAAATACCTTTTTTTCGCGGTGTCTTTATGAAAGATGATTTACCAGTTAAAATGTGGAAAAACGAAACCGGCATTGTAAATTTAGACAATTCAGAAGGTCCTGGCACTCATTGGGTTTGTTATAAGAAATTAGGTGATAATATATATTACTTTGATAGTTTCGGCAATTTACCACCACCTAAAGAACTTGAGCATTACTTAAATCTGCTAAAAACATATATTACAACTATAAAAGAGAACAACCTGACAACACTTTAATATGCGGCCATTTATGTTTGGAATTCCTAGCTAAAAGTATTAGTCACCATTGAGATGTCATCCTATACGGTATCATTAACAGGAAAATCGTCCACTTTACGAAGTATCCTTTTTCCAGCATTACGCTTGCAAAAAGGAAGGTTTTGGGAGGCGGCACTGTTGGATTTTACAACTTACAACTCTATTCCCAATGTTACGAAAGGTAAAAATAACTTATTGCATTATTATAAAGGAAAAGATGCCAGTGGGAAGTTTACAGACTTAGAAGTTTGCACTCTACCCACAGGTTCTTATGAAATTTATCATATTAATGAATTTTTGCAAAATAAAATGGGAAAAGACAATATAACATTAAAAGGTAATAACAATACGATGAAAGCTGAAATTAACTCCCAATATTGTATAGATTTTACTCAGAAAAACTCAATTGGTGAATTGTTAGGATTTTCCAAAGATGGGCCAATTTTAGAACCAAATCAAACACATTCCGGTAAACAAACTGTAACGATATTAAAAGTCAATAGTATAGACATAACTTGTAACATTATACAAGGAGCTTACAAAGATGGAGCAAATACTCATATAATACATACTTTTTACCCGAGTGTACCTCTAGGATTTAAAATTGTTAAAAAGCCACAAAACCTAGTATATCTGCCGTTGAACACCACTTTCATTTCAGACATCGTGTTGAACGTATTGGATCAAGACGGCAACTTGATAGATTTCCGAGAAGAGCCAATTACAGTTAGATTACATTTAAAATCGACACTTTAATACAAAAATCATGGGTTTATCATTTAAAAGTGGACAACCTACGGGAAACCGCATTAGTAGCTCTTCAGCTGTGGAGGAGTTAACACGCGAGAACATTCGTTTCTTAGAAAAGATTGATTTAAAATTAACCGATTATGGATATACTGGATATAGCGCAGGGTCCGACATTCGACGAAACCCTGTGGGAAAAAGAATATCACACCCACAACCCTTACACTTCATCAAAATTGAACAATAACGACGAAATTCGTATTCCTATACAACATCAAGACATTTACACACTACCATGTGAAAGTTACTTATATATCGAAGGAAAAGTAACAAAAAAGGACGGTAGCGTAGGTACAACAGTTCCATTTATAAATAACGCAATGGCTTTCTTGTTTGATGAAATTAGATATGAAATATCAGGTGTTACAGTAGATTCCACTAAAAAAAGTAGGTATTGCAACAACTTTAAAAGGATTAACATCTATATCACCGTATGATACTAATTTATTAATACCCGCCGGATGGTTGAACCTACAATTGATACAATCACCCCAAATTCAAAAGGAATTTTTGATTTCTACATTCCATAACGTTTATTGCTTGGTTTTGCTGAAGATTATAGGAAAATAATATTAAATGTTAAACAAGAATTAGTTTTATTGAGATCTTCAAATGATAAAGATATTATTAAAGTTGCGAGTGGTACAACAGATGCGACTTTAGAATGGAAATTAACGTTGGACAAAATCGTATGGAGAGTTCCACATGTTAAATTAGCTGACGAGCATAGAATGCTACTATTAAGGAAATTAAAAGCCGATCGTGATATTGTTATTCCATTTAGAAGTTGGGAATTCCATGAACATCCCAGTTTACCTACTACGGATCGACACACTTGGACTGTTAAAACTTCAAATTACGTAGAACGGGCCAGATATATTATATTTGGTTTACAAACAGCTAGAAGAGACGATATTACTAAACATGCGGGCCAATTTGATCATTGTGACATGAAAAATATTAAAGTGTATTTAAATTCACAATTTTTCCCTTACAACAATTTAAATGTATCATTTGCAGATAAAAAATTCAGCATACTATACGATATGCATGCGAGATTTCAAAATTCATATTACGGTAAAACAAATACGCCTTTGCTTACACCAGAAAAATATTTAGATGACTATCCAATAGTAGTAATCGATTGTTCGAAACAAAATGAATCGGTAAAATCATCAAGTGTGGATATAAAAATAGAAATGGAATTTGCCAAAGCGATACCAGCAAATACTACAGCATATTGTTTAATTTTGCATGATAAAATTGTCACTTACACACCTTTGACAGGAATTGTTAAAAATGTTTTATAAAAACTCGTTTTTGTAAAACTTCAATCACGGGCTCGATTATAAAAGCGGAGCGCGCAGGTCGCTCCTGATCAGTTTGTTGCCTGACATCGTATGGGTAGCATCATCTTCAATATGGCTACTACTAGTGGTACAACGGAATGCGATATAGAGAAATTTCAGAATTTTTGGACATGAATGGACAGCAACACGGCGCAGATCAAGAAGAAGAAAAAGGTAAAAAGAAAAAATATTTGTCCAAGAGGAAGAGAAATGTGGAAGAAAATATTTCACCAAATATTTTAATGGAAGTATTTTTACGAATATTTTATCCAATCTCTTCAAGTTTGGATAAAAGTGTTTTAATTGGAGTTATGAAATCAACCGACTATTCACCTACAGTAATTTTAACCCACGGAACGAAAATGATTTTGTTTACAGCTAATGCTTGGGAATCCTTTATGAAACACCTCCATTTGTTGGAATGTTACTTTAATAGCAACATGTTTGGCAGAAAAACAAAAGTAGGACTATTGGATTCAGACTTGGAAATTGATATTATTAAACACAGAGGTGAACATCAAATGAGATTCAGAGATACATCTAAACATGACATAAAAATTCAACTAAACAGAGAAGAATTTTTTATTTTAACATGTGCAACGGAACCGATAACAAGATATTTAAGACAGCTAGTATTCTCCAGTTCAATTATTAAAGATTATTTAACAGACACTTTGGACAAACAATCGGACGCACCAATTTTGTATGGACCTGTGGACACTTCAATATTCAACAGAATTCCTCATGAAGTTCAAATGTGGAGACAATTGGAACAATATGTGCAAGAAAAAAATAATTTTGTAAAATCGGATGAAGAAACACATTTCAGTGATGAAAAGGATCAAAGTGATGAGAATGACTACAACAAGAATGATCAGATGGAAAGTTAAGTAAAATTTTAAATTTTTCACAACACTTTACACTTGAATTGGCAAATTTTCAATAAAAATTCAAAATTTCGTGGGTGTAGGCCTACCGGGGATGGTGCCCACGTTAAATATACACCAACGCGCCTTCAACTGTACGGCCTGGCATAAATACATGCCTACCGTGGTGTGGAAAACAGTTAACCTTCCGACACCGTGATGGATAGACGGGTGACCTTTCAAATGGCCATAGAAGAAGAAATCAAGTCCAAACCGGGTATTATTGAATTTCAGGCGTTTCGTGGTAACGATGATCGGTTTATAATTAAAGAACTCGTATTTTACGATATAGATAAAAATATTCCTTACACGTTTTTATTCAAACCACCATGCTCTTTTTCATCACTAACCACCAAAGCTGCAACAACAAACCGATGGACTTGGAAATATTTTCATCACATCGATTGGTATGACGGTTTTACCAGTTATTCAGACTTGTATCATATTATGCATCAATTTTCAAACAAATTTACAAATATTTACACAAAAGGACTTGAAAAGAAAAGATGGATAGAACAATTTACATCAAATCCAGTCAAAGATGTGCAAATTGATAAAAATTTTAAATTTATTTCTGAAAACGTTTGTATTTGCACACAAAGCGTGGAACATGAAAAGGACAGACACTGTGCCTTAAAAAACGCTTTAAAATTAGCGACTTACCTGCAAGATGGAGAAATCGGTGATGGTGGTGGGGGTAATGGCGATTATAAAAGCGAGGAGCAGACCGAGACCTGGCACGAGTATTACTCGAGATTCCGAGACGACAACATCTCAGAGCAAGAAGACAGCGAGGACCTCTAGAACAACCATGGCATCCAACCAGTTTCTGCAGTCTTTGGTAGAACAATTCAACGCCCACTCCAAGTCAACAATTTTGAGGGTAAAAAAATGTTCTGAACTCAAGGATGAAAAACATTATATTATTCATGCAATGAAGAAAATGGAAACTACTGTCGGCGAAGCAATCTGCTGCAGCCTCAGCGAAGCACCATACACTCCAGGGGACGAAGCAAAATTCCAAATTTACCTTCCGAAGAGATTTGTTCATCTACTCCAAAATGAAGACCTACGCTCCATTCAACCGGGATGTCTCTACTTGGTGTCCCACGGATGCAGCGGCAGCAACTCCACCGAGCTTACCATCCACGTCGCAGGCAAGCAGCAGTGTTAAAAAAAAATATTTTTTTTTTCTTTCTTGTATCTGTTTGTATTTTTTAACTATATAATTTTTGTCATGTAATCTTGTTTGTACTGTTTTAAATAAAGATAAAATACAAAAAAAAAAAAAAAAAAAAAAAAAAAAAAACACGAAAAAGGCAACATATCAATATGTGAAACAAAAAATAATTTTTCACATATTGATATGTTGCCTTTTTTTTAAAGCTCTGGGGTGACCTTGACCTTTGGCCTTTGCACAAATTAAAAAAAATATATACATTTTTCAAACAGCAATATGTGTGTGTGTGTGTGTGTGTGTGTGTATGTGTGTGTTTTCCCCCACCATTTCGGGTTACCAGCATACAGACTGTAAAGAAGTTCAGTTTGATTGCAACTGTCAACGATGAGCACCCTATTTGAGCTTTGTGTAAGAAAAATTATTGAAGATCAACCGCTATTTAGCCATACTTTACGATCCAACGCTCCTCAGCAAATTAAAATTTTTATCAAACAGTACAAGCTAGACAACAGAGGTTACAACACTTTTGGTTGGTACAAGTTTGGTGATGGTACAAAATTTTGTCGAGGTTGTGGAAGGGCTGCTGTCTCTAACCCGGTACAATTCCTACAAGATGATGGATGTTTACAATATGGTCATGTGGCTCCAGTTTTAAGTTACCATACACCTAAAGAACTTTGCGCCATTTGTTCAATTAATATGTTTAGTTGGCAAAAATTTAACCACCTCCCATCAGACAGCATGAAAAAAACTTCCCCCCACCACTATTTCAAACTACCTTCAAACAACCATGCTAATATTCATTCCACCTTTGGATGTCATACGGAAAACATCAAGATGGCTCTGACAGTAAAATGCGCAAATTATGAAGAAGTATTTGTAAGAAATCAGGAAGAATTAAACAAAATTGTCCAAGAATTTAAATCACTAATCAAACAGGGATACCGATTGAACATGCAAATTTTTGCATGTAACACAAAATGCACCCATGTCTACAGGGATGACGAGCCGCCCAGGTCACCACCATCATCATCTTCATCGGTCTACTCCTCCAGATCATCCATGAAGACTCAAGCCAGTCCAAACTTGGAATATTTCTCCTGACTAATATTTATATTTTGTATTCTCACTGTACTTCAATATGCATATTTTTGTATTGTAATAAAAGAATGAAAAAATAAAAATAATATCTTGCTACAGTATTGTAGCAAGATAGGATTTTTTTAAACACAAATTGGATGACCTTGAACATGTTCTAACACGTTCAGGTTTAAACTTAAATACAAGTTTTCAAATAATTTTTTTTTCAAATTCAAACTTCCCCCACCATTCAACATCATCCCCCACCATTTTTCCTCTTGGAGACCTGAGAGGCAACACCAATGTGTTTCATTACATCTTGATCTTTCAACCTGCAAACATGGAATTTCCACCACCAATATTTGAGGCTGATGAAGCAGAAAGCCTGGGGAGAAGGAGATGCCAGCATGTGGATCTAGTGGAGATGATGGAAAGAAGGATGAAAGAGAGACGGATCAGGAAGGATCATATGCTAGCTCAAAAACTTTGAAAATTGGATCTCATCATGATCTTGGCCTTACTAATTGCAATTTTCTTCTACTTGGTATACGCAGTTGTATACTGTCTAAGATGCACCAAGTGCACAGATAAAGCAGCCAAATTGCCAGTTTTCAACACTACTCTTTAAATAAAATTTTCTTTTTTAAAACTCCAAATGGTTGACCTTGAACATGTCTCAACCTGTCTGGTTATATCAATTACCCCCCACCACCGCAATTCCAAAATACCAATCCTGCATGCAAGTCTGGCTTCATTTCCAACTCAGCTACGATAGAGGTTACACGACACAATGAAGTGGGAATTACTTGTTGACAACATTCAATACCTAAAAGAAATTTATGAAAAATTGCACATGCGGCTACTCCAAAATCCAGGGATGATAATTAAAATGGACTTGGAATACGACTGTCCAACCATCGACGACAGTATGGATGAAGCAGAAGGGGTAGTCCAAAATACGCAAGGAACATGTTGCTGTGAAGAAAATTCTTCAACAACAACAAGCACAAGTCCGGACAGCACATATGAGGATGAAGGAGGATTTTTGTAAATAAAATTAAAAAAAAAAATATTTTTTTTAAAACTTCAAATGGTTGACCTTGAACACGTTTAGACATGTTGAAGAGTGTGGATAAAAAATTATTTTTTTTTCTTATGCCTAGTCATGAAGAACAAACTCAGTTGTATAGTTTGCAAAAATTTTTTTTTCATTTCATCTGACCACTTTACCCCTACCATCTCCTTATCCCCACCACCCTGCCCAGTACCTCAGATACACGGAGAGACTTGCTCAGTTGCTGTTCAACTCTTGTGGTGTGCACATCTCACTTTTTACAATCAATATACATATATCAAGTTCAAAATTCAATATTTATCTGAAATTCAAACATTTTTTAAGTTTTCGGCAAAGTTTCCAATAACAAAAATTTTTTTTTCACTTTTGGTTTGATTGAAATTTCACAAGTTCCAAGATCACCTGAGAAAGAATAAAAAATAAATATTTCTCAGGAAATATTTCCAATCCGAGTTACGGAAGTCCGGTAAAGGACAGACTCGGACGAGTTGTTGCAAGAATTTTATTTTTTCTTCTATCTGACCACTTTACCCCCACCACCTCCTTATCCCCACCACTGGGCCGGGGGTACCTGGGATACCGCCTGTGTCCAAGTCAGTTTCCCTTTGGACGCAGTGCTGTTCGGATCGCGTGTCGTTTGTCGCACTGTCGGGTGTTTGAAGAAATTATTCTTCAGCTCTCAGTCTCGGTGGGTAAATATAATATTTTTTTTCAAGTGGGGCTCTGGGACGGGTCAATGACCCCTGACGGATATATTAGGTCAAGAGTCTGATCGCTAGGGAATAAAAAAAATATTTTTTTGCACTTTTGTGATTCCTCGGGAAATTTCAATTTCTCGCCGTATGTTGAGGAATCGCAAAAGTGCAAAAAAATTTTTTTGTACTCTTGCGTGACCTTGACCTAATTAACGTCAGTGACGTCATCATGATGACGTCAGCGATAATGACGTAACCATGACATCATTTATGTGACGTCATGTGACGTCATATGACATCATTAGTGACGTCATTGATGACGTTATCACTGCTGACGTCATCGTGATGACGTCATGGCCCAGCAGCCCCACTTTTAATTTTTTTTTTTCATTTCATCTGACCACTTTACCCCCACCATCTCCTTATCCCCACCACCCTGCCGAGTACCTCAGATACCCGGAGAGACTTGCTCAGTTGCTGTTCAACTCTTGTGGGGTGCACATCTCGCTTTTTTTACTCATTTTACTTATATTGAGTTCAAATTTAAATATTTAACCAAATATCAAACAATTCTTAGGTTTTAGGCAAAGTTTCAAATAAAATAAAAAATTTTTTTTTCAATTTAGTTTGATAGAAATTTCACAAGTTCCAAGATCACCTGAGAAAGAATAAAAATAAATATTTCCAATCCGAGTTACGGAGGTCCGGTAAAGGACAGACTCGGGCGAGTTGTTGCAAAAATTTTATTTTTTCTTCTATCTGACCACTTTACCCCCACCACCTCCTTATCCCCACCACTGGGCCGGGGGTACCTGGGATACCGCCTGTGTCCAAGTCAGTTTCCCTTTGGACGCAGTGCTGTTCGGATCGCGTGTCGTTTGTCGCACTGTCGGGTGTTTGAAGAAATTATTCTTCAGCTCTCAGTCTCGGTGGGTAAGTCAAATATATTTTTTTTCAAGTGGGGCTCTGGGACGGGTCAATGACCCCTGACGGATATATTAGGTCAAGAGTCTGATCGCTAGGGAATAAAAAAAATATTTTTTTGCACTTTTGTGATTCCTCGAGAAATTTCAATTTCTCGCCGTATCCTGAGGAATCGCAAAAGTGCAAAAAAAATTTTTTTTGTACTCTTGCGTGACCTTGACCTAATTAACGTCAGTGACGTCATCATGATGACGTCAGCGGTAATGACGTCACCATGACGTCATTTATGTGACGTCATATGGCATCACTAGTGACGTCATTGATGACGTCATCACTGCTGACGTCATCACTGCTGACGTCATCGTGATGACGTCATGGCCCAGCAGCCCCACTTTTACACTACTCACTAAACCTCATTTCCATGGTTCATACTTTCTAGTTCATAAACTTCTTAAGGGAAATACAGATTTACATTGCTGTAACACATTTAAACAAAATAGGTAATAGGTTAACAGCTCTATATTGGTACAAATCTAAATTTAAAATAGGTAATTCCGTTCAAAAGTTACAAGGACACACACATTAATTGCAACGTCATATTATTTGGCTTCTGAGCACCTTAAAATGTAAAAGTTCCAATCTTAAATCTTAAACAGGGTGTCTAGTTTATTTCTCTTTAAAAATTCAAGACTAATTCCAGACTTTTTCAAGACTGTTTTAGTTTTTTTCAAGACTGCCGCATTACTCGACATATTAATATCTAACTTATTTAACAAAATTATTTACATAGTTGTCATTTATATATATTTGTTTTTAAATAGTACACACATTCCTTAAATCGACCAGCTTTAATTTTGTTGTTGGATATAATCACTACATGTTTCACTGTGAATACAGCATTGTCAAGTGATACAAGAACATAATATCTATCAAAGGATTGGTCAAGGATTAAAATACACAAAATTAACTGTGTTTCTACCGTGTTTTGTCTTCTTTTTATCTTTGACCAATCCTTTGATGGATATAAGGCTATGTTCTTATTTATATCACTTGAGAATGCCATATATTCACGGTAAAACATGTACCATAGTGATTATATCCAACAACAAAATTTGAGCTACTCAAAGGAAGGCATGTGTACACTATTTTAGTCTTCAGTAGCAGTTTAGGGGCTAATATAATGAATTGTAATATTTTTTGTCAAAAACAGGACCATTAAAATGAAACTACAAAATTATTAATTTTTTAGAAGAAGCATTATTATTTCTTCAACAACATTGAAAATGTATATGGTTTGAATTAAAATAATGCACAAGTTTGTAATTCTATTTTTAACCCTTTGTCCGTCCTTCGTAGGGTGTGTGTTCTGTTTAGTTTATTAAAATAAATAGGGTAATATAAATCCTTTCAAAAATTCAATATGGTAGCAAATTTATAGAACACATAAAAACTGCATATATTTGGTCACAATTAAAACGTTGCTTTTCCTTGATTTGTTTAGCTTGTAGGCAAATGTTAGTATAATTCACTTTCCAACATTGTCTACTGTAAACAAATTTTGAAATTTTTCATATTATTTAATAGAATCGTGAGCGTTTGTTTACAGTCTGCAGTTGCAAGCTTTTTGATTGGGGATTACAAGTGTCTCTGGTTAGCAATCTTTATCAGAGCGTCTTGATTGCAAGCGTCTCCATAGTTAAATTTTTGAAAATTTCAAGACTAGACTGAAAATTCAAGACTAAATCCAGACTTTTCAAGACCATTATTAAATTCAATACTAATTCAAGACTTTCCAGATTTTCAAGACTACTAGACACCCTGCTTAAATTAATGGCGTATTTTCCATCGAAAACTTTGCTTATAACTACAATTATAAAGGCCTAATAAGAATATTTCAAAACAGCTATTTAATGGGGGCCACTACGTACGACATTCGTGCAATGTCGTATATAGTGTCACAAGGGTGAAATCCAATTTGAAAGCATATACATATAAACGCAACAACAGTTTATACAGTTAGGCTATATCAGTCCGGTCCCTGATAGAGCTACAGTATCACTATTCTCACTCACTACTCTTACGTCTTCAATATCGTTTCTTAACAAATACCTATTTATTTATTTATTTAATTTTTCTATTTATTGTTTTTAAATATGCGACATTTCCAATGCACCGTTTGCCTTCCTACGATCTTTTGTACGAACCTGTAGTCTGACGCCGCACTACCAAACTGTTCATTTACGAATATCAGTGTAGTTTATGTGCCACACGGATCACACGCTATGAGCATTTACACGCATGGCGCATTTCATTGTCCTTTGATAAGACCTCGACATGTTTTAAAAATGCCTAACTTTGCCCCGGTTGAAGTTTTCGCCGGAGTTGCTCCACCGGCCAGCGGCAGCAACGACTACAGCGTCTCAAATGTCGCCGGAGTTGCACCACCGGCCATCGGCAGCAACGACTACAGCGTCTCAGATGTCGCTGGAGTTGCTCCACCGGCCATCGGCAGCGACTACAGCGTCTCGGATGTCGCCGGAGTTGCACAACCGGCCATCGGCAGCAACGACTACAGCGTCTCAGATGTCGCCGGAGTTCCTCCACTGGCCAGCGGCAGCAACGACTACAGCGTCTCAGATGTCGCCGGAGTTGCACCACCGGCCATCGGCAGCAACGACTACAGCGTCTCAGATGTCGCCGGAGTTCCTCCACCGGCCATCGGCAGCAACGACTACAGCGTCTCAGATGTCGCTGGAGTTCCTCCACCGGCCATCGGCAGCAACAACTACAGCGTCTCAGATGTCGCCGGAGTTCCTCCACTAGCCAGCGGCAGCAACGACTACAGCGTCTCAGATGTCGCCGGAGTTCCTCCACTGGCCAGCGGCAACAACGACTACAGCGTGTCAGATGTCGCCGGAGTTCCTCCACTGGCCAGCGGCAGCAACGACTACAGCGTGTCAAATGTCGCCGGAGTTGCACCACCGGCCATCGGCAGCAACGACTACAGCGTCTCAGATGTCACCGGAGTTCCTCCACTGGCCAGCGGCAGCAACGACTACAGCGTCTCAGATGTCGCCGGAGTTCCTCCACTGGCCAGCGGCAACAACGACTACAGCGTGTCAGATGTCGCCGGAGTTCCTCCACTGGCCAGCGGCAGCAACGACTACAGCGTGTCAAATGTCGCCGGAGTTGCACCACCGGCCATCGGCAGCAACGACTACAGCGTCTCAGATGTCACCGGAGTTCCTCCACTGGCCAGCGGCAGCAACGACTACATCGTCTCAGGTGTCGCCATAGTTGCTCCACCGGCCATCGGCAACAACGACTACAGCGTCTCAGATGTCGCCGGAGTTGCTCCAACGGCCATCGGCAGTAACGACTACAGCGTCTCAGATGTCGCCGGTATTGCTCCACCGGCCATCGGCAGCAACGACTACAGCGTCTCAGGTGTCGCCGGAGTTGCTCCACCGGCCATCGGCAGCAACGACTACAGAGTCTCAGATGTCGCCGGAGTTGCACCACCGGCCATCGGCAGCAACGACTACAGCGTCTCAGGTGTCGCCGGAGTTGCTCCACCGGCCATCGGCAGCAACAACTACAGCGTCTCAGATGTCGCCGGAGTTCCTCCACTAGCCAGCGGCAGCAACGACTACAGCGTCTCAGATGTCGCCGGAGTTCCTCCACTGGCCAGCGGCAACAACGACTACAGCGTGTCAGATGTCGCCGGAGTTCCTCCACTGGCCAGCGGCAGCAACGACTACAGTGTCTCAGGTGTCACCGGAGTTGCACCACCGGCCATCGGCAGAAACGACTACAGCGTCTCAGATGTCGCTGGAGTTGCTCCACCGGCCAGCGGCATCAACGACTACAGCTTATCAGATGTGTCCCGCCCCAGTGTCTCAAAAGTGTCCGGCGCCAGAATCTCAGAAGTGTCCAGCAGCAACGGTGATTACAGCGTCTCAGGTGTGTCCTTTAAAAGTGCCTCAGAAGTGTCCAGCGCCAGTGCCTCAGAAGTGTCCGGCAGCAATGATTCCAGCAACAATAATTTTTGTGAAAAAAAAATTAAATTACAATTGTACTTAACTTGATTGTCATTTTTATCAGTAGTTGGACGGTCCTGGCCCGGAAGTGCGTGACGCCAGCTGCCAGTTTGTAACGTGTTAATATAATAATAATGAAATAAAAATAGAAATTTTATATTGAAATGAAGTTTTGTTGTTATAGAATAAATCATGTAGCTGCTTGCTATCAGAGCTTGCAAGAAGGCAACAGTCTAGAAGCATCTTTATCAGATCACAGGTCACATGCTGAGGTTAGGTAGTTGTGGTAGAATGTTCCAGAGCCCAGCTTCCCTATATATTCAGAGTGCTGAGGGGCCTCTTCCTCTTTCAGTTGTTTAGTTGTGATGTGCTTGTCACGTAGTGATCATGCAGCAGCCTACAAATATTGTAGTAAGTTTAATTGATTTATTTTCATGGTTTCTTCCTCTCTACTAAATTTAAATCAACTACAGCAATAACATTGTTTTATTAATTTTCTTTTAATGTAATTGTATTAAAATAGAAATTTGAAACCAAGATAGAATACATAGATTGATCATTGAATTAATTTAGAAAATTTTGTAACTCCTAATTTCAATTTTTTAAATCCTTGATAAATAAATAATTGTTAATAATTAACAATGAATTGCTAACAGGTTTAAAGGAAATATTTTATGTTGATTGATACTTTATGAATGATTTGTAATAATTATATAGGGTATAGATTATTTTATTTTTTACTTTTAAGTAAGAAAGGGGATTTTGTTTGTTTAAAGAGCTCAAGTTTGACCCAGAAAAAATAATTTTGGCACAAAATGTTTATTCGTTCATTTTTTAATACGATGCGAAGTTGGTTTGACTTTATTTTGTTTTAACGTAAATTGGGCTCATGAAAATAAGGAAAGACTTAAGTGGAAAATTGTAATTGGCCTTGAAGTGTACACAATTTAAGATTAGGTATCATAGTGTGAAACAGGTTTTGACTAAAGTAAAGTGTACAATAAACCGAGCTTTTAAAATATGCCAGTTTCATTTGAATCCCTTCTTGGACCAAATCATTAAAGAATATGGAAATCTAGGATAAACGTTACATAATAAAATTGCGCAACTCTGCTTCATCTTAGCTTCTGCTTAGGTGGAAATGTTCTGGATTTACTTATTCTTCATTTGAAATTTTGAATTTTAAGCTTAGATAGAAATTAAATAAAAGGAAAGATGGGGTCAAAAATAGATTTGCTTTCTAAAAGTGAATTGGAGTACGAATTAAAATTAAAAAACATCGATCCAGATGTCCGAAGCACCTGTTCATCTTTAAGGAAAAAGCTAAGACAGGCAATTCGAAACCAGATAGAAAAGGATGTTAAGCATTTGAGCAATAAGTAAGTTATGCAGGAGGAGCTAGACTACATAGATACTAGCTTAAAAGTATTATCCGGTAAGCTAGAAGATTTAAATGATAACAGTCGACCTATAGACATTTTGAGATATGAAGCCAAAAGTAACCATTTAAATTTAAGAATAACTAACATCAGTAAATTTAAAGCATTTAGATAAGGTCTATAAATATTATCAAGTTTTTTGTTGTTTTTTGGTGTTTTTATTCATTTTTTTTGTCTTTATTGTTTTTATCTTACAATCTAACTTTAATTCCTAAAATACAATCTAATTCTTAACTTAATCTAAATCTATAACTTCTACAATTTCTCCCTCCTCCAGCCGCTGGTTGGCCCTCCGGTTTGCCTCCTGCACGAAGGCCCGTCTGGGTGGCGGATATGGTAGAAGTTCCGCCGGTGCAGGAGGCAAAGGCTGAAAATATATTTCTATAAAAGGAACACAGTATTATTCATAAAAAGAAAAAAAAGAGTAAATTGGGATTTGGGATTGGGATTGGGTATTGGAATTGGGTATTGGGATTTCATTTTATTAAGGATCTTTGGTTTATATACCGAGGTGTTCAACAGCCGGGGGTGCTAGGGGCACCCGAAAAGCTGGCGGAGTGGATGGCACATGAGGGGCAGCTGGCACATGAGGGGCTACTCGACGAAGAACACAGGATTTTAAAATATGTCTTATTCTGTGTTCTTTTCTACTGAAACCCCTATGGCAGTGCTGGCAAAAATAACGGCGCCCCTCATGGCTAGCGGCCATGTGCCGGGCCAAATGGTCACTTCGGCCGTAAACTCTGCCGCACCTCAAACAGGGAAACATCGTGACCAAATGTGGTAGTATAAGCTCTTTTCAGCCTTATAAAGGAAACCCCGCTTACGAAACCACGCCCCCTATCGTGTGTGCGAATTCTCAATTAGCCAACCAAGAAGACGCATATTTGTGTTTGCAGTCTTCCCCCACTAAAAACTTTCAAGAAACTTTCTTTTACCTTCTTTTTCCCTTCCTCGCGATATCACCGTGAGACACTCTGTGGTTAATGTGCTTAACGATGCGGATGAACGATGTTTTGAATATTCAATTATATCCAAGTTTGTTGAAGAGGCTCGTCGTGATCGGCTCACCTCTAACCACTTCACTGCAGAGGATATAGGGCCTGAGCTAACTTAAAATTTTGAGTGACTTGAATTCCCAGTAAAAATCACTGGCATCCGCAAGTTTGAGCGCAATAACCCAAGGGTATGCGTTAACGTGTATGGTCTTGACAAAAAGAAGCAGAAGCACTTGAATCCCAACAAAGAAGAGCATTTTGTTTTTCCGCTTCGCATCGTGGATCAGGAGCTACCGAACCACTTCGATATGTTGTTCCTAACAGATAAGCGGACCACCCACTATGCATACATCGCAAACTTTGAGAGGCTGGTCACCAGTCAATTGACACGACGCGGGTATCGTTTGTATATCTGCAAGAAATGCTTCGCGGACTTTGGCAACCACTCAAACAAATTACGCCTCACCGAAGCTGATCGATTGGATGAGTATCGGCAATACTGCTCCAAAAATGCACCATTGAGAACCGATGTGGCAGAAGAGGAGCATTTTATGTTCAATCGCCCCGAGCGTACTAAGAGAAGCTGGTTTACCATCTACGTTAACATCGAAAGTATGCTTGTCCCCTTTGAGAACAAGCATACTTTGAGGACACCAACTGTCCAGCCACCAGCGTGGGATCCCGCAATCAACCGAACAACTGGACAACAGCGTGTGGGTGAACGCCCAGCAATTTTAGGAATGTCCATAGACCTTCCGCGTACGCATACTATATTCGCGACGACCTACGAACAGCCGACGATGGAGATTGCGAAGGCGATGAGCAGCAGGAAAACAACACCTTCTGAAGGCTGCGATTGTACAGAGGCGAGGATGCTGAGCAACACTTCATCAACGCTGTACGGGATGACGTACGGAAGATTGGACATATCCTGTACGGCCAGCGCATGCCCGGAGACCCGCCACAGTTGACAGAACAGCAGGAGTTGCAGTTTCGACGCGCTACTGTCTGCCATATCTGTCAGCGGGAATTCGGCCCTAACGACGGTGAAGACAACATCAAGGTTAGGGATCACCAACGCTCGCCTCCTTACAACTACAGAGTAGCTGCTCATAGTACATGCAACCTCCGCTACCGAGAACAGGAGACAGTCAACATGTACTTCCACAATTTGTCCAACTACGACGCTCATTTTATCGTACGTGAGCTCGGAGTGGACAAAGGAGATGTAGATGTACTCGCTAACACCAACTAGAAATATATAACCTTCTCCAACCGGTTCAAATATCTGGGCGCGGGCCGGCGGAACAGTATCAAGCTCAAGTTTTTATACTCATGCCGCCTGATGTCAGACATTGGGCACATTGGCATCGATTCTGTCGGCCAACAAAATGACCATTACGGGCACCCGGTACCAAGGCCAAGAAGAGTTTGACCTGCTTAGGAGAAAGGGAATCTTTCAGTATCATAACAATCTTTCAAACATAACAAGTGCTGCTTAGAAAAATCCGTTTACCAGTATTGAGGTAGAACGGTTCTACAACTTCAAAGATATCTTCCACAACTCTCAGAATACCAATAAGCTAGGAATCTCTAAAGCCTCCAAGCTCCGTTTGACATTAGCCGACTTTGGTGGTGTGATGGTAGTAAGAGGGGGAGCAGAAGCAGCTGCCTGGAGCAACCTGATTAAAGTACTTAAGAAAAGAGTGACTATTGATGATTTTTAAGAGTTTGAGTTTCCTTCATCGAAAACAAAGTGGGGAATCCCACAAAAGAAAAGAGAAGACATTATCAAGATGCTCCCTTACCTAAGGCCGGAACCACGTGCGTACTTCAAAGAGATCTTAGCAGGAACACCACCGACAGTGAGAAACACCACCGGACAGTGAAGAAACCACCACCGGACAGTGAAGACAACGACACTAATCCCTAAACACTCAACATTAAACACTAATCCCTAAACACTTCAACATTAAACACTAATCTCTAAACACTAATCACAGTGCACTAGTCACTAATCACTATACACTAATCACTAATAACTAAACACTAATAACTAAACACTGATCTCTAAGTACTAATCTCCAAGCACTAATCACTAACACTAATAACTATACACTAATCACTATCTAAGCAAGAGTTGCATAGTGGCACTTACAGCCTTATGACTTGCACCTAGATAAAAAAGTTTTTTCCTAATTTTTTTTTACTTTAATATTTACCTGAAAAATGTTCAATCCAAACACTATCATGTATGAAAGTGTTTGAAATTTTACTTCAAATGTAAATAAATAAATATTTTCGTGAAAAAAATTCTCCTGAAAAAATGGTCTAATTGGAACTTACATTCTTTTGAAAATGTACGCTTTTATAACAACTGACACGAATTATTAATACCGATATAAGGTTTATTTCTATAACTCTATGGAATCTAAGATCTATATAAAATTTCAAAGATATTGCCCATCTTATAGATTTTAAGAGGTGATCTTATTGGTATGGTTTTATCTGTAAGCAGGATACACTTGCTAGCATTGGGTATCCTTAAATCCCATATTCCAACATTCTATTACAAATTTTGTGTACAATTTACACTGCCATGAAGGTTACATAAGGGCAAGGGTTGACCAAAAATATCGGAACCCGTCTGAACCTAGATATTAAATTTTAGGGGGCCCTCGCCGTACAGTTGCCATGTCTTCATGGTAAATCACGAGCTTCAAGGGATATTTTTCTTTTCACAATTAAATAAAAAACTTAACCATGTTTCAAAGTTTTATGGTAATTACCTTAATATTGATTGTTCAAGCAACAGCATTGAGAAAGTTTCTTCTTATAAATACTTGGGGGTTATTTTTTGATAATCGCATGAAGTGGGTAGGTCACATCAAATTTTTAACTTAAAAATTACGTAAATATGTTTACGTTTGTAAACAGTTGAGGGATATCCTTAATACGATGAAACTAAATGGCATACTACGCCTACGTACAATCACTACTTTCATTTGGCATCATTGCATGGGGCGGATCATTTTCGACCGTCTTAGAACCACTCTTTACTATACAAAAATTAATCATTTCGGAAAGCTCTTCTTATTGGAAATATATGCTAATTTTAAATTAAAACTCCAAAAATCCAATAATTTGTTTAATTTAGGTTAAACCTAAAATTAAACAAATTTATTGGATTTTTGGAGTTTAATTTAAAATTAGCATACAAAAATTAATATAAAAAATTGGCTTCAGAAAACCTTTTCGTTACCCTACAGATTCCTTGTTTCGCGAGCTATCTATTCTTAGGATAAGACACATGTGTCTATTCACATATTCAAGAATTTTTACACTATATCTCCCAACGTTTCTCACTCACATAATACTCGGTATTCAAAGAACATCGGAATAATAACTTCGCAATTACTAAAATCTTACTCGGAAACCAACGCCACATACACGGCCACTGTCTTGTATCGTAATGTTATGTCCATACAAAATAATAAAAAAATTTTGATTCTCCATCAGTAGCAATATTAAAAAACATGTAACCGAATGGTTAATACAGCTAGGATTTCTGAATCTGAACTCCTTATCCGAGCCGAGTACAGGAGGACCTGACCCATCACTCGACATGTGACTCATGACAGTACACTTACGAGTTGTCTTTCTCATCTCATCCCGCCTCCCTCTCTCGTTCCACATTCTGATTAATAATGTATCTACTTAGCTAATCGCAAACTGTTTAACTTTTTTACTTTTCCACCTTAATAAGTTTTCAGTAATTAATTTTTTTCATAAATTTTAATTCCACACCATTAGATAACTTTTCTTTTAACTATCTATAATTTTATAACTTAATATTTCGTATAGGCTTAGGCTGGCAATAGCGACTGAGCCTACACACAGGCATTTTGCCCATGTAGACTCATTTCCTGGGTTTATTTCTTTCATTATGTAGAAAACTAGTTTTAATTATGCCCTGTATCTATGTAAAATACTTGGATTGTAGTTTAGATTTGATTACTTTTCATATTTTAATTTAGGTCTATTACAATTGCTGTTTTAATTTTATTACTACACATAATGAAAGACAATGTATTGTTTGTTTTATTAAAAATAAATAATATTTGAATTTGAATTTTGTATGTTCTCTCACTAGCGGATATCATTAACAGTACTAACGGGATGTAGCATAACTCAATATCTGGCCTTCTTGTGCCTCCAACCATTTTTAGAGAACTGGAATCCGTGTGGTGGACGTCGTGAACAGTAATTACCCCAAAACCTCTTTTTATCCTTATCATAAAATGTACAAAGGTTGGATTTAACATTGTGTAGTTTTCTGTTGAACCCTCTCAAATCATTAAAAGTATAGATGCGAACCATATAATTTCGTAATAAAAATGCCTAAACCAACTGTGTACCGACCTTTATAAGGATGACAAGTTATAAATTACAACTAACCCATATTTATCAACCCCAGGCTTTACTACACAGCTCTTTGAAGTTTTTAAAGACATATCGGTTGTATATGGTCTTTACATATATGCTTTAAATGGTTTCATCCTGTTTAAATAGTATGATAAAGTTAAAATATTCCAACGATAAACTGTTTAAATAGCTCTGTATGTTTGGCCCAAATACAATTTATCCATATTCTTATGTCTCTCCATAGAGCAATAATTACGGATGTTATCATGTTTCTCACATGATACATCATAAGATTCACAATCGATTCCGTTTACTGTCATTTGGGTGAACCACATGTGTGTTATCATCATAAGCAAAATACCCCACGTCTTTGGGCATCACCTTCTTTAATAATTTAATTTCTTTAATAATTTATATTAGGTTGATACAGGAACTTTAAAAAAATCAATGTTTTTAAATCGTAACCCGTTAGTCAAATAGAAAGTTAAATCAAACATTTGTTTTACCTTAATTCGATGGCCCAGGTATTATATAACGAATGGAATCGGGTAATAATTTACCATGTTAATTATTTTTTGCAACACTAGATATAATTACTAAATCGTAAATTCTGACGGGAAACTCAACATCCTGATTCTCAACCTTCATCCAGAACGATTAGATAGCAGTCACGACCGATATATAATTTATACCGCGTCCCAGATGCTGTGGTCGCTCAGGGTCTACCATGAATTTGCTTCACAGTTACTCCCGCATCTGTATTTTCCTAACATTAAGTCCTTCATATTAACTTAAGAATCACTTTTATATAAAAACTAAACCATCTCACCTTGACTTTATATTTTTTCCGTTGTAATATCTTTTCAACAAGATAGACATCACCAACCTTTGACATTAATAACTCTTCACTGTAAAAATTGTAAAAAAAAGTAAGGAATTAGTATTTCATCATTATGTTACAGAAAAATGTATGTAGCTGATCTTGTGGGTTTAATGCATGGATTGTAAATACTTCATTAGACCAATTATGTAAATAGCCTTTTTAAACTCTTTTACATTTACTTATTTGTACTTTATTACCCAGCTATAAAGAAAACGGACCAAGGCCACTATCAACCGCAGTTTGTTTTTTTCTGGGTTTTCTATTTCTATTAAGCCTTTTAAAAATAATTTTAACATGTTAACCTTTTACATCCTTTAGTTCATACCGATGCAACTGTGTTTTGTATTATTATACTGATTAACAATTATAAGTAAAATACTATTCTTTCATAGCTCCCCTTGGGAGTAAATAGTTTCTACATACGGGACTTTAAAATAATATTATATCTTTCTACTATACTTGCTTATTGCTCAGAAAAGCTGGTAATGATTAATATTCCAGTACCGAGCAAAGCAAATTCTATTACAACTCGTTCCACAACATCCACCTCTGCTCTTGGAACTGTTCAACCTGCCGTTGCAGGCGTATCTCCAACTGGACCGGCTGGCCGATAATCTTTCGGAAGGCTCTCCCGTTGACCGGTTTGGACACTGAAGTCATCAGGAACATCTTCGTTTATCACTTGGACTACCCAAAGCAATTGTTATACAGTGAAACGGCCGGACAACTCGGGGAGTTCGTAGCGAAGGTGGATCTGTACCAATACTCGGAGGTGGAGGACCTGCCGTCCTAGGAATGGTGAAAATATGCGATCCACCGCTCGAAGATCCATCTGAGGCCAGGAGCAGCCCGGGCGGAACACCTGAGCAACTACATGGCGTCAGGGAAAGAGCTATGGGTGGATCCTACAACTGGGAAAAGTTTGGCATGGATAAAGTAAGGAAAGCGTTTCAAAGATGTTGTGGCACGGTATATAAAAAAATGCAAGGCTGTTTCCTTGTAATTTGAAAAATGTGCTACAAATAAGACAATACAAATCTACAATATGAAATGTAGTGTGTTATGGATTCAGAGCTATTTGATTGTTAAAAGCTGTAAAACGTGGACAATCAATGTTGAATGTCCATACCACAGAACAACAATGTAAAGATTTGTTGCATAAATCTTTGTACACACGTTTGCATCTTTGAAATGGATACGTTCGTACACACTAGTTTAACAGTGACAATGTACACACAGATTTTTGAAATTAATAAATGCCTTGACAACCAATATGTTATATCGGATAACTTGGTTAATGACATTATTATTAAGGTTAAAAGTGACACTGTCCTGTCAGATGCACATCATCTGCAACCTTTAACTCAAAATGTTGGAGAAACAACATTAACACCAAAAGCGGAAACCAAACTGATAAACAACACACAAAGGACGTGGTCGTTGTTAAATTTGACACAGGTGTTCAGTGTAAAACCATAAATAAAGGGAGTAAGTTTATATGTAACAATTACTTTAAAGTTTTTCTATACCACAGTCAATATGGACTACACAATTGGAAAATGGAATTGGTAATTGGAATCCTCATTGGAATTGGTAAATGGTGGACGAAAAGAATAAATTGAAAAAGTGTGTCCAATAATAATATCAGAGTGCTTTTTAATGTCAGCAAGGCATGTGTTTTACAAATGAAAGGAGTAAGATATCCAAACCCATCTAATAGAAATAAAAAATCGGCAACCATTTACTGTTATTGTGGAAACAATGATTTAACTACTTTTCGATTGGATTGCATTTTGGAAACGGAGGCTGATTCAGTACAAATACGTAGCCATACAAATGTAACGGAATGTATGCATCCAAAAAAAAGACAAGAGAATTAAGTGGAGCTGCCCGGGACCTAATAAAAGAACAAACTCGTACCAAACACCTTGCGCGTAGTTGGGATGTTGAAGGTGTCGACAAAAATAACTTGCAGGGTGCTAAATCTACAGTGTATTTAAACAGGCTAAATGTGAAGAACTTCTGCTGAAGATTTGCATGGAAATTGCTTATTTGATTTGTTTATTATTAGTGATCAGCAAGAAGATCTCTCTGAAAGGTACATTCAACATGTTGCTCCACCCTATAAAAGTCATAATCTACAGTAAGAGGTATTGAATGTAGACACATACGCAAAGGGTAAATGTGTTGCTTCAAGAAAAGGTTTTGTGTTACAGTTGGATGCAACTGGTAAAGTTGTGCAGCCCATTGAGGAATATAAGGGCAAAAGAATACCTTTATTGAAATGGCGACCTAACTCAATAGGTAGTTTAAAGCCAAGTATGAATGAGAGATGAGTGTAGGATGATTGTGGCGCGATATTTTACTATTCACTTTTCTTTCAACATGATGGTAACATATTGCCATTATCAGAGTACATAACATGCAATCATAATGCATTATCTATCGGCACATTGGCTAATCAACTCAAAAAACTTTCTTGTGGCTGAGAAAGAATGGTCTTTGTGCAGCAGAGTTGTAAGAGATTTTATTTGGGCCATTATTGAAGCATTAATGGTTCAATGAAACAAGATGGACTTATTAACATAAGTAGTGCAAAAGTAAGGCTTTTGGGCCAGTTCAAGGTCACCCGAGCGATGACGTCATCGATGACGTCATCGAGGTCAATGACCTCATCGATGACGTCATCGATTGCATCATTGATGACGTCATCACCAATGACGTCACATCCATGACGTCACACCCATGACGTCACAGAAATGACGTGCTGATGACGTCATCACCCCTTACGTCACCAAGATGACGTCATCGATGTCACAAAGGTCAAGGTCACGCTGAAACCTAAAATTTTTTGGCACCTTTGCTGTTTCTCACACTATGCTCCGAGTTTCAGTCAGGTTACCGTGACCTTGACGACTTGGAGCGAAATTAGATGAGAAACAGCAAAAGTGCTGAGGAAACCTGAAGTTTGCAACGTGACTCTGCCTAAACCGTCATGTGACACCGCTCGGGTGACCTTGAACTAGCCCAGCTGCCTTACTTTAACCATTACTGCAACCGCGATGCGCACCCTACGACAGACACCGAGCGACTGACTGTCCGGCCTTGTGCACTCTAGGTATATTGGCTCAAGAGACTAAGACTCTAAACTGTCAGGAATGGGATTAACTAACTGAATTTTGCAAGGAAAAGTCATTTCATCCAATATTTTAAACAAATCCTCATCAGTAAAACTGACACTAGTCTGTTTTGTATAAAACTTAGGGTGTCCGCGCAACAGTTTGCGCCACTTAGCTTAAGTCGAAACTCTCTTAACTTTGAGTGGTGGACAGTGAGCAACTAATAAAGCCTTAACACGGCTAAGTTTCTTACCTAAAGTGTCCCGCGACATGGCTTCTCCTCACAAAAGTCCGCACAATACTGAGAGACTGCTTGTAGCGCATGAGTCAAGGGAAAAGAGGTGGGGGAAACAGCAGGAGTGGGGGAAGGTCACAGTGGTGGGGGAAGGTGAGGTGGTACGCTGGAGTATCGCATCACTTCATCATGAGCTGTCCTACAGTGAACACACTGTTCTCTTGGCCCGAGTTGGCACTAGAAGAAACATTTCTGTACAGCTTAGGCTGTGATAGCCGAGGAAGCAAAGTCAAAGTGGAAATTGTGTTAAAC
The DNA here is from genome assembly GCA_030545055.2 of Neoaliturus tenellus. NCBI lineage: Eukaryota > Metazoa > Arthropoda > Insecta > Hemiptera > Cicadellidae > Neoaliturus > Neoaliturus tenellus. The sequence goes on along the minus strand of CM061531.1, from coordinate 133,842,548 downwards.
TCCAAGACGAAGAGTCTCCTAAATAAACTAATTGTATCCCTGCAATCCCCTATAACTTTAGAGAAATACCACTTTATTAAGCGACACCTTATACTTTGGCAAAACGAAGTGGAAATGGAAAAGATTACAGTAAAATTAATTTAACTTATAACTCGGACTGGACACTCATGGTGATACTACGTGGCGTGCAAACGCCACCCTAAACATTACAAGTTAGGTTATTAAGCACCTCTGGTACGATAACCGATGTGCTAGAGTTAAAGTGTGATGACCTTGAGTCAAAACACTGAAATACTACAAGTCGATATCGTCCCAGAGTTAAAGTGTAGTGACCTACATTCAGAACTTGTAAAATTACTTACATATAGAGAGCTAGAGAACAGCGAGACGCACCGCATGGAAGCCGGAGACATACTGGCGAAGCGGTGTTGTGCAGCCTAGGGACCCAGTTGTGGTGGGGGTATAGCCGACACTTAGAGTACAAGTGTTGTGGGTGACCTTGACCCACTTAATTTACCTGACCCCCCCCCCCCCCCGACAAAAAGTGCGAGCCCCCCCCCCCCCGAACTTTTTTTCGGAAAAATTTTTGACCTTGACCAAAAAGTTTTTTGCTCCGGACGAGAAGTGAACCCCCCCCCCGAACTTTTTTTTCGGAAAAATTTTTGACCTTGACCAAAAAGTTTTTTGCTCCGGACGAGAAGTGACCCCCCCCCACCCCCCCCCGGAACTTTTTTTCGGAAAAATTTTTGACCTTGACCAAAAAGTTTTTTGCTCCGGACGAGAAGTGACCCCCCCCCCCACCCCCACCCCCACCCCCACCCCCTCCCCCTCCCCCACCCCTGATATCCTGGGCGTGGCAGCCCCGGTGGGGATATAAGGGGGCCCGGCCAGAGCCGGCTCGCAGTCCGCTCCCGCAAGTTGAACGTGAACGATCGGGACGGACCGCCATAGGCATCACTAAACATTGAATGGCGCCTTCAGTGTTTAGCGAAGTCTACTCTAACTTTAAGACTTGTATTAGTTGTAAGATATTGCGCTTGCGTTTGGGTATTGCGAATTGTTTTACTTGTACCCTATGCCTCCTGTGTGTCTTTTACCCTTTGTGTCTTGTTTGTTATATGTGTTTAATGTGTATGTGCTTGTTCCAGCATCGACTACGTTGAGCTCAATTTTGTATTGTAAGTGTGTTATATGTTTCTAAAGTGTATACGCTTGTTTTAGCAATCCCCTCCTTGAGCTTTTGCAATGCTCAAAGTAAATTGTAAAGACAGGGAACGGGAGTAGGCCCCCGTGTAAAAGCATTTTATACCAACGTTAGCATGGGTCCTCTCAGGCATGCAATATTGCGGCTGGGTTTGGGACCCGGTCCGTTTGTACGCTGACATGCAGACCACAGCTGTGGCCAATTTGCGGTGGCCTCTGCACTCGGACCGAGGGCGTAAGCCACTAGGGCTGTCCTCAACCTCTTGTTTCCCTTCTGGAAACTCAAAATTATGTAAATGAATCTTTGTTAGCTATTTGTGTTTTTTAGTCCCCAAGGCCCCCGAACATTCGTGGTTAGCCATGGATGTACGGGGGCCGAAATTTTTTAATGTTCGTGTGGCCTTGACCCACAAAGATTTATAAAAATTTACTGCATTGATAAAGTGAAATATTAAAGATAGGGTACGGGAGTAGACCCCCGTGTAAAGCAATTTTAAACCAATGTTAGCATGGGTCCTCTCAGGCATGCAATATTGCGGCTGGGTTGGGAACCGGTCCGTTTGTACGCTGGCATGCAGACCACAGCTGTGGCCAATTTGCGGCGGCCTCTGCACTCGGACCGAGGACGTAAGCCACTAGGGCTGTCCTCAACCTCTCTCAAAATTAAGTAAATGTTTTGTTAGCTATTGAAAAGACAATGCAGTAAATGTTTACAAGTCTTGCGTGGCGAAGGGAACACGACATTGGATGTTGCCTTGTTGTCATAGTTGGGTCTCTTCGGAGGCTACAGCGATGACAACCCAAGTGCCCCAGGTGGGGCTTAATTTTTTTAAAGTTTTTTCGTGACCTTGACCTAAATACAGTAATGACCCCCCCCAACCCCCTCCCCCACCCCCTCCCCCACCCCCTCCCCCACCCCCTCCCCCCCTCCCCCCCCGGAACTTTTTTTTGAGAAAAAATTTTGACCTTGACCAAAAAGTTTTTTGCTCCGGACGAGAAGTGCCCAAACAAAAAATTTGTACAAAGTAGTGGATTTAGACCAAAGATCATTGGTTTATCAAACCTGTTGAAGAATAAATTGAAAATGGGTGTTTAAAAGCCAAATCTGCTACATGATTGATAAACTGGATGTATATGACGTCACCTTCCCCCACCCTTCAACCTCGGGTATAAAGGGACCCGGTTGAGCGCGCTGCTCATTATTGCGTGGACATTCACCGAGTGCACACTCAAAGCCAAACTGTAAAAAAAATGGCTCTTTGCGATATTTGTGGTGAGTTTTTCCAAGATGAAGATATCTTTGTTTTACACCGAGAATTGCATCATGAAGAGAACAGAAAAGAAGAGATTGTTGTAAGTGAAGAAGACTTGGATGCGTTTGATCGGTTATTGGAAAACTGCCAGAAGCAGATGGACGACTGTGATAGCTATCTACAGTTACACCGAGAATTGCATCGTGAAGAGGACAGAAAAGAAGAGATTGTAGTAAGTGAAGAAGACTTGGATGCGATTGATCGGTTTTTGGAAAAACCCCATAAGCAGAAGGACTGGGCTAGCTATTTACAGTTAATGCAAAGAAGAAGACCAAGTGTTATTCAATTTGCCGGAGCTGGACCATCTACAGCTGGAGGATTTATTCAAGAAGAGAAAATGGAAGAAGAAGATACGGAAGAAGTGGAAGATGTAAGACAACTGCGTACCCAAGAAGAGGATATGGAAGATATAAGACAACTGCGCACTACAGCCTTGCCAGGACCAGTTGTAATTCATTTCAAAATTAATAACGTGCAATTAGAATTGGAAAATTTTATAACTCAAGCTAAAAAACTAGTTGTAAAAACATTGACGGAAGAATTGGCAAGATTGAACTTTATTAAATTTGGATTGGTGTTGGAGGCTATGTTTACTAATACCGATGGTGAAAATTCACCGAGAGCATTCATTGCTAAAAACCGAACCCTTACAACCACATCTGATATCAACGAAATTTTAGAAGAATGTTTGGTTGAACTGCTAGTGAAACTTCAAGAACATGAAGGAAGAGGATCCGGCTGGACGCTATCATCAATTGAAGGTATGGATGTGAGGGTTCACAAGCATGGATATGGTATGAGAGGAAGCAGCTTTATCCCTCTACCAAAGGTGATCCGAGATACAAGATCATGTATCAATGTGAAAAATGAGGATAATGAATGTTTCCGGTATGCAATGTTAGCAAAATATGTGGAAGACCATTCCTGTAGACCTAGCATAGCATACGAAGCTGTTCAACACCGCTATAACTTCCAAGGTATGTCGTATCCTGTTAGTCTTAATGATGTTGCTAAATTTGAAAGAAAAAACCCAGGAGTTTCAGTTAATGTGTTTGGTTTAGACGAATCAAATAACGTATACCCGTTACGAGTTACAAAGACTGAACGTCAAAATCATACGGATTTACTGCTATTGACCAAAGGTGAAATATCACATTATGTTTACATCAAGAACTTTGAAACTTTGGTTGGACGACAAGTGACTAAAAATAAAATTAGAGTAACAGTGTGTAAGAGATGCTTTTGTTTCACAAATAAAGACTTGAGACGTGGAGGATCAGAGTGGTTGTCAGAACACCAACGTCTTTGTAATGACAACTATGAAGTGAAGATTAGTCTGCCACCACCATCTAGAGCATTTGTCCAGTTCAATAAAACAGTTCACCAATACCGGATTCCACTAGTTATCTACGCTGACTTTGAATCCACGTTAGTGCCACAGGAACTTCCGGATGGTGAAGTAACTAGAAGAACCAAATATCAATTGCATCAACCTAACAGTTTTTGCTTATTGGTGAAATCTACTTTACCTGAAGAACAATTGCAAGACTATGGCTTAACATCCACTCCAATACTCTACCGTGGTGAAGAAGCCGCTAAGTATTTTGTAGACCAGTTGTACGACATTGCTGAAAAGGCGCAACGCTTATACGGTAATGTTGTACCTATGAAACCTTTGAACCAAAATCAACAAGAAGAATGCAATTCGGCAACAAGATGTTATTTATGCAAGAAGAGCTTCAGTGAAGAAAATCAAAAAGTA